>VWZG01004790.1:975-108499 GCA_013396735.1 Grallaria varia
GTGGATCGCGGGGTGCTGTGAGCTGCTGGTGGGTTGTAGTGGTGGATCTCGGGGTGCTGTGAGCTGCTGGTGGGTTGCTGTGGTGGGACAGGGTGCTGTGAGCTGCTGGTGGATTGTAGTGATGGATCTCGGTGCTGTGAGCTGCTGATGGGTTGCAGTAGTGGATCTTGGGGTGCTGTGAGCTGCTGGTGGGTTGTAGTGGTGGATCTCGGGGTACTGTGAGCTGCTGGTGGCTTGTCATGGTGGGATGAGGTGCTGTGAGCTGTTGATGGGTTGCAGTGGTGGATCTCAGGGTGCTGTGAGCTGCTGGTGGGTGGCCGTGGTGGGATGGGGTGCTATGCTCTGCTGGTGGGTGGCCGTGGTGGGAGAGGGTGCTGTGCTCTGTTGGTGCGGGGCAGCGATGGGACGTGTCCATTGATGAGCAGCTGGACAGCCAGTGGTGCTGACTCTCTTGCTTTGGAGAGGTCGCCACGGTCACCCGGAGTGTGACCGCTCCTGTGCCAGTGGGACCAGGTCACTCATGACCCCGGCATCGGGAGTAATCCATGCGGAAAGCATGGCACTGTGCTGTTGAGAGTCTGGTTGAAATGGATGGTGAGTTTACATGGCAATAGGAAGCAATCCGGACTGGTTTAGAACAGCAGCTTCGAAGTATTACTGGAGTAGTTCTGTAAAGTAGTTTTTTAAGAAGAAGCAAGAGTTCATGATGGCTTATTAGAAAACAGTCTAGGAAACAATCAAGAAAGCAGGCCTTGGGGAGGAGGAGGCAATAGTCTGGTCCCTGATGTGCTCCCCTGCTGCTTGTGTGCCATAGAGGGATGCAGGATGGACACCAAAACCCGTTTAGCTTTCTTTCCTTTGATCCTGATAAACTGTGTTTTTCAGTGTTTGAGAGGGTGATTGTGTGCCAGATTCCTGACATGGCAAAGGTGTGCAATGTCAGATCTGTAAGAAAGGAACCCAAATTCAGATGTTTGTTCTGGTACAGTGGAATCACTGAGAAGGAAGGGTCTGGCGGATTGCAATGGGTGACTGCATCAGGTGTCAGGTGGTGTAGATAGTAAGGTGTTGCTGAGTACCTTTGCTTAATTAAAGCAACCACTGAGTCTTTTGTGCAGTGTTACAGGCGTTTTGGTGATAAGAGTCATCATAAGAGGAGCCACACCGTCCACATGTCCCTACAGGTGCAGCCTCCCTGTGCAATAAAGAGCTAGTCCTTCAAACACTGTGACTCTGTCAGTGTCACTCTTGGTGCCGTCTCGCTGATGCAATGGTGTTTGTCACGCCAGCAGGAGATGCTGGTGGTAGGAACTTGTGTGTGACTGAACGCTCACTGAGATTTAGAAGGTGAGACCCAGAAGCTCTGTGCAGTTGTAGGTTTATAAAAGGGCAACGTAAGGTCTGCCTAAAGGCCGAAGTATTCATTGCAACATTTAATACCTGCTGGGTGGTTTTGTGTATGTTTCTGCTTCCTTTTAATTTTCAATTTAGGTGGCGTCATTACAGACAAGGGTGTGTATTTCAGTTTGAAACTGCTTGTTTGGTAGTAGAGGAAATTGCGCAAACATAATTTAATCCAACTATTGGAAGCAGGTTGCAAGAAGATAAATGCTTAATTCCTCAGCAAATGCAGGTCTGCTGTGCCCAAGCACTTATGTGTCTTTTCTGGGCAGAATTCCCCTTGTGTTAGTGAAGGAGAACAACTCATAGTCTTCAGCAGTTTGTGTATATCCTGGGCAATATTAACTCAGCTTTGATGAATGTCTTTTTTCTCATCTAATACGAATTTACTTTTCTCTATGGGTGGCCTGCTGTGCATCTCCCAGCAGAACAGAAGCTAGCAGTGTTGCATAGTCAATGCAGTTTAAACCCATGTGTTGTGTTATTTCAGGAAAACTTGCTCGTGGAGCCACGAGGCTTTATTGTGCAGGCATTTCTCATTCATCTGTAACAGGGCTTCTCTTCTGTAGAGGAGACTGGATTGGCTGCCACAGTGGTGTCAGTCTGAAAATGGCTTGGCTGTAGCTCAGCCAGTCTCTGCAGATGTTAGTTGGCTGAGCTTACACTTTCCTCTGGTCCCTCTGCAGTGTAGACATGACGTTTTTCTTAGGGCTGTATTCTGAAATACAGTTGTTCTGCCTTCCTGACAGAAGACAGCAGGTAATGTAAAAGATGACACAACAGAACAGTGTGTTGTCAGTTTTTATTTCCCCTGTCCTGTGCTTAGCTGGTTGAAGAAAACTAAATGTGAATGATTGTCCCTGGAACATCTTATTTGACTTGTGCATGTAACTAATCTGAAGCTTAAGGTTGTGTTAGAGAAAATGAGAAGTTAAAGCTTTCCTAATTAGAGCTGCATGTTTTCTGGGTTGTGCAGATAATAAGAATAAAAGATAGCCCTTAACTTGACTGGAACTGCAGTGCAGCAAGTCTGCCAGTAGCACTTTACACATTGTCCTTTGGAGAGGGAGTTCAGAAGAGCGAGCCAGCTTGTCTCTGCAGGCTGTGGGTGCCAAAGATCTCCCCACGCAGCAGCAATTCCCTGCTCAGGAGGTGTGACAGGCAAGGTGCACCCAGGTATGGGCTCTTCCTGCATGGGAGTGCTGACAGGTCAGCTCCTGTCACCTGCCCCCAGTTGTGTCCCCAAGGTGGAGGGGGCTTGGGAATGCTTCTGGAGTGACAGATCTCTCCAGGCTTACAGCCTTGTGGTCTTTGCCCCAGCAGGTTACGGGGTGACCATATGGAAGCGGTGCTGTTACGGGAGAAAGTAGGAGTGCAAAAAGAGTTGGGGGGGGAAAAAAGCAGAGGATAGGGATGAGAAGGTACGGAAATAAGAGGGAAGGCTATGGCAGCAGGGCTCAGCTAGAAAAATGTTGGGAGACGCTGTTCCCGAGCAAGCGAAACAGCAAGTGAAACAAGGACACAGAAAACTCACTGTTCATACCCTTGGACAACAGAGGAATGTTGAATGAGAGGAAACGCAGGGCCCTTGTTGATGGTTTTTGCTGCTGGGCCGGTGCTTTCTGAAGTTCAGCTGTGAGTTTTGCAATAGTGCAGAACTGACAGGGGTGACCAATCGTAAATGTGGTGCGGCTTTCAGAAGTTAAAGCAGATGGGCTCAAGCTGAGACAGTAGGAGTGAATAAAGGCAGTGTAAAGCACCATGCTATTTAAAAAAAAAAATTGAAAAAAGTACCTATACAGGCCCGGTGGGAAAGCAGTGGTACCATACCATAGATACAGAGAGGGCTATAGCAGGTGGTAAAGAAAGATAGCAGTGGGATATACATCTTTGTTTTTTGCAATGACTGCTTGAATTACTGATGTCCAATAGAATAGATAAGCAGTGTATTATATATTGTAGTTGGTCTGGGCTTGAACTCTCAGTATTTCAAAAGATAACAAAATTAAGGTTTAGACACAGAAATTGTATTTTTTATGGGGGCAGGGATCCCTTGTTTTTGCTAATGTAACAGTGAGCAAAACAAGAAGTGCTGTGTTTGCCAACTCAAGTGTTCTTTGCTACGTTTCAAAAGCTTTAACATACAACAGCTTTGAACCTGTAGGTTTTTCCAGCTCTCTGACATAGCAGCATCGGCTTCTTCTAGTTGTGATTTTAACTTCAGGCCTTTCCAGGATAGAGGTGATAATTTTTTGGCCCCTGCATTATTATTGTGCTATTTTAGTGTATGCCCTGTGTATTTTCTGTATTTGGTTTAGGTATCTGCTTAGGCGTAGTATTTAGATTTAAAATCTAAATGCCTTACAGCCTTCATGCTTGTATCTTACCTATCCCTATGTGGCAAGGAAGAAGAGCAAATTAAACTTGGGGAATAAAATCAGAGCGACCCAGTGAAATGCTTGTGAAGGCTGGGCTGTAGCAGAAGCAGGTGAGAGCCAAATGCTGCGTTACACCATCGTGAGTGAAAACGTATGTCTGATAGTTATAAGTGCTCTTTCTGCCTTGAAAGATAATATTTAGAAAAATTTTTTTTAGACTAGAGTGATTCTGCCAGCTTCTTATTATGATTAAAACCTTCAAGCTGCAACTCTTCTGCTCTGTAAAATATATTCCTTATGCCATGAAAGTTTTGGAGCTTTTAAAACAGATGCTAAAAATAATACCAGTTGTATAGGAAAACCTTCCTCTTTAATTTTTGTCTTTTTTTTTTTTAAAAAAAAAAAAAAAGAGTTGACACAGGACAAATTGAGAATTTGAATTCCCTTGCTCTTTTAAATCTTGAATCAGCATCAAAATTGCAAAGCTGTCTAGAAGACCAGGGCACCTTCTCCTGTTTTGTCTTTCAGGAGGCTGTGTATTCAGGATAACTGCAATGCTGTGGAAAGGCATGACATCCCCATCTGTTGTTTTCTGTTTCCCAGTGCAGTCCCTCCTGCAAGATTGCTCTTTCCTTCTGATGCTTCACTCCAGATAGGTGGCAATGCAACAAAGATGGTTTGTGTTTGTATGTTCAGGATTAATATTTCTCTTTTGACATAGGTTAAGTGACTTGTGCGTATTTAGTAATATTGGGAAACTGTAAGGTTGAAGTGCCAGAATTTCTCTGTTCCCCTTTCACCTCTGATAGTTAAAAAGTTGTGTTATTTTGTAATGGTTTATCCTTAATGACAGTGTTATAAAGTACCTTCTGTCTCTGATCAAAAGCTTATTAAGATCACTAACTTTGTGATCAGACCAAGTCAGATCCAAGTCTGAGTTCAGTCTCTGCTGCCCTTCTGATTTGTGTCCTGTTCCTTGATGTCGCCCCAATTCTGTGACTCATCCATAGTGGTCTAGTGTTCCTGTACCTTGGACAGTGACTACATTGTCTTTGCTCTCCTTTGCTCAGGCTGGCAGGCCTTTTAGGTGGGGGTGCAATCACTTACCAGATAACTTGGACTTTTAAGTCTGTCTTTATTTCATTATATTTTATTTGTACAATACATGTCTATTAGTTAAATGATACAGACATTAACGAGGAAGCTGTTACTGTCTGCCCTGAGAGCCTGCATACCACAACCATCAGGGTAGGGAAACCCCCATGTTTGTCATTGAGAAAACAAGGCCTTATTTTCCTTACAGTTCTACTAATGCCATGCCTTTGGCTCTGTTCAAATTGCTTCTTGCCTACACTGATGTAAATTAGGGGAGGTTTGTGCCCTAGGTGGCTGCATCCCTCTTGAGTCTGTCACTCTCAGCCCAATCCAGACCCTCAGGACAGAGTTTCTAGATCCAACAGGCATCTTGGAGGTAATTTCCCCCTCCCCTTGCTCTCCTTAGGGAGAAGTTCCCTTGATGTATTCATACTGCTATTCAAATGTGTTCTTCAGAGATGCATGACTTCAATTAAATCTTCCCTTCTAATAAGATGCTTCCAGTAAAAATAACGAAAGCGTGATTTTAGTGTGATCCATTTTTACTAAGGTCTTCACGCATGGCTTCTTTGAAATAAGAAAAAAGTTACAAATAGAAAATAGTAAGTTATGATTCATCAAAATAGTTAATAATATAAAGTTTTTTAAACTATTAATATAAAGGCTGCGTTGTCATGCAGCCTCTTACTCCCTTCATGTATAGAAAGATGTTATAAAAGGTGTGAGAAACAGAGTCTCAAGCCCAAGTGGGTGTTCGAATAAGGGTTTATTATGTGATAAAAGCAAAACAGCGCTGGGTGCGGGGGAGTCTCTGCTCCACCAACTCACCCATCAGATCCAAAGTATGCCAGACATTTATTCAGTTACTCCATACATATTCATTACATCATATAAATACATATTTTATGTTCGTTTACTATCTCAGTAATGACTTCACTGTGATTCAGGTAGTACCTGACAAGAATTACATGAATTTTGGGAGTCTAATTGACCTAACATCAGTCTTACCATAATTCATGTAACCCCTGATAAAGACTTAGCTGACCTAACCCCAGTCCTCCATAATTCTTTATGGGGTGTAGTTGAACTAATCTGTTTGTTTTATTTCTTTATGGGGCTGCAATTAACCCATTTGTTTCTCTACTGGCATGAATCGTATCCATACCTATCACAAAGGGTTACCTGTCTGGTTTTATGTGCTCTCTTTCCCCTTTCTAAGGGAGGTAATCCAAGGCTGCGTGCTTACGCTCAAGAAGAGAAGAATATTTTAAGCCTTGTAACTTTTTAAAGATTATTTTTAATGGATTTAATGTAATTGACATTCTGATTTCTTTGTGCCCTTTTCCTTCAGTATGGGAACTGAAAATGTTGAAATTGCACGACTCCAGGAGCCAAAGGTTTCAGGGGTATCTCGAGATGTTTGCACGCCTCTTGCTAGAAGCAAACGAGCAGCTGGTAATGTGGTACTTAGGCTGTAACCGTGCTCCTTAATGTAGCCTGAATTTCCAGAATTAAAGCAGGAATAGTGTCTGTGGTAGGCACAATCCCATGCCCTGCTCCCGGGGTGCCTGCAGCAGGGCAAGCAGCCCTGGGATCATCTGACCTGAGTCATCGAGTGTCCTGTAAGCACAGTGTTGACTTCCGTGCCCAGTTCTTCCCTATTGCTTTGGCCATTTTGAACCCAGGAAGTGGGTTTTTACCTGTTTGGGGGTTTTTAATTGGGGTCGGGTTTTGTTTAGTTTGTTTGGTTTTTTTGTTTTTTTTTTTAACCCCCAAAAATATGGAGTCCCAAAAAATATTCTAGTGGAGGTACAGCTCCCTATAGCAAATTTAAGCCTGCTAATAATAGGCTTGCTTTTTTTAGCTGCCTTTCATAGACCTGTTAGAAATGTCCTGTTGACCCTCCAGAGTTTTGTGAACCAGGGGTTGGGAGCTGCCAATGCTGATGGGTATCTGGATGAATCCACAGGAGACTGCCAAAAATTCTCTGCATAGCTGGGCTGTTTCATTCCATTCCTGCCGATCAGATAAAGCTTTTTAGGCCTTGCAGGAGCCATTAGGTAATATGTATATAAATGCTGATATTTCTTATTATTATCATCCCTGCTAGAACTTGCTTTGGCGAGTTTCGATAAGCTTGTTGTTAGATACTTCAGCTGTATGGAGGTGTGACAGGAAGGGGAAGCATAGGTAAATATCCTGTTAGAAGGCAAACTTTCTCTCCTGTCTGTTGCAAAGGAAAACTAAATACTCAGTGTTTTAATCAATGCAGTTTTATGGGCAGAAAAATTAAATAAACTTAAAAAAGGACTCTTGCAGTTTGTGTCTGTCTAAGTGGTGTTTGTTGGTTTTATTTAAAGGACATCCTGTCCTGTGGATATAGATTGCCTGCTTTAGCTGTCATGAATATCGTGTGGCTAGTTATGTTTTGCTTCCTTCTGATGATGATAAAAAGTTAACTGTAGTGTTGTTTGTCAGCTTTCAAGATATTCAGTGTGTTGTAAAAGCTGTTCAGAGTGTGCTCTTTAAAGTATATTAAAAAGCAAACTGAGTACTTAAAAAAAAGTCAATGATCTGTCCTGGTCTTTCTTTTTTAGATTTTTTTTTTTTTTTCCCTCCCAGAATTGTTTTCCCGTAATTGGCTAAACTTGAAATTGCCTTAGTTCATATGACAGAATGAAAATGTAACCTCTTCCCAAAGGTCAGTGTTAATGGACTTCTAATAGAGGAAATGGTTGCAATGTACACGGTGATACTGTAGTTTTGCAAGTCATACCCATGTGCTTTTGACTTCACTAGTATGAGTAATTACATGAAAATCAGCAGGTTGATGATGATGATGTTGGTTTTAAGCTTGGCATAAGTTTTACAGCATCAGAATCTCAGGTAACTTTCAGGTGCTTGTAGAGTTAAGGCTCACATCGTTCATTTGCTCATTCTTAGCACATTCTTTGGTGGTCACAGGCCATTTAAAGCAAGTTTTTTTGGGACATGGCTTATGGTAGGTCCAAAGACAGTTACGTAATTTACATAGGGTGTAATAGTGCATTTTGAGTGTTTATTGTAGCAGGAAGTGGCTTTTTATTTGTTTTGTTTCCATTTTTTTTTGTGTATTACACATTTTTCGGTTGTTCCTGTAATGCCAAATGCCCTTCCAGATAAAAGAAAATGAGCGGGTCTTTTCTCTGTCAATGTGTCATTAAAGCTGAATGTATGTGCGTGTTGTCATTGTATCTCACCCTTACCTAGTGGCCTCCCTTGTAGCCTGACGCCAGGATTAAGTCCTTAAGCCCTTTGCCCACATTGCTTACATATTGTTTGCTGCAGAGCAGGAGGGACTGGCACATTCTCTCCGTGTTATAAATGAAGTTCATGTGCAGGGTGGTTGAAGGGCAAACCAGTTGGGGCAAGTTACTGCTTCCTCCCCCCGACAGTATTTTTGTTGTCGTTGTTGTATTATTTATATGAAAATGCGAAGTTGGACAACATAAACAAAAGCAGATGTTTGTGTATGTAAGAACAAGGTATTAAAAACACCCCTAACCGGGCCATGTAAGAGAGAGGCTGAGACTCTTAAGCTCCTCGAGATTGACTTCTAAGATTATGAACGCTGAGGCACACGTGTGTTTCTGAAATAACATGTGGTATTTATATACTTATTGCTGTTTTTTTTCATTTTGTCATCTAAGGATGCCTCTAAACCAAGCATTAAATAGCGAAGCACGTTAAATAACAAATTTGCCCTCCAGCCTGTGCTCTGTCTCAGAACTCTGCGCTGCAAAAATGAGCCTCCAGACTTTCAGCCTGAGCTGCCTCGAGGCTCCTCCCAGCTATAGGTTAAACAGCTATAGGTTTTTCTTATTTTTTTTCCCCCCAGTTTAGCTCAATAATATTTCAGAGAGAGCTGTAAACTTTTATTGGAGTGGAGCCGCTTCCTGCACTTGCAAGAGAGATTAGTTTTTATTTCCCTGCTGAAGTGTTCTGTTCAGGACTAAACCCACAGTTTTAATCACAGTGTATTTGTTTAACTTCCAGTCCATCTTTGCTAATGCTGACCTTAAGGTGACTTGTCAAACTAATTTCTCTTTTAATTAGGAGTTTGCTTTTCCTGTGACTGTTTCGTTCCTTTGCTTTAGGAAATAAAAGTTTAGGGGGGAGAAAAAAAAAAAAGAAAAAGGGCTGAGTCAAGGCAAAAAAAATCTTGAAAGTCTGTGTTCAGGATTATCCCAGCTTGTTACTGCTCCTGATGTGTCAAGTCTAAGTTTGAAAATCGACCACTGAAATTACTGTTCCCCTTCTCATCTTTTAATGCAATATGATGTTGCTGTCAACTAAACATTGTTGTCAGGCATGAGTCTTTAATTATGTCAGCCTTATTTTGAGCTGGCATAACAATTTTAATAAGATTATTAAGTAATGCAGTGAAGGTTAACCTGTTTCCTTGGGGGAGGGGAAGGACTGACTCTTAGAAATACTTGTCAAGTCTCTGTGAATGTATGAGTACGTAATTTGTGAAAAACTGAAGAAAAGGTATGGATTTGCCAGTGAGTACAGATTTATCTGAACTTAGACCGCCAGACTGTTTGAGTAATCACTATTTATGAAAATTATATAGCTTGTCTTCCTTAGTATCGGGAGTCATGGGGCTAAATTATAGCTGTGGTTAAAACACAGAGTAATTACAATGTGTTTTGTGAATTTTGTGAATGAGGAGAGGGCTTTTTGTTATGGTTTTTTTTTCTTCTTGCCAAAGTAAATGACATGCTCCCAAGGACATTTTTATCTTGGTTTTTCTGTTCTGTGTGATGTGTGTATAAATGCAAGATTGATATGCTTTAACATTAATCCACATAACTTTCTTCAGGTTCATAAACTGTCTTAAACCTGCCTGGCAGCATACTAAATGCTCAAAGCAGAGAGATAAGGAAATACCTAATTCTCCTAGTTTATTTATATGTTATGTTAGAAAACAAATACTGTAAATGTTCTAGTTCCTCTGTTTCTGTGCACCTAGAACTTCTGTGCTCCTGCCTTTTGCCTCTCGCTGTGGCAGTGGCAGTTCAGGTCACCTCCCTTCTGTGTCACCGGGGGGGGGGGCACAGAGCTCATCACTTCTCTGCTTGAGTGTAATTAATCATCCTGCTCATTAATAACCTTGATCTTTGGCCTTAAAAGACTAAATGTGCTCTTGTGAATTTTGTCTTCTTGAAATAACAACTGGAAAGCAAACTATTGTGTTCTTGCTTGTCTAGGCAGGGGCTGTAACATCTCTGTTTGGGTCTGCCATACGCAGAATAGAACTTTCTCCTTGTACAGAATGCAGCCATAACATTTGGAGAGAAGTTTAAGTTCCTAGGTACTTTTGCAATTCTTTCTCCATGTTTTCTGTTAAATTTCTCCACTTTATATAGGCAACAGTGTAACTTTTTAAACAAGCACAGAAATAGCTTTGATATAAACATTTTTTGGCAGAAAGCATATTTAGTGGTGGACATTAACATTGTTTCTCTGAATTAAAATGGCATAATGCACACTCTTTTTCCAAAAGCTGTGAGAATGTTGAAATAGCAGGAGGCTGATCCATTCCCTTCAGGTATATGCAATTTTGTGTGTTTGGTAATAAAATGTATCATAGCCGTTTTTATAGAAGGTGGGTTCTTCAGAGGCTGTGGTGGTTTTTTGAGCGCTTGCAGCACTGTGCAAATACTCTGTGCAGAAGTGCCTTTGGAAGAAGGGCAGCTTTCAGAGCGTGGCATTCCAGGTGTGCTCTAACCTTGAGTGGTGTGTGTTCCCAGGGCAGATGGATTGATCCTTTGCCAGAGGCTTGGGAGCACCTTTTCCGTTTCCTCAAATGCCTGTGTTTGGTGGGAGTTGCATTGAAACTACAGTAAGTGCCGCACGTTCCTGGAGTATTGCAGTTCCTGGCTCCAAGGTGGACCTCAGCCTCTGGATTAGACAAGGTACCTGCAGAGATGGAGAGAAGAAGACAGGGCAGTGTCGGTGCTAGTGCTCTTTCTGCAGTGGAGTGGAGTTGGCTGGAAGTGCTAAAGGGGAGGAAAAACAAATGGGATGGAACAAAGGTGGTGGGAGAGCCATGGCAAAGCAGAAGACTTCCAAAGGTTGTAAGGCCAAAGGAGAGAGTGGGAGACAGCTGTTGTTGAGCAAGAGCACACTCCAGCCAAGACTAGAAGTTCCTGTCAAGGTCTTTGCTTGGGTTGCTTCATAACCAGTTCCTGCAAATCTAATTTTACAATGGTTTGTGTTTGTGGTTTTACACCAGAGCTGTGAGTCAATGGCTAAGGGAAAAGGAAACTTTTCCCACTTGCTCAGTTTCCCAGTACCTGTAGGAGAGACCCTTCCCAAGATCAGAGGCAGCAAGAAGGGACCCTGCCAGCTGTGCCAGGTCTTTCCTTTTTTCCTCACATGACAGTGCCCAGTTCTTGCTTCAGTTCCTGCTGTGGCAGCTCCTGTTGGCTCCTACCTGATGACTTTTTCTTCACTGAAAGGCTTGTTGCCTTTCCGCAGGGGGAGGTGGCACACAGGTGGACCTAATGTGTCATTAAGCACGTCTTAAAAGCACTTAGAGAGGCTTCTGAGTAAGAAGTGTTCCGATAAGCGCAGGAGTGTGGTTTCCAAGCCCATTATTTTCGTTTTGATTTATTTGTCTATTTTTTTTCTTTCCCCTCCCTTTTTCAGCTCACTTTCTGCAGTTTTGAATTTTCCACGTGATGCCGTGCCCTTGCACGAACAGAGGTCTGCGTGTCCTGCAGAGCAGTGAACGCTGTTTCTGACTCTCTTTCAGATGCAAGTATGGACATAATAGCCTATGATGATTACTCCAGTCCACCGCTTCAGAGATATTGAAAGGACACCTGAATACCTCCAGCCAGAAAAGTGTGTTCCACCTCCTAGCCGCGCTTCCCTGGGAACAATGTGGTTTATTCGAGATGGCTGTGGTATTGCATGTGCTGTCGTTACCTGGATGCTGGTGTTCTATGCCGACTTTGTAGTCCTTCTTGTCATGCTAGTTCCATCGAGAGATTATGTTTATAGCGTCATCAATGGCACACTGTTCAACACCTTGGCTTTCCTCGCTTTGGCTTCACATTTTCGTGCTATGCTGACAGATCCAGTAAGTATTACCTCTCTCTGTGTGTCTCGGGAAGAAACAGGTGGTGTTTTTCTTGTCTGCTAGATGTTGGGTAACTCACTTGCCGAGCGAGCGGCAGATTGAAATAATCTTCCGTGTGTCAGCCTGCTGAGTGAGGCTGCTGATGGATGTGGTGTGCTAATTTTTCATCCCACTCAAGTCAGAAGCAAAGTCAAGGACCCAGCTTTAGATTCCCGGTGTGGGAGCAGCCCCCTCTTTTTGCGCTGGGAAGGAGAGTGTTTCTCTTTGGGGCTGTTTTCTCCCCAGTGGTAGATCTCATGTTTGTGGCTTGTCGTGTCTTGACAAATAAGAGAGCTGGAAAAGCTGGTTCTGGTTGTCTGCCTTGGCAAGTATTGCTGGAGCAGAACGTGCCTTGTTTTGAAAAGCCATGTTACCATCTCTTGTTCTGCTGATTTTGTTGAGTGTATTGAACAGTGCTGACATAAACATTGTGGGAGCTTGCTAAGAGCTGACAGTTCTTAGGCAAGTCGAGAAGCTGTAAGACTTGTAAGAGTAAGACTTGTTTTTCCTGGAGCATGACTTGTAAGACCCCATTTATATATCCATAGGACACTGCCTTGAGTGATCTGATCTGCACTGCTGTCATCTTTCAGCTGGTGAGAAGTTACAGCTTAGCACCATGAGGCTGATTCTGAATGGCCTGTGTTGGTTTATTTTGCTTAAGAACCTCTGGCCAGTAGATTTAGTTCAAAAGCCCATCTCCACTAGCGAGGGGTGATTTAGTTCAAAAGCCCATCTCCACTAGTGAGGGATAGGAAAGACACACTTAGACTCCTCCTGTTCCCTTCCTCACGAGTGTTCTTGTTGCTCTCAGGAGTTGGTGGTGTACCTCTGATACCCTGTTCCTTCCAAATGTCATTTCCTCCTTAAAACCTTGTTAAGTGCCATTGAAACTTTAGTACAATCTTTGTTGCTTAGATTCCAGCTCTTCCAGAAGCCACAGCACTTCAGAAATGGCTTGATTTGGGGTAATGTCACAATTTATGGTAAAGACTGTTGAATTGCATGCTACTGCTGCTGGGCAGAACCGTAAGCAGTAGCTTCAAACTTCTGGTCGTTGGACTGGGGAATTTGTATCCTAAGGGTGGTTGTTGCTGTTAATTATTGTATGTTGTATGGCTTTTATGCCTAGGGACCTTCGGATCGCTGCAATTGTTTTGCAGAGTTGCTGGAAACTCTTCTGAGACAAAAAGCTGTGCTTTGAGACAGGCTGGACAAGCAGCATTGGAGAAGCAGATGCTATCTCTGTGTAAAGTAATTGGGAAAAGATATGTTAATTCCTAGTGTGAGGTGGGATTTATGTGTCGGGATGGCAAGAGCCAGTGGGATTTGGTTCCATTTTTTTAATGAGGAATGCAGCTCAATAAAATGCAGGAGGGGAAGATATGGAGAAGGGATGCAGCAACATCTGGCAGACAGTGTGAGTCAGGGATTAAGGAAGCTGCCAGGATGTGGGGAACTGGGGGCATGTCTGGGATCGGAATGAAACAAAAAGCACTGCTGAGACAAACAAACAAACAACATTCTTATTATAAATAAATGAACACCTGAGTTCTTCGGAACTGATAGTGTGTATTGCGTTGCAGGAACTGCTTCCTGTGTGTTCTTGCTAAAACATTCCCTGGATTTTGAGCTTTGCTGAGTGCTGAAGAGAGAGTATAGAAGTTGTAGCATTTTGTGGAAATTGGTTTCAGTAATTTTTAAATTGGTCAGGCCTGTTGGGAGGTTTTTTTTGTGGAAAGAGCCCAAAATATTGCTTAAGAAAGGCTTATAATACTGGTCTAATGTGCAGTTCCCTCCCTGTTTATTGGTGTTAGGAGATTGTATAGATATGTTCAAAAAAGGATTCCATCAGAAATCTGTCAAAATACTACATCTGTTTTTATTTCAGTAAAAAAATGCCTTGAATTCACAGAGGTGAATTGTACCAATGTACCAGCAATGATTTCATACAGCATGTTTCATAACTTTTTCTCGAAGGGAGGGAATTTCTTTGATACAGGTTTTTTTGAGCAGAGTTATGCCCCTGTAAAGAATGGAAACTCATGAGCTTGGGCTCCTGCAGGAGCAATATGTTACTTATTTCAAGACATATTTTAAAGTGGAAGCTACACTGCTTAGAATGTTTTACTTAGTCTTATTCAGGTGAGAGGGTTCTTAGTGTTCACTCTTTGAATGTTGGACCCTAATTTAAATAACAAGTACACAGTGGAAGCATAACTATCAATACATAAGGTGCTTACCAGTAACTCTTGGTGTACACAGTGATACTTCAGGAAGTAGCTGCTTGTACTGGAATAAAACATCTGCTGCTTCCAGTTTGTGATATCAAACACTGGCACAATAAATTTGTTGATATGAAAAGAGGGATGAGGATTCTTAAATATTTAAAGGTTACTATGGGATTTCAAAAAACTAAGTGCTTAAGTGAGGATTTATTGATGTTTAAAAAAACCCCAAAAACCCCACTAAAATGATGTTTAAGTGTGTGGTTCCATATTTTAGAACTACATTTGAATTTTTTTTCTGAATCTTCTTGCAACTCTGTTGACCTTAGGGAAGTTTTTATTTCTTTCTTTTCTCTCCCCTCCCATAGTTTTAAGTCCTCATGTTGTTCCTTGCACTTGTAATGTCCACAGGTTAATCTTCTGGTCATTTTGTTTGTTTTGTTTTGTTTTTTTTTCCTGCAGGGTGCTGTACCCAAAGGTAATGCCACAAAAGAGTTCATTGAGAGTTTGCAGCTAAAGCCAGGCCAGGTGGTTTACAAGTGCCCAAAGTGTTGTAGCATCAAACCTGACAGAGCACATCACTGCAGGTAAAGTCTTTTCTGAGGATGGCTGTGTTATCAAGACCTCAAGAATTATTCACCAGTGTGCCTTGATCTAAATTGTGACTGGAGTCTGAGACTGGAGTGGGTAAATTGAGAGACTGGCATCCAAATTCTGTTGCCAATAGTGCCAGACATGTTTAAGTGTCTCTGAAAAAAATCTCAGGCCTTTTCTGACAGATTTTCATCTATAGCAGGCTGGGGCTGTTTCTTGCAAAATGAGAAACACTTAAAATGGGTGCTGCCTTGGCTCCAGCCTTGTAATTGGCATTCCATAAATTTTCATATAAACATGGCTTAAGAAGAGACATTATATACCAGAATGTGTAGAAATCTGTCAAAGGTATCGTCTCTGAAAGGGTTAGTGTGTTTTCCATTTTTTTGTTTTTATTCACAAACCCATTTGTCTGAATGTGTATTCTATTTAGAGGTGATATTTAAGTTAAAGCTGAAGTATGGGTGTATGTTTAAGGGTTCAGACTCCCACATTTTCATTGATTGCTGTGACTTTGTTTTCTGCTTGAGTGCTGTGACTTTGTTTTGTGCAGTGTGATAGATCAGTATGCCTACTGATCTGTCATGTCCTTTCTTTTTCTGGTAGGATAAACTTCCCGGAAGAGAGTAACTGGTAGTGAGCTTTTTAGTGCTAAAAGCAGTGAGCAAAAAAAAACCCCAAAAAACCCAAAAAACCACTTCCTAAAATTCTCTTCTGCTTTTAAAGCAAGCGAACCTGCTGTCCAGTAAGTAGTTAATGAGTTTGCACTGGTGTCACTTCCTTACCTACTCAAAAACCAATACATACCAAGAGATTGTACCAGGATTACTGCTGGTTTGTGCAGTGGTCTCATGGGGAGGGGAACACGTGGTAATGAGCTGAGCAAACTTGTTCTGCTGTTTGCATATTTCATATTTGTTTTCGCAGCTTTAGTTTGCAAATGTTTTTCTTTTTTATAGTTTTTTTTTTTATTCTAATCAAAATCAGAAGCTGGTTATTCAACAGGAGCAGTGTGATCATGCCTATCACTTATTAATGCTACTGTAAAGTCCCCTCTGACAGCTCTTCAATTATGAATGAAACCTCACATCTAAAATGCTGTCTTGATGATGACTCACAGCGTAGGTAAATGAAGTTGACTCTGGCTAAACACAAAAACCCATCACTATGGTCCTTTTTTCTAGGCTTTAAGATAAGTTTTTAGGCGTTAAGATTTGGGAAACTGATCCACTGAGCACCGATGCTGTTGGGAATCTTCAGTCAGATGGTTTTCTTATGGGCTAGGGAGATTTATTAGGCTTTAACACATCAAGGTTGTGCATATGCATCAGCAGGAGTTGTTTTGGAGCCCGAGGGAACTGTGTACACATCCTTCTTCACACCACCTGCCCTGCCTTCCCCCCCCCCTTTTTTTTTTTTTTTTTATAAAACCATTGATTGAAACTTGTCTTACAAAGTACATTATCTGCCAGATAATTGGTTTTACAGTGCCAGCTGATTTTAGTCCATAGTATATATAATTTCAAGCTGCTTGTTCTAGTAAAATGAGGCAGTGTTCCTGTTTTCCACTGCACTTGGGGCTGGCAGGTAGTGGAGTACCTTTCATTTAGGATCAGGGTTATAGCAACTCATTTGTTTTCAAGTATCCTTGGGGATTGCCCTCTCCCACCATGTAGAGCGAGTGAAAGGCTCTTCTGATGGAGAGGTTTTCTATTATTTATTCATACATGCTGATAAGAACATGTTTATGTTCACCCCTAAGGGTTTGGGTGTTGAAGTTTGTTGTTTATATCAAGGTCAAGATACTTTTTGTTATAAGAAGAAAAACAAAATTAGCAGAGCGCTCATTCCTTTCTGTCTCAGGGCTGCCAGAATTGTTCTGGAATGGCTGTTTCCTTTCTGAGTCTGTTGTTTGTTTGCTTTGGGTTTGGTTTTTTTTTTTCATATTTGATTTCTGTGCTTGTTTGTGCAATGTGGTATCAGGAGACTGCCTTTCGTCTCCTATCAGCAGAGGAAAAAAGACTTCCTTTATTATGTGAATTGAAGCAGTTACTGGCTAAGCAAGAGAATGATGTTCAGACAAAGTAATAATGTTTTAATTATTTGACTTCTAGCCACAGCGTGCATGCTGGCAAGAATTTGACTTTTGATTTTATTAGTCTGGTTGTGTAAAGTGCTTTAACATTTAATTTCACCTGGAGTGTATGTTGTGGTAATGTCTTCCTGACTGACTGCAACAGCTGTTTTATGTAATATGTGGCTCACCTTGATGTCAAGAATCTTTTCTGGGGCCTTATTTCATTTTCTTTTTGCAACTTCCTGCTACTAGCAAATGTTGGTAAATAAACCTGAGTATGTTATTAGCAGCTCTGAAAGATATTCATTAATGCTTTTTTATATATCTCTAGTTTCTGTTTGTTTTTAATAGACCAAATAGGTTAGAACTAAGCAAAATCACAGGTCTTTTCCACCTGCCCAAATGTATTGTTCAAATGATGTTTTTGACGGAATCACTGATGCTGTGGCATTAGTTTTTGCAGTGGAGATTTGGTATTTTGTTCATTTTGAACAGACATAGTCAAGCGAGCAAACCACAAATACGGTGACAAGTAAATTCCCTTGTCTCTAGTTTCTTTGTCCCCCAGCCCCCTGTGAAATCTTGTGTTCCTGGAAAGAGAAGTGCTGTTAATAAATTCCTCTGTTCTTTCAGCGTTTGCAAGAGGTGTATTCGGAAAATGGACCATCACTGCCCGTGGGTCAATAACTGTGTAGGAGAGAACAACCAGAAGTACTTCGTACTGTTTACAGTAAGTATTTTGCAAGTGATGCTTGAGGCTGTCCAGGGTGTGGTCTGCAAGGCAGTTCCCAAGACTGGCTCTGTCTCCCTCCTTTTTGTGGAAGAGCTTTACGAGGAGCTGCTGCAAACTTCTGGCAGGGAACACACACACGCCCATCCACCAACAGGTGGAAGCATCACAGGATGGGCTTTTTGAAGCTTGTGGTGATGCTTGTTCAGCATCTGTTTTGTGGTGGGGGTGGTTTATTGTGGCGTTGAGCTCTTCGATGCGTGGGCCACCCTTCTCCAAGGTGCTGTGGCTGGGAGGGTCCCAAGCCATGTGTAGGGTTCCTGACCATCAGGACTGTATGAATACCTGTGTGGGATCATGGAAGAAGAGCTGTTGCCACATCTGAAGCAAGGAGTGGGAAGTCTGCATCTCCTTTGGCAAGAATTATCCACCTTAATTGCGAGGGGTTTATTTTTGTACTTGAAAACCGAGGAGGTGTCTGACTTTTTGTGCTATATCTGTAGCATCGTGAGTAAGAAAACGGGAGTGCACACTTGAGTGCTGTGTGTTTCTGGGAGGGTTTTGAAATGTGTTCCATCAAAGCAGACTGCAGATATCCCGTGGGAGTAGCGTGAACATTACAAAGCTGACTTTCAGGGATGCTCTGTTTTATTAATACATCGTTTGAGACATCTGTAGGTTTGGGGAAGAATGTTCTCATATTACCATGTAACAAGGAGGAGATTTTCAGTGAAGTGAAAGGCTTAGTGTCCTGTGGTGTGGTTTGCTAAGGGTGTGGATTACAGAACAAAATTAATCCCATTTCTTTCCTTTGAGCAAGGTGTTTTTCGCACCTTGAGAAGTGAGCTGGGTGTTTTAATTTTATCAAGAGAGTTTCACTTTCTGTTAAAACTTGACCTCTACTTTCGAGCAGATTATATTAAACACTTAATGTAGTTGAGAGAAACAAAATGAGGGTTGCTGGTTTTGTTCTTGGGTATGCTTTTTGAGACCTGAGGAAATGAAAGAACGACAGCATGCTGAGCTTGCAAGGAAAAACAAAATACTCCCCTTTTGCCTTTTACTGCTTCTATAGGGCCTTCTTGTAACAAAATCTCTCTCACTTTTAGTGTCTGCCAACCTTTGTCAGAGCTTGTAGGTTCAGGAGAGTCATCTTTTTAGCCCTGTCGTAGTAAATCGTAATGTATGTGTAGCACTGCATATAGTTTGTTAAAACATTTTGTTACATGCACTTTCTTTTACAAAGCTAAGACCTAGTTTAAAACACAAAGTATTAACTACGAAGTGTTAAGGCCCAAGAGGAAACTTTCCATGCTAGTGTCTGCCTCAGGGAAAAGCACTTATTAGAAAATACGTCATTTTCCTGAAGCTTGTGCTGGAAAACAGATAAAGTGCATTTTCTGTTTAAAACAAATTAAGTGCTGTTTCTCTGGGAAACTGTAATGCTCTCAGGAGCAAGGATGGGAGCTTTGACAACACGATACCTAGATGTCAGTGTTCCCATTCCCTGGAAATTGTGCTGTAGGCAGGGGAGATAAGGACAGTGAGCTGAGTGGAAGGGCCACTCTGGGACACCCGAGGCTGGGGTTTGTCTCCAGCTGGCTTTGCATTCAGCAGTTTCCCTCCTGTTTGCTCAGAGCTGTTAAGTGAGGCCAGAATGAGTCTGCATGCTCTTGGTATTTGCCAGCTTGCTTCGAGGAGATGGAAGAGCTTGGTGGTTTTTTGAGTCGTTTGTGGTTTGGTTTTCTTTTGAAATCTTAGCCCTTGGCTTTATTTGAAGTGTTGGGAAGATGTGGCATTTTGGTCTTTAAACTCACCTGGTACATATATTGCATCCTTTATTTTTTCAGATGTATATAGCACTGATTTCCCTGCATGCCCTAATCATGGTGGGATTTCACTTCTTGTATTGCTTTGAAGAAGACTGGACAAGTGAGTACTAACAAAATTACCTCATTAAAATAAAAGATTAGCCTTTGAATAAGAACTTGTAGTGTAGCTTGCTTGTTTCAGAAGAATGCTGTCAGGGCTCTGCTGTGATATCTCTATTTATATTTTAATGATCAATCCTGGAACTTTGTAATTCTTTTTGACCTGCTGGGATTTCTGCCCTAAAAAGTCCTGTTTCAACTTACACCTGTTACTGCCTAGGAAAAAGCTGAGATGTAAAGACACCTAACAATGTGCCATAACCCTCTGTTGACATGAACACAGCACTAATTTCCTGTATGCCAACACAAGATAAGAAGAATTCCTATGCTTTTTCTAAAAGGGTAACATGAATCATTCTTGCAAGGCTGCCAGGAAAGCATGCTAACTCAGATCCAAAAATCCACCCTTGTTAGAACAAACAATTCCTTTCCACTGAAAAAAAAAAACAAATCCCAAACCAAAACCAGAACCCAAGCAGCTCACAAACCTAAAACAAAAACTGCAGTCCTCACTCTGAAGCAGCCAGTGAGTAAATTTTCCCAAAGCCAGTCTAAATATGCTTTTAAAGCCAGAAATGAATATAGGAAATCCTCAAGGTAGTGCTGAGTCAACCAGCAAACTGTCAAAGAACGTGTGTGCAGACGTACACTCTGCTTGTGAATTTTTTTGGAAAAGGGTTAGGTTGTTGGTTTTTTTTCTTGGCATTTCAGTTGTGTTAGTCAATATAATGACTGGATTTCATTTGTCACACTGCTGAGGATAAACATACAAACTGAATTTGACGAGGTGGTTCTGCAGTTCAAAACTCTGTAAGACAGCTGCCAGCTGTCACTGAGAACATCTGCATTTGACTACAGTGGCCAGGGCCCTAAGGGAAGGATGCACCAAAAGGTAGTCTCCTTTATCCTCTTTATGTGGCGAAAGCACTTTGCCACCTGTCCCAGGTTTAGGTGGCACAACAGAGCTGTTAGGAGAGATGGATAGGTTGTTCCAGCTGCCTTTGTTAGCCCCTGATTATTGTGCATTTGTTAGAGCTTAATGTCTCATGAGAAAAATCCAGGCTTTTGGCGAGAGTCTTGGATTTTTAAAAAATCTGGAGATGTTCTGACATTTACAGCACTCAACACTATGAGTTTGGCCGTGTAACATTTTCCTTCCTCTTCCTTTCTTCTGCTCCTCTTTTGTAGTTACCTTCTTGGGGTTTTGGATTTTTGAGCTCTTGCTTGAGTTTGCACTAGAGATGATGAGGAAAAATAAAAATTTGGCTTAATCTGACCTTCTTTGGGTTATGGCTTAGAGCAGTTAGGAAAGACTGGTTTTATGTTGCTGTTACTTATCCTCGTGTCCTGACTACCAGCTTGAGATTTCTAATGGACTTTATCACTGTGGAAAATATGTTTAGATCAAGGGGCAAGAGAGAGCTACAGGTGAAAGGAAGTAGAATAGCATCCTAGTCAGTGTGCTGGGGAAACACTGGAATGGAAAAGCAAGTTACATTCTCAAAGTATTGCAGGATTTTTGGTTGGGGGTGTTTTGGTTTTGCGCTTTTTTTTTTTTTCCCCTTTATTTTTTTAAACTTGCAAGAGTGATCATTTTATAGTTGAATATCCTTAAGAATGTGAGAGATTGCCTATGTACCTTTCTGGGAATGGTGACCATATAATTTATTTGTCAGTGTAAGTATAGAAAACTTGTGGCTTAGCAGGCGTTTTGCAGCTGCTGCGTTACTTGATGTCTACCTTTCCAACTCTGTTGCTCTCTCTTCACAGAATGCAGTTCCTTCTCTCCACCAACTACAGTGATTCTTCTCATCCTCTTGTGTTTCGAGGCTCTCCTGTTTCTCATCTTCACCTCAGTCATGTTTGGGACCCAAGTACACTCCATCTGCACCGATGAAACGGTGAGTCTCTCACACTCTCTTCTCCTTGTAGAAACAGGGAGGGGCCACAGCTTTTCACCTCATTGTACAGGGAGCTCATGTACCCTTTGAGGAAAGATCCAGTGTAATAAACTGAGCTGTCCCAGCGCTGGACTGTGGTCTCTGAAGGTTACTGTGGGAAGAAGGGTATGCCTGTGTGCTGGCTGGGATGCTGTGTTGGCAGCACCTCCAGTAAGGCAGGCATAGGTAACTGGGATTATTACACTGTAGAGGGTGTTTGTCCCTGTGGTTTATAGAACCTTTTTCCTTTAATGAAGTGCTTTTCCTTTGGTATTGTCTGAAATTCAACTGTGTGCTGGTTGTCACTATTTACAAGTTTATGTGCTGGAAAGCCTAGATGAGTAGGTGGGGGAGGGATATATATACATATATATACACAGGCACACACACACAGAGACTTCTTTTAGTCTAGAAGATTTTCCAGTTTTAGCTACTTTTTGAACAGTTCAAGACCTCTTGCCAGAGGAAAAAAGAAAAAGGAATGGTGTGGGCTCCTGGAAGCCTCCTGGTCACAGGCTGCTGCGAAGCCACCCAATCATCCCCAATTCAAAGGTGGCATAGCAGAGGTTACACTGCAGTGTTGTAGTCCATCCTGTATCCCTGCATTTCTGTAAAGATGGAGCTGGTGACTCCTGGGTGTGTTCCCACACTTGTGAATACTTCTAGTCTTCACCAAGCACGCTCAGATAATTGAATTGACTGGAGTGGTTGGAGAGAAGTGAGAAGTCTTAAAAGAGTGACAGCTTTTCTTTCCTGCCCTGCCTCCTTCGGGTTTCTTTTCCCTTGTTTGCCCATGGCCAGTGGAAGCTCAAATAGGTATTTTTGCTGCCTTTGGAGAGCTGTGTTTGGCATCATCTGCTGTAAGGGCCTGTTGCTCCTGAGTCTTTTTTTTTTTTTTAGTGCTTTTTTAATGCTTGGCTTCTGCAAGAGGCTGATGTTCTACCTGTGGATTTTCTGTGTTCAGGGGAAGAGTTCACTCTTCTTTCTGATGCGGAGAGCCCCAGGAAGAAGTACAGTGTTTTACAGATCCTGCTGAGCTAGAGTTTATAAGTGTGTAAATTAGCATTGCTGCCTGTGAAATCATCAGTTGAATTTCTCCATCTTTGAGACCTGTCGATTTTTAGAAGTTGCTTCCTACAGTCCCCAGATTTTTCCCTTCCCCTCTAATTCTGGGGACTCACGGGTGCTAAAGGAGCAATGCCGCGTTCTAAAATAACAGAAATATGGTCTTCCCATGTTGGGTTGTGTTTCCATTTTTGTTTTCTTTTTTAATTGACATCCCATAAGGATTTTGCTCTGTGGAATGTCTCATTGTTGATTTGCTAGGACTGAGCTAGCTGTGTCTGGCAAGCAGTCTGTTTTGAGCAGAGGAATATTTCTAGGTGAAATTATTCTTGTGTGGGCTCTCTTGCAGTGTTTTACTTTACATTTTAGAGACAGGGCTGTATCTTAACCCTTTTTTCACCTTGCTCTTCAATCACTGGGAGACATCATTCCTCATCTTGAGTGTGCTGTCCCACCAGGGTGGTTCCTTTCTGCCTGAAGGGACCCAGAACCCCTGGGTATTTTGCTGTTGTCTCCAGAGGTGACAATTACCAAGGCCTCAAGCACAGCTCCTGCGGTTGACCCACGTTGTGTTCTTCAGAGCTCCCAGCATGGATAATTTGAGACACATGGATGTGTTGCAGTACATTAGTCTGAGACATGTAGGTCAGGAGAAACCTTACCTTGCCAAAGATGCAGAGCTGAAGAACAGAGTGATCTGCCTGCTGCTACCCGTGGGAGAGCAGTGCTCTGCAGTGCCTGCACTTGTTCATTTTGCTTCTGTGGCAACCAGGCATATGTGGCTTTACTCAAAGACCAACTTCCCTTTGTGGGTTTTACACACAATATGGAATTTTTTAAAAATTTTTTTGGTAACATTTAACAGCTAGTGAATGTTTCGGCTGATTGCTTGATGGCTTGTTTTTGTTCTGCATCTAACCTTTACTAAACAATGCCAATGATTTTCTTCAAATCAGTGCCTTATTTAACCCTTTCTCCCCGCTCATGCCCGTGCATGTTGTAGCAATGATTCTAACGACACGTGAAGAGGCAACAGGGTAGACTCAGCAACACTGAGCCGTGGGCACTTCCTGAGCTTGCTTGGTGAATCTGGGAGCATTATAGAGATTATCTTTGGGTTTGTGGGTTTTTTGAGTTCCTTTATTTTTCTGCAAGCTTCCAATGGTTTCTTCTAAAACTTTTCCATCTGATGAGCACATAATGCGTTCAGCCATTAAAGCACATACTTTTTGTTTGATTTTAAGTGGTGGGGTTTTTTTTTTAATTGACATCACAGGCAATCGGATGGCAGGTCTTAAAATGTTTCTGAAGCATCTAGGTATGAACAAAAAGTAATTTTATTTCAAAGGAACACTCTCTAGCTTTAATGTTGTTAAAATATTAAACAGTAAGAAGAAAAGGAAAGGCAGTTCAGGTGCATTTGTATTTTCTTTGGATAAGGGGTAACTGAGAGTAGACCTTTCCCCGAATCCAGAGCTACAAAATCTGAGCATTTGACTGAAAATGTGATATTTCTGTTTTCAGGGAATAGAACAGTTGAAAAAGGAAGAGAGAAGATGGGCTAAAAAAACAAAATGGATGAACATGAAAGCAGTATTTGGCCATCCGTTCTCTATAGCATGGCTTAGCCCATTCGCAACACCAGACCAAGGAAAAGCAGACCCGTACCAGTATGTGGTCTGAGGAATTCCTGACCAGCATTTCCACTAAAATAGAAACATATTACAGCACTACTGTTACAAAATTTTCCATGAATGTTTAAAACAAAAAGCAAAATGAACTTTTTTATGTCTGATTAAATGGCTGATAATTGCAGAGGAAAAAAAAGCCCTGTATTCCACCATTTTAGATAATTCTAGATCTCTGGCTGAAACTGCTGCTGCTTTTTCTTTTCTTTTTTTTTTTTTTCCCCTTCTTTTTTTATCACATTAACTTTTACTGGCATTTGTCTCTCTGCTTTCTGTATGGCATAACTAATGTGAAGGGGATCCTCTCTTCTCTGTTATGACCCACCTCTTCTGAGTAGATTCTCATGCTGTCTCCTGACTGTGATGAGCTCTGTGGATGACATGTGAGTGCCAACAGCCCTACACAGACACCTCTGGACTTCCTGAAGGAGCACATTGCTCTTTCATAAGCCAACTTGAATGGGGAAGCAGATACTTCATGTACCAAAAGGTGCAAGACAAGAAGGCAACCCAGCAAGAGAGCCAGTTGACCTGGTGATCGCATACAGTTAAAGTACTTAAAGGTTGCCAACACCAATTCCCACCCCCACCCTCTTTT
This sequence comes from Grallaria varia, assembly GCA_013396735.1. Classification (NCBI taxonomy): domain Eukaryota; kingdom Metazoa; phylum Chordata; class Aves; order Passeriformes; family Formicariidae; genus Grallaria; species Grallaria varia. The sequence continues at coordinate 25,872 of VWZG01004790.1, forward strand.
TTTCCTTCTAGCCACAGAACTGATTCCATCTTTCTGGCATTATTTTGTCTGTTCCCTCCCTAGCGTTCAGGAAATTGTGGCCCTTTCAGGATAACTGTGGCAGATGTAGAAGACTCTTTGGATTATTAAATGCCTTACACTTGCAGGAAAAGGAAGAAAGCTAATTTTTAAGTGTTTAGAATAGCAGAATCATGTTCTTTGTGTGTGTTTGTCTTGGTAAATGACTTGGTAGAGCAATGCCTGCTAAACAGTGTTCATGTGAAAAACAGACATGAATGCCCGGATTACTATAAAGACTAATATTGATGGGATGTGTAAGTGTGCCAGGGTGATGGATTCTATATTCTTAGCACTGCCCTGGCTTAGAGCTTTGTAAATCTTTTATCGTATTTATACATACGTGTGTGTGTGCGTGTGTAAATGCACGCACATATATATGTGTAAGCGTTTTAAATTGGGGAATATTTATGGTGAGGAGCATGCTGTTATGAACTGTGTGGTAATGAAAGGGGGAGGGACAGAAGGCATTCCAAAAACGGGTAAAGCTAAACCATTCATAACTACAACTGACATCTTGTGTTCAGGCAGGAATTTTTTTTTATATTTTTGGATTATGACTCCCATGGGCTCATCAGATGAATTGCAAACAAAGGAAATATACAAATCAGCTGTGTCTATGACTTCCAAGGAATCTTTTCTTTCCGTGGTTTAAAATAAGATGGTATTTTTTTGGAAACTGACCGGTCTAGGCTGCTTCAAAGCCACGGGGAAAGGGAGGGAAAACTGGGGAAGGAGAAATTTAATGGATGTCTCATTTTGGAAGTAATGTGAATGCTGCATCTTTTCAATCTGTCAATGCTTCCATACGGAAAACAAATGCAATAAAACTTTTACAAAAACCTGTTTGCTGTCCTTTCTTTCTTCTCTTTAACTGCTGGGAAAAAATCTCTGATGGTTTTCTGAACTTTCGCTTCCGCTTGCAAGCAGGCAGAAGCGTACGAAGGTCAATTAACTAAGTGTTCAGCTTTCAAGTTTAAAAGTGAATTAATTGGTCATATACTGATCTGTTAATCAGGAGTTTTATATCGCTGCTGGGGAGAGGTTGTAACTCTGATTTTTTTAGTATGCTATGGTGTTTCTCAGAGAATGCTCCTGAGCTTAATAATTAAGGGCTGGATCCTTGGCCAGGGTCAGTTCAGCCAGGGCAAGACGTGGAGGTAGTAACTTGAACTGGTAGAGAACCTGGCTCTAAAGGTGCCTTGATGCAAAATCAGGAATATTGAGGGGATGATGCCTAAAATCAGCTCTTAAAATAACACCCCTAAGACTCAATACATGAGTTTTAGCAGGCAACATTCCTTTTATTTTGACGGATGCACTAGGATCTAATTTAAAAAGTGTGTGTACAGAGTTGCAAAAGCCTCTTGCTTTTATTTAGTTACCTAATTAACAATTCAAAGCATTACCTAATACTATTACATCCACTTCCAAAACTGTCCCTCCCTTAGTACCACCCCTGACACGCCTCCCCGAATTGAGTCAGAGGTTTGATGATCCTTTATCTTCATCCTGTCTTCCTCATCATCTCTATCCTGCTTGGAATTATTTCAAGGTTTCTGGGCCTTCTGAACAGTTTTCACTAGAGCCATAATAAATAATGTGCCTATTTTGTTTTTCTAAGTACGTTCTGTGCAAACTAGATATTCTTGCTAAAATCTTTCTCCATTGAAATCCTTGATGAGGAACATTAAACAGTGTTTCAGGAATCTAATACAAAGGTACTTAGCTAAAGTGCTACTGAAAGTGCTAAAAGAGTTATACTAAGTTCTGTATAATCCTAGATTTTAAGGCATCAGGGAGAGGATTTAGTCACCTAGGCAATTAACTAATGAATGCGTCTCTGTTCAGCTCACCGCTTTAAAAATTGCTTTGATTATAAATTCTGCATTCCCATTTCGGTTTATTTTAATTACCCTTAATGGTTGTGCATTTTGGAGGGAGATTGATTATGCTGTTTTGGTGTTTTGACCATTGTGGAGAAATGTGTCACTGCTGAGTTTTTCTCGTTTCAAACAAATCCAGGTTGTTAAAGACCATTATGTAGTAATGATATTTTCAGTTGAACTGTTGTTTTTATAAATGAGGCGTCATCACAGAGGTGCCATTGATGCCTGTTGTGTGTACGTGGTGGTAACTGGGGGTCCTCGGTGGTGCAATTTGAACGATACTAAATGTGGGTCAGTATTAATATGAGAAGGGCAGAATTGCTGGTTTGCTTTGGGAATGTGTTTTCTCAGGTAGGACAACCTGATTCCAGGTGCTGGTTCTGTTTTAGCGTGGCCAAGAGAAATTGAAGGGCAGACTCAAATCAGAGTCCTTTGGTTTTGGAAAGCTAAGGGGTACCCAAAGCAGAAATGAGTGCAAGGAACTGCTCTACTAAAAGTCTGCCTTGATCATGATTTCCAATGGCAACGCTTCCTGTGTTTTAACCATCTCGTCGTCACAACGCTTGTCTTTTCATTTCACTCTTTCCTTTTTGTATTTAGAAAGTGCATTAAAAGAAATGAATGCATTTCTTCTGATGTGCCAGAGCTGCCCTGCAGACTGCTTCTGGGTCAGGCCACGCAGGTCACCATCCTCCTCTGGCACCCTCCAGCATCGCAGTGGCCACGGGTCAGCCTTGTCTTCCTGCCCTCCGTGTTTGCAATGTCCTACCTCTTAACTAAAGGGGGGGTGTCCAGTATTTTGTATTTCTTGGTTTATGTCTTCTCTTTTCAGTAGTGGTTCAAAATCACATAATTTGGAATAGTGAAAGATGATGCTGCATGATGGGAAAGAGAAACAGGAGTTGGTTTAACTTGATATACAAAATTCTCGCTTTCTAAAGTAATGGTGAGAGATTTTACGTAAATACATTTTAGTTTTAAAAGAAGTTTCATTAAATGGTAACAAAATGTCTTCAACAGCTGTGCATTCCTTCCATTCCCCTTAAATTCTTTTTAGGCCATAACCTCATGCCCTACTGACCGCGCGGCCAGCAGCCAAATTAGATCAAGATACAATTATAAAACTTGTGCTAATTTTGAATACGTGCTGTGAAGGGATTAGTGAGTTCAGGCTGAGACAGGGAAAGTACACCCCTGCCTGCTCTGATGAGCCGCTCCCTAATTGGCATTAGCGCACCCTCAGCCTGACCTTGCTTATCTCCTTGGTGAGCAGATGCTGTTGGAAGCAGGTGAGCGATGCTTTCTTGGGGGAGGAAAGGAGGGCTTGGTGCCCAAAAGCGTTCCAGATCTGTGTTCCCCATCTAGATGGCGGCAGGGATCAGAACCAGGTTAAGCATGTGATTGAGGGCAAGGTTAAAGCTGGTGCTGCCCCATGGTTTGAATGTGTGGTGTGTGTCTCCCCCCCTGCTCCGTGCTGCCCGTTTTCCTTCTCTCCAGATGCCAGAAGGTGGTACCTTCGCAAGCTTGGGAGCTTAAGAAAAATCAATAGAATTAGAACATGAGAAGTGGGTTGTTCATCCAGCTCTTCTGATAACCTTATTTCATACACCTTTAACCGAATTTGCTCATTTTTTAAATCTCTCCTCGAGTTTCTCAAAGCTTGGATCCCGTGTTCTCGCTTCCCTAGGAACAGACGTTCTGTGTGGTCGCTTGTATGTCATCGTGAGCGTACCGTGCACAGCTGCAGATCTGACTCCTCTCTTCCACCATGCAGAAGAAAAAATTCTGCCCTATTGCACACAGTGGTGGCCTTAAAAAAGGTTATTAAGAAAAACAAATTTTAGTTCTCTATTTCTACATGCAGAAGACTACCAGGGGAAAAAAATGCCCAAATGCGATGCATCTGGTCTTTAAGTACAATCAAAATGTTTGCTTTACTAAAAGTGATGTTCTTGGAGGGAGAATGAATCAGAATGTTCACTGACTAAGGCTCTGGTCCCCTTTTGAAGCCTCCGCTTTCACCTGTACAGATTTTCCCACCTCCCAGTGGGCTGACTGGTTTGTGATTTGTCTTCGACAATTTGGTAAATAGAAAGTGTTTTCTGAAATATTTGCTCTGAACTGGCACAGAGAGAGCTTCTAGGTGTGACAGCGATAAATTCCTGATCCCTGGAAAAAGGTGCAGTATTTTGCCTGTATCTGAACTATTGCAAAAATGCCCGAATAAGGTGAAACTCTGATGTTCTAACTGTGCTTTGTCACTCCTTCGAGGGATTCAAAAAGCTGTGTGAGGAATGGCCCATGTTTCTGAAAAGGCTGGCTTTTCAGGAGCCATCTCTACCATAAAATTTCAATAGCAACTGATGCCAAAATACATCTGCAAGGTTCAGATTGTCCGTGAGTTGTATCTTGTTTGAGGGTTTTGTTGTTAGATTGGGAGACGAAACTCTTGAGTAATGCAGGACTTCTGTCTTCATCGTTGACTCAAGCTCAAACATCATCAACCTGGCTGTAGACAGGCAGTTCTGCATGTGCTGCAGTGGCTGGTGCCCAGATACCTGCTCCGAACGTGAGACGATCCTAAACTCTTCTCTTCTTGCAGGGTATCGAACGACTTAAAAATCAGAAGCCAACCTGGGAGAAGATCAGCGGCTGCGAAGGAATGAAGCTGGCGTTTGGTGGTGCCTTCTCCTTGGGTTGGTTCAACCCCTTCTCAAACCTGAACTGTGAGAGCCCGGCGCCGGCCGAAGCGGTGGCGGTGGCCCCAGCCTCCGAAATACTCACCCAAGAGGAAATCGAGCAGTTCCTCGCTCGAGATGTTGCCATCCAGATGCTACATGAATAAGCAAAGCATCCTCCACAATACCAGGAGAACCTTTCGGGTGTTGGGGTTTTTTTTTGTTTGTTTTAATAACTACTCGTGCTGGAGATTTAAGGGGTTGTTTTTTAACGTACTTCTGGTGCGTTAAAAAAAATCAGGAGTGTTTGTGTGGAAGCCAGGTACAGCACTAGGAGAAGCAATGCAAATCTCCAGAGAGGGCTTTATAAGTGATGGGGTTTGTCAGCTCCTGTGTCAACTGCTTCATTGAGCTTTTCTTACATGGCCTTTAAGGACAGTTTATAATTGCCAGATAGATTGGTTCCAGTTCCCAGAAATGTGGGAGTCTGGTTAACTAGGGAGTCTGGTTAATCTTTTGTTCTTACAGCCTTTTGGAGGACTGAACGAGTGATGGCGAGGTTAGCCCAGCTCTGAATGTTTTTTGTGAAAAAACACATCCTCTCCAGCCTGTCTCATCCTATGGATGCTGCCTCTGGGTTGTGGAAGTTGCTGGTGCCCAGGTCTTAGCAGGGGTGGGATGCAGGGCTATGGATGCAGCAGATGGACGAGCACACCCTGGGGCTCTGAAATATCTCCAGGGGTAAATTTTTACCCTCTGTGCTTCTGGGGCTGCCCCAGACTGGTGGTGCCTGTGGGAGCTTGTGGTGGGGCCAGGTTGGCAGGAGCATTTGCCCCGTGGCCAGTGCAGCCGAGAACAGGCAAATGTTGGCTGCGTTGTCGAGCTGCTGGTGGGGGGAAGCTTTTGCCCCTGGGCTGCAGTTGGTTTGCACGTAAGATGTGTGGAGCAGGAGCTGCCTGGCTGACCTCTGCAGCCCAGAAAACAGGCAGAAGGTCCAGGCCAGGCACCAGGGCTACTTCTGCAGTCAGAGAGAGGCAGAGAGAGAGAGACGAACACCCTGCTGATGGAGATGGTGCCTCTCTCCGTTTGACTTGTCTGATTTCAATGTCTCTCTTTTCTTCTTTTCTCATTAGTTAGAGTTAGTTGAGAATGAATAACGCCTCTCAATCGTAACATTGTCCTAACAGTGAGTGCCATTGTGCAGCGTTGCCTTACTCTGATTTTGCAGCCAGCTCCTGGTGAGTGCTGGTGAACACGTGGAAGGAACACGTGGCTCTCAAGGAAGGTGTCACTGCAGGTGGCAGTAGTTGCAGCAAAGCCATGCAAGGGTGTTGCTAAGGCCCTGCATTCAGATGCACTTCAAACACTTGGCATCCTGCAGATGTCAGGGTAGTTTTAATTTAGACTGTTTTTCAAGTGTTTGTTTTGGTGGGTTTTTACCCCCCACTCCTGTCATATCCCTTAGCTTAATTGTCATTGAATTTGCAGGATATTAGAGACTTGCTCCTGGTTTCCCCCCAACAGAACCTGCTTGGTTTTTGCCTCACCCTGCCTTGTAACATGGACCAAAGATAACTGCTTCCTCTCAAAATTAAGGCAAAGGACTTTTGGGGAGGAAAACATGGTATTGTGAAAGACCTGTATGAAGTTTTTATTGTTTATAGGAGTGATATCAAATGGAATTTATATGAGACTTTTTAAATTTTATTTTTTTTTTCCCCCAAAAAAGAATCTTAGTGTGTATTAATGGTGTGACATTCAGGGCTGCCGTGGAGGGATGAGGTTCTCTCCTGGGCTTATTCTCTGCCTTTTTCTGGCAAAGGTACTGGGAACAGAGTGGCTTGACTGTTGGGAACACAGCTTGTCTAAAATCCAGGGGGTATTTCCAAACAGTTGTCCTATTCCCTGTTCCCTCTGGACGTCTCTCCTCTTTGTCAATGAAAAATAGATGTAGAAAAAAACATTAGGATTTATAACCTTATGGAAAAAGGGAAACACACTGCATTTGAGGGGAAATGAGGTGCCCTCTCATGTCATTGACACATCAGGCCTTGAGTGTTTTTGCCCTGGGCAGCAGTGTGGTGTTGAGGGAAGAAGCTCTCCTACTTCTGCACCAGCCCATGTTCCTCTGCGTCAGCGCCCCACAGGAAAGGGACGTCAGGGGCATACCCACCTCTGTAAGGGATTTCCTGTAGGGAGTAATGGGGATGTTGAAAGTGGAAGAATTAGAGAGCTCTTTTTAGATCATATGTTCTAATTTTGGCTTGCTGCTCCACCTCTGCATCCAGCTGACGTCCCTGCCTTGGTCTTGTGTCTGCAGAGGGACTGGTGCTGCAGGGAGAAATTAGTTAATGGCCAAAAGTCACCTCGAGGCAGCTTGGGAGAGACCCCCACGTGCTGCATTTCTCAGGACGTGGACCCCACTGACATGGCCTTGGGTAGGGACAAATGCAGGTGGCTTCTTTTCTCTTCCACTCTCTCAAATGTGGTTCACCTCATCAGGACAGGCGTCCTCTGCTTCTGTTTCCCACCTCTCCTATTGACCTCATGTGAGGGCATTTCAGGGTTTGTTTTTCTTTTAATTGGTGAAACAGAAAAGCAGTGTGAAGAGGAGGGTGAGAGCCAGAACATCCGTGTCCCCTCCTCCAGTCACACTTTGAGTGAGGGACAGGGACATGTCCTTGTGCCTTACACAGAGCATGGACAGACAGCCCAGCCCCAGTTGTGGTGCCCCCAAGACCTGGTGGGGTGACCTTCTGTGTCAAGCAAGTCAGTTCTGGTGTTTCTTGGCTGTCAGTCCCCCTTGTCCTCATCTTCTTTCTCCCCTCCCAAAATCCCCCAGGACCCTTTGGTGTGTCTTTTCTCTGTCTCAATATAGTGTGACAACTGTCAGAAATCACAAAAGCCTTCATAAGTTGGAAAAAATCTGTTTTATCCACAGCTTTAGTATAAACCACCTTCTTTGATGATTACAGGTTAGCTTGAGACCAAACATGATTTCTATGAAATTGAAACCAAACCCTCTGTTTTCCTTCCCTTCCTTCCACGCCGTTCATGCCCCTTGTTAAATCCTGCCTTCATCTTCAAGCCATGCTGCTATAGTGCCATCAGAGTTCTGGCTGGACCTTGCCTGGTCCCAGGGAAGGCTCTCCTGGAGAGCATGCTTGTGGTGGTGGGCTGTGGAGGGTCCTACCCCTGCCCTGCTCAGTGGGACATGGTCCACTGAAGATCTCATCACTGCTCTGATGGGAGGTGTCTGATGGACAGGGTTGTGACAGGCGTGGGAAGTGTTCTTGTCCTTCCTACCTGATGTCTTCCACAACAGGTTTTCTATGCAAGTAAAGAATTTACATCTCTTGGGAAAATATATATATATTTTTTGCTGTTTGTAACTCCTTTTTGTGCCTTCAGTTGCTATTGTACTTACTAAAGAACTAATCCTTCAGCTGCCATGGACCACCTGCTCCTCCCTACCCTGTGGACATGACGCTCATGGATCCAGCACCCACTCTGCCTGCAGAGAGGAGCTCCCCCTCCCTGCTGTGCCACCACAGGAGGTGGCTTTTTGGGCACCCAGTGCTGCTGTGGGGCACTGGAGCACCGTGGACAGAGGGGAAGAAAGAGTCCGGGCAGCCTGTTCCCCTTCTGTGACCCAGCGGCCACCTCTGAAACACAAGAGAGTGGTTTACATCTTCTTTTTTGCCTTTTTTGTCCTCTCTTTACTTTTCATTCCTCCTCCTTTTTTATGGACTGGCACATAATGAGGTGTAGTCCCCCCTATTTCTTTTTTCCACTCTTTGGCCTTAATGCTTGAGCATTTGCCTTTTAAATAAACAAATAAATCACCCCCCCATATTACGATGTGACTTAATTTTCTCTTTTCTCCTGGCAATGCTGGAGACCCCAGTACCAGAGTGATGCTGGCCATGCTGTGGGGATGCTGTGGGGCAGAGCAATCCCTTGCTGAAGGTGGGCTCAGGAGCTGCTGGAACGTGCAGTGCAGTGGTGGGCTCCAGCTGTGCACAGCTGTTGTCTCCTGCGCGACTGTGGGTGGAAGAGCTCCAACTGTGCACTGCCATCAAGGCTCTGCCTGTAACCCACCAGCATTCTGGGTGGAGGGGGAAGAACAGGGGTTGTACCTTTCTAGGGGAGTGCTGCTAATGCAGCTGGAGACAGTACTTCTTCCAAAAATGCCTGAAAACCCCCCAAAAGAGGCAGCATGGGAAGAAGTGTATGAAAAATGGTGTTTGGGGAGACGGTGCCAGGTTTGCTCGTTCTGTGCTCTAAAGGCAAGAAAAGGTGCCTGCTGGTGCATTCTCCAGATGGTTAGCTGGGAGGGAGAGAGAATTTTCTTGGAGTGCTCCTTGAGCTGCACAGAAGCCCATGGTGCAGTGAGGTTCCTGGGAGGCCCCATGTAGGACCACAGCACCACTAGGCCCCCCACCGGAGCTGACACCATTGCAAGCTCCAATCCTCGTGGCGATACCATACAACCCAACCACACAGTCAGTTTTAACAATCTTTATTGAATCATGGTTAACTGCAATCAATGCAACTGTGCCCTTGAAGTCAGGCTAATTCCTTAGCTTAATGGCATTTTTGCTCTTTACTTTGAAAGTACTATCCAGCAATCAAGGAGGCAAGAAGTGCCCGGGACACCCAGCGATGCGACGCGTTGAAGCAAGGCCACCGTTTGCACCCCACCGAGGCACCGATCCTACTCGGTGATGGTGATGGCTTTCTCTGTAGAGATACCTTTGATCTGGTTTGAGATCAGCTTGGCTACTATTTTCTTCTCTCCCACCCTTGTCGGAGTGCATATTACTTCAGACTTCATGATCCTGCCAGGCATTATATCCCTAAGGACAAAGAAGAACACGAATAATCCCGACATGAGTTAGGGTTGCTATTTGCAGCTTTGGAATAATTTCACTTAAAGAAATAGGTGGGGGGGGTGTGTGTGTTTAGGGTGGGGTGGGTGCTTCCCTTCTCTCGTGACCAGTGTGTGGCAAGTGGGGCCTGGCATGGTGGCACTGGCTGGTGGTCCCGTTGATCCTGGGCACCTTGGCCAGGGTTAGTTGCCCCGACTCTGAAACACTGAGCTCAGCTCTGAAGGAATCTGCTGTGTTCATGTGGCTGTGCAGCCCCTGGCATCACAGCAGGAGCCCCTGCCATGCCCCAGTGTCCTGAGCATGCCAACCCCTGGGTGGGGTCTTTCTGCTGCATGGATTGTGGCCAAGCGTGGTGCAGTTTCAAACACGGCTGGCAAAGGGTCCTCTTACTCCAAATCCCCTAACTGCTTATCCGAGGGGAAATTAAAAAAAAAAAAAAGAAACAAAGAAGAGTCCTGCCATGGCCATGTCCTACTGGGCTCATCCCCTTACCCCTGATCAAATGTTGTCATCTTAAATATGCCCAAGCCCTCCACCATCAGCTTGCAGTTTTCCAGGGCCACGTTCAGCTTGTTCTTGAAGGTGAAGGCGCAGGTGAACTCCTCGTGCAGTTTGGCCATTTCTGGCATCTGGCAGAGGAGGAAAAGAGAGAAACAAACCCAAAGACCAGGGATCAGAGGGGTAATAAAGAGCTGCTGCAGGTTTGCTCCTCACCACCAGCATGGTGTGGGACAACCTGTTCTGCTCTCCCATCCTTTCCACCCTGCCATGGCACTGTGTTTTCCCTGCTAGTTTCTCTCTGGTTTCTCATCATGTTTTTCCTTCAGAAGGGAGAGCTGTGGGTTCGGAGATGGGTTCTGTGCAAGCTGTCCTCATCCACCCCCTTCCCTCCAGCATCCCTTGCCTTCCCGTTCTAGACGGGGCAATAACATTTTCATTTCGTGGCTGCTTTCAGCCTTCAAATAAGTGTTGAATAGCCCAATAAAATGCCAAGGACTGACCATCCCAGGGGGCGGCTGCTTGGGAGATCCCCTTGGGAACGCTAACACCACCTTGGTGCCACGCCGAGCAGGACTTTAACCCTCATTGCCCAGGAGCCCATGTGACCGGCGCCCACCTCACCTGGACGGTGATGGGGGGGTACTCAAATCTCATTGATGTCTCCTTGGTGAGCTTGTCGTTCGTCTCCTTGACCTCGGCGATGGCGGTGACAAGGATGAGCACTTCGTCGTCCAGCGAGGCGAACGCCTTCATGTACGCGTCAGGGGCTATTTTGAAAGGGATCTGCATCTCTGCGGGGGAAGAAAACACACCGTGATGCTTCATCACACGCTGGGGAATTGGGTGGCAAGATCAGCTCTTCTGGCTGGCGTCCCACGGTGCGGGATGAGCCGTATTTCCTGCGAGCATCCTGCTTTCCTGTCAGGACACACACCCCGTCGGGGGAAGCCCTGGCTGGGTTGGTGGTACCTGGCACATGCAGCCCATGGGAAGGGTGGTTGAGTTCCCCACCATCTCTCTGCCCAGAGCACTGGCTCGGGCTCACACCCAGCATCTCAGCAGCCTCATCCCCGGCTGCCCTGGCACTCAGGAGGAAGCAGAGGAGCCTGTGTCCCCTGGGCTTTCTCTGAGGAACTGCTTGCTGTAAAATTGCTGGCTTTCCTTTCACTTCAGATTTTATCTTTAATTGCCTGGACGAGCTTCCAGTGGCTCAGAAAAGCCCTGAAGTCATCGGTGCTGGTGCTTGAGCATTGCAAAGCTTCCTGGCTTCTGGGAATAAAACCAAAAATGCCAGTCCTTTTCCCTAAATGCATGTATTTATGTAGCTTTGTGTCCTACCCTGCTGCATTTTGACAGCCCCAGTATGTGTGTGAAGACACTCAGCACTCACCAACAGAAAAGATGTTTTTTTCTTTTTTTTTTTTTTTTTCAGGAGTGACTCATGCTTGGAATGAGCAAGAGTTGTTAATTATTCATCACTCGTTAGCCTCTTGTTTAGCAAATTTCAGTTACATTGCTGGGGATCAGAAATGCAGCCCAGGTCACTCAAAGACACACAGTCACGACAGCAAACTGCTCTTGGGATCAGCCAGGCAGGCAGTCACGAATTTGCTTGGGTGAAGAGTTCAGAAAATAACACTCACCAACATCACCAGCACCATTATTAGAGTGCCAAACACTGGAAAAAAAAAAAGGCTGAAACTTCCAGCTATCTAAATCCTGGGAGGGATCTGATCCATATGGACACACACAGAGCCTGCAGTGGCATCTTTGATGTTTGCATGGTAAGGGCAGGGGGGAAATACTTCGGCACACCACGCAAACCTCTGCCTGCCCACACTGGTGTGTTTCCAACCACCTCGTTGAAGCTGCAGCAAGAACAGAGCCTTCATGGTTTGGTCCTTGCTACAGAGGGATCCCAGTCTGTAACTGAGACTTCCAGGCACAGTAACAAGGGAGGGAGGCGGCAGGCAGGCAATTTCTGCCCTCCACAAAGTACGGGGCCATACACTGGTCTATAGAGGAGCTGTGACAAACCCCAGACTGACACAGTGAACAGCCCACAGAACACAGCGAGCTTTCTGTGCTTACCAGATTGGCCTTCAAACCTGATGGTCTCCTTGATAGTTCCCAGGTTGGCCTGAACTTTTCCAGTGTAGTACTGCAGCTGGCAGGAGCCAGCAAGGTCAACGGTCCAGCTCCCAGGAGTAGAGGTCTTCACTGTGATGGCCATTTCAAGGGGATTGCCAGGATGCAGAGGTTCTGTGTTGGTTATTTGAAGCTTGAGCCCAGTCTTGGTGACTGTCTCATGCAGGACCACAGGCCTGCTGGCAATCATACTACTCCCCGAAGCAAGAGCATAGCCTGAACGAGGAACCAATCCTGAAGGGCGTAGGAAGCTGTTAGCTTTTTCCATAGCCTTCCTTTCCTCTTTGGAGCCTGGATAAAGAAAAATGTGGGTGATATCTGCATCTTGGTCTCCTCACCCAGGGCCATCTTCCCTTACTTATGCCTCTGCTGCTGAGCAGAGAGGATGGAGGATGTCAGCACGCCTCCAGCCTCTGCTCAGGAGACCTTCCTGTTTACACTAACACCAAATCTAACCCCGTAGCATTTTGGACCAGAAGACTTTCCTGAAAGAGACACTTTTAGAGGATGGATGCTCTTAAATTTTTCAGCCTGACATTTTTGTCCTCCTCACTGGAAAGGGTTTAATAGTCTAGGACAACATGGCTGGATCTGAGAATTGTTGGGAGGAAATGTGGGATTTTTTCTTTCCGATCTTGTCTGGGGAATGGAAATACAAAAAGAAGAAGAATGTAGAAATAAAAAATAGGTCAGTCTGGCGACTAGGTTCATCACTCAGCCCCTTTCTTTCACCGCCTGCAAGCTTGCTCTACCCTAAAGAACAGCCTATAGGTGTCACTGTGGACATGAGGATGCCCAGGGCAAGTCCTGCCTCCCGAAGGTCTCCAGGTCTTACACGAGGTTTGCCACTGCAGCTACTCCTGCAGTTTTCTCCTGAGTCAACCCGTGTTGTGGGGTGACCTGTGTGGTCAGGGGTCGCCTCTTTGGCGCTGCGATAGAGGATGGGGGCAGTCACCTTCACGGTACTTGTACTGCAGGGTGATGTCTTCCCGCTTGTTCTGCCCCACGGCTTTGGTGCTGATGTCCCTGCCGATAGCTTGGGTCTCCGTGCTAAGCCTGATGTACTTATCCTTGCCGTTCACCTTCTTGACGAGCCAGTAGACTTGGTCAGCATTCACCTCTGCATACACAAACTTGGCATCGAAGGGCAGATACACATCTCCTTCTCGGACAGCCTTCACCGGGCATGGACCACACTGGAAAACACCTAGAAAGTGCATTCAACAACAGCTGACTTTCCAAATACAAGCAGTGAATCCAGTTTTTGTTCCACTCTCTGACACACTCAAGCAGGATTCTCTGGCCATGGTGGTTGACACTTAGCAGTAAATACCAAATAGTCCTCCAACTCAGTGATGAACTCCAAAAGCTCTCTTTTATCCCACAGCTGCTTTGGCTATTTTATAGATCGCCAGGGTCTTGTAAGAAGTTTTATGTGTTTCCCCTCACTTAAATAATTTTAAGGCTAGAAAGTCTATGGAGTTATCTGAGTCCAGACATCTGTGTTTGATCGCCCAGCAATACTCCACTTTCTGCACTGTCTTGAGGATTAATGTTTTGGGGTTTGCTTCTGCTTCCAAATTCCCTGAGACTGTGCAGGGAGGGTAGTCACCAGTTTTGGTGGTCACTCCTCTCATCTAGCCATGAACATTCTCGTGACCTCCATGACTTAGGTGTGCTCTAACCTCTGAAATGACATTCTACAAAGTTGTTTTTCTGCCTGCCAAGAAACGCTGTTCCTCCCATCCTGGCCTGAGATGGCAGGACTGAGACCTCCTGCTTTAGGGTGTCACTGGCCCAGGGCGTGAAGATGTGCGTGAGGAGTACGTGCTTTGCTGACTGGGGAACATGGCTTTCATACAGAAAGTCCCTGCCTCCCTCAGGAGCTTCAGAAAAGCCTTTCTAGGGAAATCCTACCTTGACTTTGCTCCTGAGGGGTTGCATCAATCGCCTGCCAGCCATCAAACCCATCGGGCAGGTCTGTCCGCTTCATCCAGACATCGTTCCACACGTGGTAGTTCCTGTGTGCATTTGGATTGGAAAGAAAAGGAGTGAGCTGTTACGGCCTGAAGAGCCACGATCTCCTCCCTTAATCCTTTAGTAAGGGCAGATTTATTGGACATTTGTGTGTAACCCTGTGAAACCCAGGCTTTCTCTGTCTCTCCTGGGCAATAGAGGAAATTCTCAAAGGAATTGCCAGGGGTGGGAAATGGGGCACTGCAAGGCAGCCCAGGGGGTTAGGAAGCATTAGCCCCATTTGGCAGTACCAGACAGAGTCGAGGGACATCCAGCTCATCTTTTCTCCTGCTTCATTCAAGTAAGTGTCGAGTCTCAGGTTGTCCTCCGTATCATGTGCCGAGTTGAAGTTACTCACGCAGCGGGATGGGACTCCCAAGCAACGCATTACTGCAGCACAGACAGACAAAACACAGGACCACAAAATCACTCAGGTGGGTGGGCACCTTTTGGGATCATCTTGCCTCATCCCTCTGCCCGTGCAGGGTCCTCTAGAGGAGGGGCCCAGGATTGTGTCCAGACGGCTTTTGAATATCTCCAAGGATGTAGACTCCATAACTTTTCTCTATAGCCTATGCTAGTGCTTGGTCACCTTCATGGTGAAAAAAAACTCCTTTCCCATGTTCAGACAGAACATCCCATGTTTTAGATTGTGCCTGTCACCTCTGGTCTTTTCACTGGGTGTCACTGAGAAGAGCTTGGCTGTGCCTCATTTGTTCCTGTCAGGTATTTATACACAAGGATAAGACTCCCAGAGCTCTCTCTTCTCCAGGCTGAGCAGTCTGGCTCTCTCAGCCCCTCCTTCCATGACAGACCCTGTCACCTTGGCTGCTCAGGGGCGCACTGATTTGGCTTAGGATGTCACAGGAGAGAGACAGTTCACTGATTACCTGTATTGAGGACCCCTGCGAAGACCCAGCATTGGCCGTAACTGACGGGCTTCTTTGTTTTGTAATACTTCTGCAAAATCGCCACGCTCCCGATCCAATCCATGGGGGACGTCCCACCACTGTAATTCCCTGACCAGTTCCCCATCAGGACACCGCTGTCATCGTTGGCGTTAACCTGGGGCCACACACACATGCAAAGGGGAAAAACAAAGGGATGAGGCTGAATGACACTTAAACCCCCCGGTTCTCTGCCCATCCTGTGACTTCCCAGGTGCTCCACAGCCCGGTGGCACCCAGCAAGGCTGCTGGTGCTGTCTGCAGTCTCCCCTGGTTGGAAACCCTCTGTCTGGGCATCTAGAGGGAGGATAGTCAAAATTAACCCTGCACCCAGGGCTCCAGGAAGGGTCCCACCACATGAAGGGTCCCACCACAGACAGCAAAACACCACCCTTGTGTCAACCCTGCCAACACCACTGATGAGGAAGGACAACCGCTGGGGCAGCTGCAGGCATTGGAGATGGGGATATACTGTGTTTTGTCCTCCTCTTCCCTTGACCCAAAATGCCTCTGACTCTTTTCTTGCAGTTTCCTAAAGACATCCATTTCAGATGCTTCCCGAAATGGTGTTCATGGTCCCAGGGAAAGAAGAGCAAGTAAGAGAGGAGGAGGGAGCGCTGGAGGGACAAAGCACTTCACCGAGAGAGGCTTACCAAAGCAGACATGGCCCTGGACACCTGGGCGGGATCCCTTCTACTGGCCAGGCTGAGTTTGCTTTTCTCCAGTAGATACATGCAGGCCTCCAAGATGAATTCCTCAAACTGTTTTGGAGAGAAAATGGAGGCACCTTTATATGCTGCTCTAAAACAGAATTTGCTTGTCACTTGTAAAACAAGTGCTTGGAGGAAATTGCCTGACAAGCTCTAACTTCTAAACTTCCTTCATGATATTAAATTTTCAAGGCTAAGGGGCTTCCCAGTGAAATCCCACCTTGAAAGACAAAAGCCTGTCTCATGTACCTTGTGAACACCATTGGAACCTGAGCCAGTAATCTTTACTCCTGTGAGTAGCACCAAGTCACCAACGTCATATCCCTGCAGCTCTGCAAATTACTCACAAGAGTAATGAAAATTTAAGACCACTGCAGATATTCAGTGTATTGACACAGGCACAAAATGAACCTCGGTAAAAAGAGAGGTACGTAAACACAGATCATTACAGCAGACATTCCAAATTAGCAATTGGTGATAAGGCTCCCTGAGGTCCAACTCACAGTGGCGTCCAACATCCTATCCAATGAAGTTTGGCAGAATATCAGT
Source organism: Grallaria varia (assembly GCA_013396735.1). Taxonomy (NCBI): domain Eukaryota; kingdom Metazoa; phylum Chordata; class Aves; order Passeriformes; family Formicariidae; genus Grallaria; species Grallaria varia. The sequence goes on from VWZG01004790.1 coordinate 42,259, forward strand.
ATCAATTCTCATTGCCCAACAGCAGAACAAATATTAGGATAGGAACAGCCCTACAGATGATGCCCTTTGGCCCCTTTTGTGTAAAGGCACCAATGATAGCCCCTTTGTTGGGCTATCTGTATCCTGCAGCTTGAAATTGAAGGCTTATAAAAGAAACCAAAAAAATTAAATCCAGAAAACAGATTCCAGCTTTTTTTTTGGTGGGGAATCCTGTGTGGATAGGGTGCAGGATACTCCGTTTGGGTGCCTGTGTGCTTTCTACGGGGTACAAATGAATCTGCTCTAGCATCCATCTCTAATCTCTAACCCAAACCAGTCAGACATTCCGCTCCTCTGGAGTTATCTTGGGCAGTGGGAAGGAACACCCTTCCTGAGAGTGTGGCTGCCTGTGTCCCGAACCCAGCCATCAGTGAAGGCACCACTTCAGAGGTGACAACCTCTGCCAGTACTTGTGCCCTTTTTATCTTCGATCATGATGTAACAGGTACACAATCAGATTTTTTTCCCCCTATCAGCCCTCTGCACAGCTCATGAGCTGGTTACCAACAGCTACAGTTGCACGAGAGCAGGAATTTCCACAAGGGAATTTTTTCAGTCCGAAATACTCTGTCCCAACATCCTTTGCTGCAGGTCACATGATCTTACTACAGATGTGCTGTTAAACCCCCTTCTCCAGCTGTGGGTGGGTCACTCCAAGCAGGTTTAGCCCTCCCAGTGAAGCTGGAAGGACCATTCCAGCACTTTTTGCTACTCATGGGCTTAAACTGCCTGTTAGTCTGGTTCACTGAAACAAACGCTGAACGGGGGAGTGAGAGTAACAGGGCTGACAAGACAGCTTCGTTTTACCTGCCCAAAATTCCAGGGCCTGTCATAAATGTTGTATGAAGATCCAACATAGATGTAGCCCGTGTCATTGAGCACATACTCCTTTCTCTGCGCCTCGTCGGCCATGAAGACGGCATCGCCTGGAGAAAAAAGAACCCTCAAGGGTGAGGTGGTTTGGTCACATTTATACAAAGTTTCCTACGAAAAAAACTAAACCGGGGGAATCGACGGTCTGCAACGCTCACGCCAAATAACGACCATAGAGCTCTCACGTTTTGTTGTTCCTATTGCAGAAGAATGTCCTGTAAGATTAATCTTTATTTTCCCCCTCTAGGTCTATTGCTACACGACCACTGTTTTATTACAGCATAAAGCTTATTTCTGAACACTGTAATGAGCCAGGTAGACACCAGAGAGAACCGGGGAACTGATGCCAACCAAGAACACAGGTTTTTCTGTCTGGTTATTTTTTTGTCTGGATTTGAAGCCGACTCTTTCCCCTCAGTTAACCTTGCTGCTGGCTCAGGGAAACACAGAGAGGTGACACAGAGGTGCAAACAGAGGTGACAGAGAGATGGCCCTCTGTGTTCTGTCACTGGAGAATGCCCAGCGAGGAGCTGGCTCACTGCTATTGCCCAGCTCCCCTCTGGCCCCATGAGTTGCGGTGTTTTATGGGGAAAAAGCAATGTATGTAAAAAAGAGAGGGAAAATACAAAGAAAAGTTCTGCCAGGGACAGTCCCTGGTGGCAGTAATTATCACTGCCAGCTGCAGGACCACTCACCTTCACACCAGGGGTTGAACAAAAGGTAGATGACACCATTTTCAGGCTTGTAAATGTTAGTCCCCGTCTTCACGTTCAGGGTGTACTTTCCCACGGGGGCATTGGGTGAGCTGGTGACAGACAGCAGGCACTGAGGAGGGAACAGGGACAGATGGCATGAGGGACACGGCTACAGATGTGGCACCAACATGGTGCTGCAGGCATGAGTGGCAAAGCTGGTGGCCAAGGAGGGAGAGAGGGAAAGGGGCAAATCCTGTCTGCACATTGAGGGGAAAAATGAATCAGGCTGCTGCCCACCTAAAATTATGGGACTAAGGGAAAGCAGGACAGGGGTATGAGGACGAGTTGCTCTGTAGCTTCTGGTGGGCTTGGCACTGGGCACTGAGCCCCTTGTCCACACGCTCTACCTCTTTGCCGCTCTTCTTGACCATGGAGATTTTCCACCCGTTGATATCCTGCTCCCGTTCCGGTTTCAGCGACATCAGGCTCCCCCTGGTTTTCATTGGATTTTCACCTGGAAATAAACCCAGGACAACACGTTGGGAGGGTTCCAGGGGTCTGCAATGCCTGTACTGTGCCAGGGACTGGCAGCTGGAGGCTCCTGGGGCTCTCTGGCTTTACCCGATGGCCACAGAGGGGATCCTACTCACCGATGCCGAAACGCAGCGACAGCTTGTCGGCAGCCTTCAGCTCCCTGTTGAGGCTGACCTGCACCTTGAAGGGCTGCCCACGCCGCACCACCAGGTTCTTGATGTTGTACCCATCCGTGTGGTGCTCACGGGCATTCTGGCTCTTGAGAAGGTCAACCCCTGTGGCCTTCAGACTGGTCTCTGCAAAGGCATTAACAGAAAAGGAGAGAGGGAAAAAGAGAGGTTGATGGTAAACTGCTCAAGAAAGTTTTCTTCTTATTGCCATCCTGTGAGTCATCAAACATCTTGAGTGACCAGTGATCCAGCACAAGGAATCACATCGAGTATCTCCATGACTCATGGACTGTCAAATAACAATTTACAGTATCTTTTACTGCTTCTCACACTCAGTCAAGCAGCGAGGAAAGTAAATGTGCCAAAATTCAGCTCCCCTCAATTGCTGCAGTTGCCAGTGCCTCTGGGATGCCAAAGGCCTGGGAAATGGGACTCTTCATGGCTCTGAAGCTGATTCTTTAAATTTCCCTTCAAAAATTAGTCCCAAATAATATCACAACAGTCATCACTCAACCTCTTATGGAAATCTGCGTATGTGAATATTTGCAATGTTTGTTTTCTTTTTCCAAGGACTTGGTTTCTTCTACAACCTGAGGAATGAAGGAAAGGTCAGATGACTCGCTGTGTTGCAGGATGATGCCTACCTAGGGGGATGCTAAATAGGGGGGGACAAAGCATTAAAAATTATAGTATAGTGTAATATAACACTGTATAATATAACATATTTAATATAACATCAAATATAAACATAAATGTTGATATTCTTAACTGTGAGAGTGGTGAGGCACTGGAACATGTTGCCCAGAAAAGTTGTGGATGACCCATCCCTGGAAGTATCCAAGGTCAGATTAGATGGATTCTGAGCAACCTGGACTAGTGAAAGGTGCCTCTGTCCATGGTAGGGGGATTGGACCAAAATGATCTTTGAGGTCCCTTCCAACCCAAACCATCCTATGATTCTATTGTAATATCAAATGATATAGGATAAATAGTATAAAACAATATAAAATAACATAAACACCCAGAGGCTGAGCTCAGACACCCTGGGCAGTGCAGCAGGGAGGCAGAGCCACACTGCAGCAGCTGATGGCCCTACAGTAGGAGGTCAGGGCAGGAGCTTGTTCCTGCTGTGGACAGATTCCTGCAGCACAGCCACCACAGCAACTGCTGCTCTCCTCGTTTGACTTCGGCACAGATTTGGACTCCAGCAAGAATCCCTTGCAAGTGCCTCACTCCCAGTGGAGCTGCTGGTTTTGTAAGACGTAACATTTAAACTCACCATCTCCTTGGCCGCCCTTTGCTCCCGCAGCTCTGGACAGAGGCAGGGCTGGGAGAAGCCTCAGCTTCTCCATGCCTGGCAGCTCCAGGAGCAGGGCTGTGGCACAGGAGTGGAGCTCCGAGAGGCACAACCCAAGGATACACCCGAGCAAAGAGAAAGGCCTTGGCTTTCAGTGATGATGATGAGGATTTGGGGGTCACCGCACCAGGCTTTGGCAGGCTGCCTGGGAGAGCCGGAGCATGCCGGAATGTGGCTGAGCTGTATTTCTTTGGGAGCATTTCACCTGCCTTGTACCTGCCCATTGAATATCCTCAAAGGATAAATTCCGTGTGAACAGTAGGGAGTAACAATACCTCATAAGCACTTGTCTCATGAGTGATTCAGATGAAGAGATGGGAGAGGCACAACCAGCTTACGGTAACTTAGAAGTTAGCAAGTCAAAGGCATAATGGCTGAAGGGATTAATTCACCAAATGTCTTGACAGATTTGCACGATGCCAGGCAACAATGATGAGAATCAACAAAAGCCATCCCTAATGCTGAGGAGTCTGAAATCTGCTGGTATCTGCTGTGGCATGAGAGATGCCACAGGGCAGGCTGAAGTCAGTGGCACAATTCCTACTGCGACCTGTGCTGGGCAGCAACCGCAGCCTTGGGTAAACTGAACTGACCAGATTACTACCTCCGTGTATTTCTTCTTAGTAACTACATAAACCATATTTATCTTAATTACATTACAGATATCGGTGCCACAGCAAATAGACTTGAAATTGACCAGCACCTTTTGTTAACTGATTTAATCTTCGAGTGCTTTCTGTTTGCTCGCTGCATGCCGGTTGCCAGCCTTGGGCTGATGTTTTGCGCAACGGGGTGTGAGTGTGTTTATGTCAAAAAATTTCAGCTGGAACCAGCAGCTTAATCCTCTTGAGGACAAAGAGGAAGTGCATCTTCCTCAGCATTAAGAAATGTCCAAACACTAAAGCTGCTCAGCCTTGTTCCCTATGGGAACCCTGGTGCCGTGCTGAGAAGGTACCAGAAAACAGACGAAGGGATGTGGGAGTTGGATGCATAGGATGGCTGTGGGAAAGGGCCCTGGGGAATCCATCCTTCCAGCATTTCTTAACTTAGGGACTGCATTTCCACCCCCTGCTTCTGGACATCACCAATGTTGAGGATGCACAGAGGAAACCCACGGACAACAGCTGCCTTGGAATACGGCCTGACAACGCCGCGCGGTGCCGAAGACCTGTCTCCACTCGGCGCTGCCCATCAATGGTGCGGCACTTATTCCTGTGCCAACACACCCGCGATACCCCGCGATCCGACGGGCACGGCGTCCCGCGCCAAGGAATGCCTCAGAGCCAGCCAGGGGCGCACCCACCCCCACTTCTGAGGGGGCTCGGCCCCAGCCTGCCTTCCCTGGGCAACCCACAACAACCCTCTGCTTTCAACACCCCGCTCCGCTCCCCGGTCAGGGCAGGGAGCTGGGCACCCACCCGCCCCTGAGCCCTGCTGCCTGCAGGCACCTCGGTTTGCCAAGAGGGAAATTAATGATTTACGGCAGAGCTGAGCACGCCAAGAATGCGCCCGCTCATGGGAGAGAGGCTCCAGCTGCAAGAGGTGGCCCTGCCTGCGCTCGCTCCTGGGGCAGGCCAGGAGCAAACCCAAATCCTGAACGCCGTCACATTTCGACCTCCTTCTTTTTTAAAGAAGGAATGTCGGGGCAGCATTTTGATCTCCCAGTTCCATGGTTTATCGGTCACAGAGCTCCTTCCTACACTAACCCGCCGGCCCCATCGCCTTGCTGCCTGCCTGGAGAAGATGTTCGGAGCTTCAAGAGCGCAGCGATCAACCAGAATGAAAACGGAGACATGAGGACTTGGCACCCGTAAGGATGGGGGGCCTTTTTTCCCTGAGGATGATGAGGTTTAAAAAAATACTAATACGGAGCAGAGCGTTTATAGTAGCCCTGGCTTCAGAGGGAGCAAGGGCTGCTCAGAGGGACAGGAGAGAAGTGGGATGAGAACTGTTGTTTTTCCAGAGAGAACAGTATTTGGGTACCTGCATTTACTCCTGATCCTTGCCCAGTCTCAGGGCAAACACTCTCCCATCCCAGAGATGTGAGGTTACATCCCAAAGATGCTGCTGTTCAGGACTTCCTGGAAAATTTCAGCTCAGAGTGCAGAGGTGTGAAATTGAGGGGCTTGGAGTGGGGTCAGGAGACCCTTCCCCTCCTGAAGGCTGTGGAGCCACGCACCCAACTCTGCTGCAGGCACCACCCAGCCCACAGGTGCAGCTGCCCAGCTACAGCCCAAACCCCAGGGAATTTGGGCACCCTGGGCCTGGGCTGGCCCCTAGTGGTGCTACAGGAGTGACTCGGGCACCTTTCTAGGTAGGTGCAGGATCTCCTGGCAACAGGGCAGGCAGGACAGCCATGGGACAAAGCTCAATCCCAAATAAATCCCCTTTTCAGTTTTTCTGAAATTTCCATCAGCTCGTATCAGTCATCACTAAAGAGCAATGATCTACATGATTAAGTAGCCTGAAAGAAAGAAAGAAATTCTTTGAATCTTGACATGGAACAAGTTTAAAAGAGCTGCATTTCTTTCCCATCATCAACAGAAACAGATGCCTACAGGTTGGTGAAAAGCGATGAAAAATGGGTTGCATTTTTCAGTTGGTTTACCGACCTGTCAAAACCAGAATTTGTAGAGGCAGAGCAAACTGATCCCCCACGAGCAGAGGTGACACCAAAACTCCTTTCCCCGAGGTGTCACCCATGTTAGAGAATCTCTGGAGCTGCCATCCTCCTTGCAGGAGACTTGCCAATCCACTCATCTAGCATATAATAACTGAGCATTAACAACTCACCAGTGTAGCTGCTCATGGTTCTTGTCAGAGTTTCTACCCGAGATGCCCAAGATGCCAGCAGCTTCCAAGCTCCTGAGTAGTCTCTGCCACTTGCTCCTGAGTGTGGAGAAGGAAGACTGGCTGCCCTTTTTATCTGTGTCTTGCTCTGAGGTGTCAGCAGGTCCACTGCCAAGGGGTGGTGTTCAGAGAAAGGAAGTTCCTGGGGAAAAAAAAAAAAACACTAAAAAAAAAATGACTACAACTCCCTCTGCACATAGTCAGAGCCTGAAAAACAGCGAAACTAAAATCCCGACTCACAGGGAAGGTGAATTTGCACAATCAGATGACAAGTGGACAGACCCTTCACTGACAAACAGTCAAATCATGGGCTAGATGAGTAACACGAGTTTCACCTATGCCCTGATATCCAGGTCACCAGGACTGCAGCTCCAAGGCTAACTCTACAAGGAAGCCCACATTCAATCCTCAGGAAAACAGAGTTCCCCATTAGGACCAGACTAGCTTTCTTTGAAGTGAATGAGATTTTTGTCATCACATTTGGGACAGAAATACTTGAAGCTCTGGGCTAGAACCCAGAAGTTACACATATGAGTTCAAAAGCCCAAGGATCCTGGCACTGGCCTCCTCCCTATGGAGTGAGGTGGATACCAAGGGAGATAGCCCAATGGGAGCACTGAGTGGGAAAGAGGAGAAACAGGCCATGTCCAGGAGGAGAAAGAAATGTGATGGAATAGAAACTGTTTGTTGGCTGCTCTTTGCTGACAGCCGTGCCAAAGAGGCAGGTCTCTGACCAGGAGGTGGTTGGACCCCACATGCCCCACTGCTACCATGGTCCTTGGGCTGACTGGAGGTGAAGAAATAAGCCTAACCCACAGAGGGGAGAGCTGGTGGTGTAGAGGCCAACAGTGACATGGGCACTATGAGATGACAATGAGAAACAAACATGCCCCCAGACACCTAGAAATGCAGAGGTGACTCAGCTGTGGGACCAGCTTCAGCGCCCTGATGCCTCCCTTCATGGCAGCAGCTCAGGGTCCAGCAAGGTAGGATTCCATCTGCAAGGCTGCCACATCTAAGTGCTGGATCTCCCTAAGCATGACCTGCCCGTGGAAACCTTCAAAGACACCAACTTTTCTCCATCAGTTCGGGTCACCCGGTGCTTACTTTAGCAGGACTGTTTCCTTTGGAGCTGAGTTAGCAGATGCCACCCTTGGAGCATGTCACTGCTTGCTGGCAGGTCTGCGCTGGGTGTCCTTTCTTGAGAGCGTGACTGGCACATCACAGGGCACTGAGGGGTCAGCACACATCTATAATCTCGCAGGACATCTGCAAGAACATCAGAAACACCGATGTTCTTAGTAGATGGAGCATCGCTCACCATTCCGCACCAGACAATGTGCTGGCAACTACATATTTCACTATTGACAAAAACTCTGAAACCCCGATTTACCTTCCAGCGTTGCTTTTACTCGGCACTTCCTTCCTCCTGGAGGGTGAAGGGCATTTTTGTTTAGAAGCAGCATGGGATGAAGCAAAGCATACGTGGAATGTCAATTCAATACCATAACCAATAATGCATGTAACTGAACATTTACAATGTATTTTACTGGTTTCCACTGAATTGCAGCAACAGAGTAATCCGCTTCATCTGAAGTCACTGACAGTACCTTCCTAATCCAGTCTCAACCTGTTTTACATATCATTCTCTGCTTGGTTGGAGGCACCCTAAATTGTGTTGACACAATAGTCTTGCAGCAAAAACTACAGATTTTGGCAAACTGGAACAAATTGATGTTGGCAACGCTTTGTTCCTGAAAAAGAATGTGTTAGATGTGTGCTGGAGGGCGAGCAGGGGAGGCAGAGCATGTATTCACCGGGGACAGTCATACTTCCAGTCGTGTGGGGTTTTGCAAAAGGCTGATTTCAACAGTGTGCATGTCCTGACCCCCACTTTGAGCCTCAGAGTTCAAGGAAAGATTGTAGAAGTTACGTGGGTGTGGGTTCTGCCCTGCCATGAACCTGCTCCATCTTGGATGGTGGCTGACCTTTTTTTTTTGTTGTTGTTTTTGCCAGCAGACTGACACCTACCTTTCAGTTCTCCTTTTGCTTTGTGCAGCTCCAGGTCTTGCCTTTATCTCTGCCATTATGTGTTTCTAAGCACCAGTAGTATCTCCATTCAACAAAACCAAACTTGGCACGTGGTGCTGTGCCCCCACATGACCTTCTGCCCCCAGCTCGTACAAGCTTGCCCTGCCAGGAAGAGCCATTGAACTCTAATACTTTCCAAGACAGTTGTTGGCAAGGTCCAAGAAAAGGAATTTCAACTTAAACTACAGGAATGTTTTTAAAATATATGGGTTCAAGTTCTTTAATGTTGTCGGTGGGTGCTCTCTGCCTTCTTACAGGCAAATATCCTTTTGTCTCTGCTGGTCAGAGGGCTGGCTGTGGTTCAGCACTGTGGCTTTTTGCTTCCTCCTTGGTGAAGCAATGAAAAATATCCCCTTCTTTTTAAATTTAATTTCCCCCCCCCCTCTCCCCCCCAAAAAAATGGTTATGTTCATCACTTCAACGTGTCTCATAAAAGTACACTCATAATTAACAGAAGAGGGAGATTATTTTTTTAATTTGTTTTTGGTTGTTTTTTTGGGGTTTTTTTGGCAATCTTCCTATTACCAGTAACTTCAGCAACTCTATTCCCAGCTTGCAAAATCAGACAACAGAGGCGATAAGAGCCTTATCTGCATCTATCTGTTGCAAGGTCACTTTATGAGCTGGAATAAGAAGGTAATAAAACGAAACCAAATAAAATAGAATTCCCCAGTGGCTGCTCCCCTATTTACAAGCTTGCCCTTTATCTCAGCTTTTGTTTATTCTGTGTATCAAAAATGACAAAACAAGTCAAACTTCCAGAGCATGACCACAGGTATTGATGCCAAGTAGGAAACACACAAGTGCAGCCCAATACTCGGCTTTGCATTTTTATGCATTTGTAACCCCATGTCCGGTTATGGAGAAGTTGCCTTTTATAATAGTCATGTAGAGACCTACATTTTTTACAAACACCTTAGGCTTCAAGTTGTGTCTGTTTTGTCAGAGTTTGGTTTTGGTTTTGGTTTTTGTTTGGTTTTTTTTCAATGTCCAGTCAGAGCGGTGCTCAAAATAAACCCACACATCAAAAGCACCACAGGTTTCCTTTTTGGCACTCTGGGATGGGGAATTCTTCCTCCCAGCCTCTCCATGGAGTTGCTTCAAGATGTCAGAGGGTGAGCAGTGCATCTGGCAGGGAACACACCGATACAGCCCCTGTCTGGGTCCTGAAGGGGGCCATGGTGAGGAGAGGTCTGAACATACCCATCATCCTGTATGTGTTGAGTCCTCTCTGGGTCGCAGCCCAGGGAGCCATAAGTCTTGGGAGAATAAAGAGAAAAAAATAATAAAAAAAGCACAGATGGAGAAGAGGTGAGGATCTGGTCCACCTCTTTTTAGCTGGACCTGAGTTGAGGTGCTACATTGGCCCTTCTCTCATGATTTCATTAAGGTTGTACCTCAGTCTTTAGGAATGTCCTAGTATCGAGACACATCACATCCACCTAAAGCTCCTGACACGCCGGTGCTGCTGTCACTCTGAAAGGACCATTGATTTGATCACTTCTCACTCCTGCACACCAACCCTGGGCCATGACAGTGGCCTGTGCCCCTGGGGCATCCCCTGTACACAGCAGGCAGATTCTCTCCTAATCTAACATGAGCCAACTTGTGGCAGGCATTTGGACGTCAGGGGTTGATGCAAGGTGGCCAAGCCCAGATCTTAACTGCTTCCAAGTCATCTGGCCCCAGCTACCTGGTAATGAGTTTCTCACAGGCAAATACCAGAGAAGTGATTGATGCCGATATAATTATGACGGAAATTCCATTGTTTCATAGAATCAAAGAATGTCCTGAGTTAGAAGGGACCCACAAGGGCCATTGAAGTCCAACTCCTTCCTTCTCACTGAATACAGAAAGAGGCTTTTTAGAGCTCAAGTTAAGGATAGAGGTGGCTGGCTTTGGGCATTTACCTACAGAAGGACTGAAAACCATATCACTCTGTGCCCAACCCAGCGCCACCCAAGGACTCTGCTCCTGAAGAAGGCAAAGACAGAGATCAAACAGAGACCATAACCACACATATATCAAATGTAGGCTTACGGCTACCCAGGCAAAACACTCTTGCATAGTGCTTCCTGTGCCCCGAAAGAGAAGTCCTGTGGGCATGACAGAAATTTGAGGTTTTAGGCCATTGAAAAAAAAAAACCAGAGCTGCTTTAAGAGCAAGCCAAAATGCTATGATGTTAAAATACTTTTTTAATGGTTATTTTTCAAGATCCTGTCCCTGCCTGAGATGCAAAAGGAAAAATTGCAATATCAGTCCATGTATATATGGCGCAGTGATGTCGAACTTGGAACTACAGTACTATGGCAGGCCTGACCCTCAGCTCTGATTCAACTCTTGCACTGGAAACACTGAAATATCTCAAGTACACTGAGGTACACTGAAATGTACTTGTCTCTTCCAAAAAGGGGTAGTACCACCTACTGTGCCCCACTTGCTGTCACTCTTTCCAGCCCTTCCCTCTCACTAATATGTGTAGGTTCCAGTGCCGAGACTTTATCTATTAATGTAAAATGACTCAGAGGAAGGTACTTCTTCTGTGCCAGAAATTACAAAAAAAAAAGATCTCCATCATGTCACTTTTTGCAGAGGACAGCTTTTTTAAGAATAGACTTGCTCCCTCTTTGAACCTGAGGAGCCGGTCAGCCTCCGGGGTTTCCTGCGGGCTGGAGTTCCTCTGCCAAATGACACACTGCAGGAAGAGGAAGCTCCTCTGGCTTTGAAGCTGCTGCTTGGTGGCTTCCCTCGTGGCCCCCATCCTCGTGGCTGATGGAGACAATCGACAGCTATGCCAGCTTACTTTCTCCACTCCACTCAAGGTCTTCTCAGCCCCTATTGCAAACCACTGCCATCTCTTCTCCACCCTGAACAGCTCTAGCCTGCTGACTCGCTACTCACACCTTTGTCCCACTCCCTCAAGCGGCTTGAGATGGGGAGAAGGACCTCGCTGGCCATGCCATCTCCTAAACCACAGTGTGTGTTTGGAAGGGTGCAGCTCCTCCAGGGCTGTATCCACCCTCCTGCCACTGACCCGTGAACTTGCTTGCATGTATGACCACACTGAGTGATTGCAGTGTGAACACACATCCACAGCCTACACCTAAAGCAAACAGTATGAAAAGGCACAAGGAAAAATGAAGCAAAAGAGGGCTGCAAAAAAATAAATGGTAAGGGCAAGGAAATCTACAGCACAAATATTGAATCAGGGATAAATTAGTTTATCCATGTATTAAAAACAGCTCCAGAGAACAAGGAAAATACTGACAGAATACCTTCCCACCTACAGGATATGTGTTTGGTTGCAAATGTCTAAGTGAGAAAACAGAAACTTGCATGCCAGTGTCTTCGAGTAACATTTCTTTCTGCGGGGGTGGTGTAACAGCTTCTCCCACCTGTCTGTGTGGGTGTGTGTGTCCATACACACCTACATGTACACAGCCCACAGGCTGTGGGTCACATTATGCCATGCCACATTCCCACTGGTCAGCACTGCAACAGAAATTGTCATGTGGTGGGAAGGGAGAACCTTCCTGGACCAAGATTCGCAGGAAGGAGCTGGTCCCATGCGGTGCTGGGGATCTGGCTCTCGTGCTGTACCCAAAGCACAGCGGGTCCAAAGGTTTAGGCCCACCCTTGGACATGTAGCTGTCATGTGTGACAGTCTCCTTGGTATGGTGGGACCGACTGAGGGTAGGGGTCTGTGGCTATTGGCCCTGAAAGCGACCAAACTGGCATACACCCACCCATTCCTTGTCACAGCATCCATGTTGCTGTCCTTCACAGCAGCTCACGGTGCTCTCACCTTGGTGGGCAGCCGGAGCAGCTCCATGCCCACCAGGGTTTTCTAGGAAGTACTTCCACGCAGAACTGGTTCCTGGCAGAATCACGCTTGTGTGTTGCCTAACTCCGGAGTGTCTTAAAGAGTCATCCAAAATACCTCCTCTCTGGATGAGGAAGCAGTTGCCTGGAAGTGGAAAACGTGGCATTTGTAATGCCTCATCCTTCCCTGGGGCACCGCTTGTTCCTCACTAAGGGTTGCCATAATTTACTGAAAGCAATTAGGACGGAAGCCCAGCCTGATGTTCAGACACAGCACGCTGCAGGTCACAGCACCAAGCAGAGCTGTCCAAACCTCACCTCTCCCTGCAGAACCAGGAGAGGACACCAGCTGCTCACACAGCCCCGACTCCCATTGGCAGGATGAAACCACAGCTCGTCGTGACCTCTGAGCCAAGCGAGGCTCAGCAACTGGTTCAAAATGTACTCGTCTCTTCCAAAAAGCGGTGGTACCATCCACCACGCCCCTCTCACTACCACCCTTTCCAGCCCTTCCCTCTCACTTATTTCCATCGTCATGGATTTATTTCCGTCATCACGGATTTATCCCCGTAGGGTGCAGTGGAGCCTCTGTGCCGTGCAAGACCTGTGCAGGGCTGTCCAAGGTATGCATCATCTCCCCCCAGTGAAACGGGAGCAGGAGGCCCCACCCAGGAGCTCCCCAGGCTTCAACCCAGAACCAGCAATCCCTCAGGACTTCAAGGGTGTGAAGGGAACTGCTTAGGAAGTTTTGGCAATTAGTACAGCCGCTCGCAGACACCTTTCCTTAAACGTCAGGGAAAAAACGAAGCATCTAAAAGGGTTATTGACCAGTCAGGAATGAAAGTCTTTCTGGAAGAGTGAACAGCATGGCTGGTTGGCTGCTCTGTGGGGCAAACACCTTCCTGGGTGTGCCAAGTGCTGCTACTGGACGTGGGTGACTGTGGGGCTACAGGGTGGAGAACCACAAGGTCCAGGCTTCCCTGAGACCCCTTCAGCCACCCAATGCTGGGTGCTGCAGCTGGTCAGCACTGCCCTGCCCTGCCCTGCACCCAGCCCGATGTCCTCTAGCCAGCTAAAGGTTCAAATTCACAAAGCACTTCAGTATCAGCAGCTGAGTATGGCGGTGCCCTTCTCCTTTGATAGATTTGTTTTCAGGCTACGAAAGCATATGCAAGTGCCCATTATGGTTTCTGTGGTTAGACAACAAGCCTCTGGTCACCTAGGTCTTCATGGTGCCTCAAGGAGACACAGCAGGATTCAGTGGGAAGCACTAAACACGGAGATAGAAGGGCCAAGTTTCCATTAGAGATGGCGTTGATCATGAAATCGGTCCCCAAGTCACAGGAAATCTGACTGTCTGCCCAAGTGCGATGGTCACCAACACTAGACTGGGTCAGGTGAGGTCTTTGTCCAGCTGAGCCTTGAAAACCTCCATGGGCAGAGACTCTACTGCCTCTATGGACAACTAACAACCTAGTGACATTTTTTTCTCTGATGGCCACCTTGAAAGTCCCAAGACAGACCCTGTGCCTGTTGCCTGTTTTGTACCAGCCATTTCTATGTTGTCTCTGTAACTCCTTTCCAAGCTCATGTCAGATGTTAATAACACCAGCCTGAGCATCCCTGTCTCCAACCTGCCCACATCCTTCAGCCTCTCCTTGTAGTCTCCTGAAATCTTGGTATCCTCTAGCCAGACCAGTTTCCTACATCCCTCTTGAACTTGGGGGTCCAGCACTGGAAACAACAGCCATTGACTATGTCAGGGCCCTGAGGGCACCACTGGGAGTGGCTGCCCCTGCCCAACCCCAGGGCTTCCCCCTCCACCCTGCCCATGGCCCAGGACCCCGTTTCAGATTTTACAGGCTGACCTTTGGTTTTTGGTGTTAAAGTATCTAGAAAGAGAAAGGGCTTTGAAACACCCAGCCCAACAACCATCTACTGCCTGAAGCTAAAAGGTTTGGCTTTACAGTCTAAAATACTTTGTTCCTTCCTCAATATCACATTTTCAGGAATGTTAATGTCCTCAATCCTTCAAAAGACACGTGGTACACCACCCCACACACTCAATTTTTCATGGGCAAAATCTTGGTTCTTGTGAGAAGGCTTTTACCACTGATCTGAGCTCACCCCAGACTCTTCCCTGAGACCAAGCAAGCTGCAGGCATGGCAACACTAGCTGTGGATGAGTGTCCACCCTGTGCGACTTCCCTCTGCAACTCTCAGATCCCCAAAATGAAGGTTGGCTGCTGATCTTCTGCAGAGGGCGAGGAGAGCATCTGACACCCCAGACATGACAGGGTTAGTACCCATTTATTCCTAACTTCATGGTTTTTCTGTGCCAGACAAGGTCAGAGCCATGGCACCATTCATCCCACGTGTTGCGTCACCAGGACTTCCTTCTTCGAAAACACCCCTCTGCTTGCAAGATTGTGGAATTATGGGTTCATGTGAGACACTCCTGCAACGTAATCAACAGTGGAGGTTTCCGAAGGGTCAACAGTGGGCAGTGACTCAAATACCTTGGAAATTTTCACTATACCAAAATTTGTAAAACAACCTGCCAATCTCATTTATTGCATCCGCTTTTACTACTTATCACCCAGGCAAACACAGCATCCTCCAAGTCATTTCAATACATGCTGTGACTGAGATGCTGTACAAACTTTCCAAGTTTCAGTGACTTCTTCTCAATAACATCAGGAACATTTTCATATTTTTATGTGTATTTCCTTATCTAATCAGTCAAACTACGCTTTATGGTTCAACTGAAACTGTAATTTCATTTGACTTTGTTCTTTGTAAAGGCATACAAAGTATTATTTACCTTAGAATATAATACTCTTGGACCTTGTTTATATAACAGATTTTTCAAACGCTTCCCACCGTTAATTCGAGAGCACTTACTTCAATCTTCATGAGTGTCACTGTGAGCCTTCCTGTTAACCATGCACCTGCCATTCTACTGTTTAAAGAATGACGTGGTATCATAGCCCTGCTTGAGGAAAATATGATGAACGAGATGCTGAAAAACTAGGATTGTATTTGAGAATGAGGGGAAGGTGCAGTAAAGACTCATTACAGCCAGCACTTGTAAATCATGGAATGGTTTGGGTTGAAAGGGACCTTGAAGACTGCCTAGTTCCAAACCCCTGCCATGGGCAGGGACACCTTTCACTGGACCAGGTTGCTCAGAGCTTCATCCAACCTAGCTTTGAACACTGCCAGCATTAGGGCATCCACAACTTCTCTGGGCAATCTGTTCCAGTGCCTCGTCATCCTCACAGAAAAGAATTTTTTCCATGTATCTAACTTGAATTTCCACTCTTTCAGTTTGAATCCATTACTCCTTGTCCTATCACTACAGTTTCTGATGAAAAGTCTCCCTTCAGATACTGGAAGGTTTCTATGAGGTCTCCATGCAACCTTTTCTTCTCCAGGCTGAACAGCCCCAACTCTCCCAGCCTGTCTTCATAGGGGAGCGCTTCAGTTCTCATATGAACTTCATGGCCCTCCTCTGGACTTGCTCCAACAGTTCCATGTCCTGTTTATACTGGGGGTCCCAGAGCTGGATGTGGTGTTCCAGGTGGGGTCTCACAAGAGCAGAGCAGAGGGGACAGGTCACCTCCCTTGCCCTGCTGGCCATGCTGCTTTAGAAGCAGCCCAGGATTCAGTCAGGTTTCTGGGCTGCGAGCACACGCTGCCAGCTCAGGTTGAGTTTTTCATCACCCCAACTCCTTCTCCACAGGGCTGCCTTTAATCACTTCTCTGCCCAACTTGCAGGTGTGCCTGGGATCAAATCCATGTCTCCCCAGTTCATATAGAACAGTGCCTAATATTTGGCACAAGCCCAGGTAGATGATGCCAGTTGCTTTGCCCCTGTCCACCACCACTGGGGACACAGCATTGCAAAAAAAAAGGAAAAAAAAATGTATTTTTATGAGATGTGCAAACAGAAGTGTATTTCACTGGAATTTGAGCTGAAGCGTGCCCAAGAGTCTTCTTTAAAGATACAAAGAGTGCAAAAATTCCATGCAAACACACTACTGTAGTGTTCACACAAGGGTACCCCATCTTCTGCCTCAGTAAACCAGTCTTAGAGTTGGCCATGATCTTCAGCCACCTTACAAGGTCCAGCCCATCTGAACAACTGACTCGTCAAACATAACTCAGTCATTGGTCTCACATTGCCTTTTTTTTGTGTGTGTGTGTGTGGTCTGAAATACCTGTAATAAATTTCAGCCACCGAGCTTTGGACACTGTTTTATTTTGAAAACACTGGTGCCCCTTTTTGAGGTGACCTCCAGCTGCATTTTGGGTGGTCACACCTGAACTCTTTACTAGAAGCACAGTACTTTGCCATGCAGTGATTGCAGACTTCCTTGCAGCCTTGGCCCCACTGGCGGATGTGGGTCAAACCCTGTGTACATAGACAACGGAGATTCTGCCATAAAACACACCCTGCTGGGCAGCCTTTCCTTTTCATGGGAACTGGAGGAAAACTCGCTTCCGCTCCTGCCTTCAAATATTTATGACAGAATTTACAGCCCTAATTTATGTTAATCTGACCTAAAAATGAGGATCACCAAGTAAAGCACTGCCCACACCTTCTGCACACGAGCAGACATTTCCTGAACCGTGATCACCAACAATGATGGTAGTGAAGAAATGTCAGTTTTGAGATATTCCACGTTAAAAAACTTCCCAAATGGTTTGTTAGGAAATGGGGCAACAGCCAAATTAACCAGAGATTCTGGTCCTTCTACTGCTGTTTGCATGAAGGCAGCCATGGCTTACAGCTGGCTGAGAGTTAATAACAAGGGCAAATAAATCAGGCTTCATTAATTTTCCATCACGTACGAAGATCTAAAGAGGCCTGAGGTACTTAGAAATGCAGAGTTCCTGGCTGTCGTACCTGCAGACCTATGAGGGACTGTGTCATGTCCCAGTTTCCCAGGTGGCTGGATGTGTCCCATTCCATCACTGCTGCTACCCAAAGGACTCATCAGGTGCAAAGACCCATGTTGGCGAGAAGGAAAGGCACTCAGAGCACTCTGCTCTCTCTCCCACCACATATGCAGCTGCCCTCTTTGAGGGGAAGACTTAAGAGCACACTGAGGTGAAGGGCAAAGGCACTGCCCCTCTTGTGACACGACTGCCAGATGTGGTGAGCTAGGAGGGTCTCCTGAAGCAGGGGGCTTGGAGTAAACAGCTCTTGACTTCTTCTGGGGACTTTTCTTCTTTCTGACATGAAGAAATAAAAGGCATGAACCCACCTCCAATGGCATTTCCATCCACAAGTCTGTTTTACTTTCCTGCTTGACACGGCAGATCTGCCAGTCATGATAGACCTGACAGGTTCTGATATGGAGGCTCACAGAAATGTGTCCTCAGGTTTTCTGCACATGCCACAGCTATGACTCACTTTCTGTGGTCACAAGAAGACAGAGACAACCTGGCAAGCCAAGAGCAAACAACTGATAACAACAAGCATGATGCATACATTTATAGGCATCATTACATTTCTCAATTAGGACTCCAACAGAATTTCCAAGAAAAAAAAAAAGATATGAGCAGGGGAACGGAGCCGATACCTTACAAATGATGATTCATGACACATTCACCATGTTGACACCCAAACACGGAGTAATCACAGATGCAAAACTCAGCAGTTATCTGCATACCAGTGATCTGGTGGATCACATCACATCAATGGGAATCAGCATCATCCAGAGGTGTAAAAAACCCACTGCTTGAGAAACTTCATTTTACCAAGTGTTAAAGCGACTGTCAGCTTTAGTGGGATGGGGGATGCACTGAACACAGACAGTAACAGTGAAAGCAGGTGACTGTTCACACGATGCCTGTTGTATTGTCCTAACATTACAGTTTGACCTGCACACAGTAGGAACGGTGATCAAAACCCCGCGCTGGCTAAGGGTTTAAAGGAAAGAGTAGCAACCTTACAGTGAGTAACACGTCAGGAATGGGTAAGTGAATATTAAAGGTGTCAGATACAAATGGCAAGTAAAAAGGTGTATGTGACTGATAGAGGAAGCTGAAGGAATTAATGAATGGCTCCACAGCCTTACAGGCAGCAGCAGGCACGGAGCCACTTCAAGAGACAGACAGAAAAGTCAGGAACAGGAAAACAGAATTATCAGCTGCCTTCAGCATCTACTTCTGATTGCTTTTCTATTTTGGGATAGATCCTATTATGGAAAAGTACTAACACACAGGCACCTTCCACAGCCACCATGTTTACTTTCAGCATTCCCTGGACTGGGAAAGCTCCACAGCCGCTGGGTGTGAAGAGGAGGAGCAGCTGATAAGCCTCTGGCCCCGATTTTCACAACACTGACTCACAGTGGATCAGCTCCCTCCGAGGCTGTCACTGCCACCACGCCACTGCCAGCCTGCCAGGAAAGATGCGACCAACGTGAGGCCGCAGGTGGGCAGGTGAGCAGGGGTTAGCAGGTCCATGGCTGCGTTCAGAGGCTCGTGGGGACTGCAGATGTTGTCACGAGATGGGCTGGAGGGGCAGCAAGGCCCCACACCCCCTCCAGCAGCCATCAGTCCTTCTTCTCGGCGGGGACCTTCACCAGCTGGGGCGCAGCCGTGTGCAGCAGCAGGAGCCCGCAGAGCGTCACGGCGAGGCCGACCCACCACAGGGGCGTCCACATCTCCCCAAAGAACAGTTTGCCCAGGATGGCCTGAAGGAAAAGAGAGACATAAAGCTTTGCTGGGTTGAGCTGCTCCAAAGCCTCCTGCGCTGCCAGAGCTGAGGACAGTCTTGGGGAAAACACCTGCTCGAGGGAACTCAACAGAAACTGCTGCTGCGGGTGATGCTGGAAACGACTGACTGTGGATGCACAGCTACATTGTGGTCCCAAAGCAGGACATTGGCAGACACACGTGTGCTCTGCTGCCTTCCCAGCACTTCTCAGAAGCCAAATCTCCCACTGACTGGGCAGCTCCGGTGGATTATTTGACCCCACCGTGAGCTGTCTGCCAGCTGGAGAGCAGCAACAGGATGAACTGCTGCCAAGAGTGAAAAGCAGGCAGGAAAAAACCTGTGGGTCAAAGATCCTTTCTCTTGTCACTAGAGGCATCTTCACACTCAGCTGGGGCGACTCTGGCTTGTCACAGGTGAGGTGTTACAAAGGAAAAGCAAAACAAAGCAAAGCAAAGCAAATCTCCCAGCTCCAGCTCTCATTGGCAACTATCAGAGTTCAGTAACTGCACAGCTGCATCGAGGCACCACGGTGGGCAGCAGCGCTCTTCCTCCTCCACCATCCACAGCTTCACTGCCTCTGCCATGAACAAGTATCAGAGCAGCCAAGGCTTGATACAATCATTTCACATCTGCCTGTAACCCTCCCTTTGTGGCCAGTGATGCTGGTTGCACCAGGAGACAAGCTATGACCAGCGGCATCCAGCACGAGCATTCTCACACGGCTGCGCTCCCTGCGCTTCAGCGCCTGGGGGATGGACCTACTCACCGAGGAGATGAAGTTGGAGGCTGTCGTCGTCACAGAGGCAGCAGCCGAGGAGGAGGAGAGTCGCAAGGCTTTGGCAAAGACCGTCCACATCACCGCGTTGCAGGCGAACACCAAGCCGGCACAGCTGACACGGAGCAGCACCGGCAGCTGCGGGACGAAAGTGAAAAGCCTGTGTGTTTACACCTCACCAGTTCAGGGGCGTTTCAGAGCCAAACCCAACGGTGCAGGCTTCTGAAGCTGAATTAAAGCTGCTAACACATGTAGGTGAACGTGTAACTCACAGAAGGTAATGGAAGCGAGGAGACAGCCCCGGGTAGAGTATGAGCCTGGCATGTCCTGCCGTGAGTCCGGCTACGGGCTAAGAAGTGCCAGGACAATGTGCAGGAGCTGCCACGCCAGAAAACAAAGTTCAGAACGCTCTCTAGCTCATGACGTGGTGGACACGAAATGCAGGGATATGCCCTTCACTCATCACTACACGTATACAGGTGCATAGAAAAGGGGGCAATTCAGACCTGACAGGGAGAAATACCAAAGATGTAAATGCTGTGTGTGGTCCAGGGCCCAACTGTGGTGAATTTGGACTGAGACACCATGGTCCCAAAGCACTGGTCCTCACCAGCTCCCAGGACCTGGCCTGCCTTCCCGCTGCAGTGAGGGCAGAACAGAGTTCTCTGTGAGGAGAGGGAGAGCTGAGGGGTTTCATGCCTTATCTTGCACTCACTGGAGAGCAGGTTTATTGAGAGGCCTCTGCTCCAGCACTTAGCAGCATCAAAACTACCTCTGAATTCAAGTGCTGTCAAGACCAATTAGGTCCTCCAGAAAGACCTCCCTCCTTAGACAACCTGTCCAGACATGCAATGGCCTTAGCCTGAAAAAAGAGCACAGTTGTGCCTAAGAAGTCCTCACCATTCACAGCCTTCCCTGCTGCCTCCCAGTTTAAGCTGATGAGACCCTCTTCTTGGCCCACGGATGCCATGCAGTGGACATGAAGACACCAAGGGAGGTCACAGGCAGAACACAACTCTCACAAACTCCCAGGGAGCACAAAAGGGCAAGAGAAAGCAAACCTTTGTCTAAGCCTGTCACCTTTCAGCCCTTGGTGGGATCCACCTTGGAGAAGACAGAATTGTAGGTGTGAAGTCACCAACAAACACAGCTGAGAGGTGGCATCTGTCCCACGGGCACGGCTGCACTGCAGCCCCCTACCAGCTGCTCAGATCAATGGGAGCCACCAACCATGTCCTGCTCCCACTTAGAAGAAAAAAATTATTAACTGCAAGCAGAGGGGGCCACAGGGACGAGGCAAGTGTTGTTCCAGGTACAAAGTTGAAAGGCTGCAGAGCAAATCCCTGCCTGATGCCTGGCACAAGCTCTCCAAGGCTAACCCCATTCCAGCAAGGAACAATGCAGGTGCGTGGCCTTATTTTGCCCCACTTGTGGTAAAGGTCTCCAACTTTATCAGGGTAACAGTAAAAATCCAAAATGATTCCCATCAGTGAAGTACTTTGCTTTCCCACCACCATCCTGGCAAACCCTGTAGGGATGGAGAAGAGTAGCTGGGCATGGTTCTCCCTAACACTCCTCCAAGGAAGAAAACTTCTGCCGCGTTATGGCTCACCATGGAAGGGGGTTTGCCACCCAGTCTCACCCTCTGCCTCTGTGACCAGACATTTTTACCTTCCTCAGGTCTGTTATGTACATCCACAAACCTCTGGCGGGTAGGCAGATCTGTGAATAAAGAGATGAGAGGGCAAAAGAGTTCTCTGTGTTTCATCCAAATTCAGTGTATTTTCAGATTAGAAATGGACTACGCTGCCAGGAAAAAAAAGTCTTAAGAGATTTAATTACTATCCTGAACTATCCATCTGAGAGTGTAGAGAAGATGGAGTCCAGGGTCCTCTTTGAGGTGCTTAGGATGTGATAAGTGGCAACAAGTAATGTTGGGAACAAGTGACATTTTGATCCAATACAAGGAAAAGCAAAGGTGATCAAGCACTGGAACAGAGGTCATGGGCTCTCTGACCTTGGAGGCGGAAAAAGTTACCTGTATCCAGTTGCAAAGCAGGAGTTGGACTAGAGGCCTCCAGAGGTTTTGCCTGACTTGAATTAGTCTGTGAGACTATCAGTGGTGAAACAAAGCTGGCTTCTACCACCGTCACAACCATGGTATGTTCAAAAGTGACCTTGAACTCACAGGTTTTCCTTCTAATCTTCTACTGCAGAGACAGGGAAATGAGCTGCACTGTGCTCTGCAGGCGGCACATGCCCAGCAGGAAGGTTTATCAGAGAAAGGTCAAGTCCCTCAGCACCCTGGGCAGTGGAGTGGTCATCACCATGGCATGCAGACAGAGATAGGAACATCCCCACGTGTTTAGTTCCCCACAAGGAAGGAGGGAGATATAAATTCTTTCCCAGCTAAAGATTCAGCTGAGCCACCCCAGTGAGTCAAGGATTACTGTTCTGATTGCTTTTCTAAGCAGAGATTAATTTCAGTGTACATTTCAGATAACCCAGAATCACTCTTGAAGTGGCAGAAGTAATTTTAGATGAAAATTGGCAGGGGAGCGGAGAAAGCTAAGTAAAACTTTTGTTCAGGTGAAATGACCCCTCCCGGTCCGGCTGCGCTCAGGCTTGGCCATCACAACACATCCTTCCGGCCAGGAAATCCCTCTTTGTGCTGCTGTTGAGTATCCTGCTACCCTACATCATAAGCTCTTAAAAGCATGAACACACTTTTGACATTTTGACATGCTGCTCAACTGATGGTTGCTCTTACAGAGATTTCTGTAGCTCTGCCTTCAACACAAAACTCCTCCAATCTCTGTTGCCTCAGCAAGCACACAGGATTCAAAGGGAGCCTCTGAAACACTTCAGTGTCTATAGCCCTGCATAATTTCAGCTACTAGGCTCATTTTACAGCTAAACCGATTAATTTGTCATCTAGAATGGACCTGAAAAGGGAAGGAACCAATTTACCCAGAAAGAAACACAGTCACAGAATCACAGCATGGCTGAAGTTCAGAAGGACCTTTGGAGTGCATCTGGTCCCCCCCATCAATTCTAGAGCAGGTTGTCCAGGTCCATGCTCAGACAGTGTTTAAATATCTGCAAGGATGGAGACTCCATCCACCCCTGGGCAACCTGTGTCCATGCCTGGTCACCCTCACAGTGAAAAAGTGTTCCCAGATGTTCAGAGCAAACCATCTGTGTTTCAGGGTGTGCCCGTCACCTCTGGTCCTGTTGTTGGGCACCACTGGAAAGAGCTTGGCTCCATCCTCTGGGCACTCTCCCTGCAGGTATTTCTGCACATTGATGAGATCCCCCTCTTCTCCAGGAGGAACAGTACCAGCTCTCTCAGCCTCTTGTCACAAAAGAGGTGCTCTGGTCTCTTCATCATTTTTATAGCTCTTTCCAGCAGCTCCATTTATTTTTGCACTGGAGAGCTCAGAATTGGACCCAAAACTCCAGGTGTGGCCTCACCAGGGCTGGGCAGAGGCAAAGAATCATCTCCCTTGACCTGCAAGCAACATTCCACGACAATGACATGACACTTTGTCATAGCACTCAGAAAAAAAAAAAAAGAAGAAAAAAAAAAGGCACCCCCTCCCCCCAAACATTTTTAGACATTTCAACAGAGAAAAATACTCAGAAAAGATGTCAACATTTCCAGTAATTCCATGCTCTGGTATTCTGTCAGTGCAGAGAGCAATGTGGGGATTTTTTTGGCAAGGGGGCGGCGGTGGTGGGGTGGGAAGAGTATTTTTTTATTCTCCTTTCTGATACATCAGAAAAAGTTCTGCAGGTACTCGGTTTTTGCCTCTTTAACCCTCTCTAACAATCACACGGGTCCATTTCCTTTTTTTTTCTCTGGTGCAAGGCTGGATTTTTTTCAGAGCTAGTTCCAAATCCAAATGCACATTTGCCATACGAGTAACAACAACCTATACCTAAACTAATCTCCCCGCTGTGTTTTTAGGAGATGGGTACGCTGCCTTCCTCAGCAGCTCCCTACTCAGATGTGTAGGGATACTCTGTGCCTGTTCGATGTGTAGGTCAGGACTCTGCTGGGGTGAGAGGCCAGCAGAGCCGTGTGACCTCAAGCACAAGGGCTGAGAAACACAACCGGGACAAAGATGATCACCAGCAAACAGCCAAGGACCGGCCGAGCAGCGCGGTGGAAATCGAGGGCTCCACCTGCCTGCTCAGCTACGGAAAGAGGTGAGAGAGTAATAGAGGGAGAAGGTGTGATAGGTATAGATGTGATTCATGCCAGTAAAGAAACAAATTAATTAATTGCATCCCCATAAAAGAAATAAAACAAATGGATTAGTTCAACTACACTCCATAAAGAATTATGGAGAACTGGGGTTAAGGGGTCATCTAAGCCTTTATCAGGGAGTATATGAATTATGGAAGACTAGGTTTAGGTCAGCTGAGTCTTTATCAGGGGATACATGAATTATGGTAAGACTGATGTTACGTCATTTAGACTCCCTAAATTCTTCTAATCCTTGCCAGGAACTATATGAATTATAGTTAAGTCATTACTGAGCTAGTAAATTAACAAAAAGTATGTATTCATACGATGTAATGAATCTATATGAAATAACTATAAACACCTGACACACCCTGCATCTGTGTACGAGCTGGGGACGCAGAGACTCCTCCCCGCACCCAGCGCAGTTTTGCTTTTACCATTTAATAAACTCCTATTCGAAGACCCATTTGGGCTTGCGACTGTTTCTCACAAAGGGCAACCACCTTATTAGCGGAGCAGCGGGCTAAGAACAAACTAAAGAGCGCCAACATCCACCCCAGCAGCGCTTCCCCCTCTCTGCGCATCACTCAGCCCTAGGGCTGAGTCACCGAGACGGCTCCGCCGGAGGAGGAAGCCGGAGCTGCCGGCAGCGCTTCCCTCCATCCTTACCGCTCCTCCGGCCGCCTGCCCGCCCGTGCCCAGCGCCAGCTTCGCCATCGCCGCCGCCAGAGCCCCGAGCAGCCCCGCGGCCGCCGCCAGAGCCCCGCCGCCCGCCCGCATGGCCCGCAAGGATCCCGGCACGGTCCCCGCACGGTTCCGGCTCCGCTCCGCAGCAGCAGCGCCGCCCCGAGCACCGGCGGGCCCGCGCCGAGCCACCCGCGGGGAAGGACGCGCGTGGGAGATGCTCGTTCATGTACAAAGGCTTTATTTGGAACGGACGGACGGAAGAGGATGGAGTGGAAACAACGCGGGTCCTGCTGTAGACGCGCACAACACAATAAAAAAGGGGCAGAACGCGCTGCCCACGTGAGAACAGTCCAAAAAGGAACAGGAAGGGAACATTTGTAAACCTGTAACGCGGGAGGAACACATAAAGCACGCAGAGGACAACAGCTCTGTGGTCCTTGATGAACCCCTCTCGGTCTGATCGGATCTAGAGGGTCTACAGAAAAACCCAAACCACCTACGCCATTTAAAGTCACCTTTTTCCTTCTATACAATCACATCAAAGCTCAGTTTGGAACCTGAACTTAGGCACCTTTAAAATTCATACATAAAGCTGCTAGAAATTCTTCTTCCTCCCAGGTAAATCATGTAGGAACTCCCCAGGTATATCCTGCCCTTTACCAGACACACATCTTCCCCTTTGGTCTCTTTTGCCCCAGCACTTGCGGGCAAAAGCAGTACTCTATGAAGTAGCCAAAAACCAGAATGATAGGATTACTGGCAGTACAAAAAAATGCCTGTTTGCTATTGCTGTATAAATCAACATTTTGTGCTCCACTAATAAGCAATTCACTTATTTGCAATAAACCTTAAGTGCAATTAAATGAACTTATGCTGTACTCCTAAAATGTTCGGCATATTTTCACATGTTGTTTCGTAACATTAACTTGTTCGATAAGAAAATTGTTGCAAAATACTTACAGTCAACTATATTAGCATTGTAGGAAATTCTAAGTTTATAATAGGGTTTGAAAAAAAGCATTTTAATTTCAAAGTGAGAAAAAACAGAAAGCCAAAATGTATTTATAGTACTATTTACAACTCAATTCACATTTTGCTTTACTGAACAAAAATATGTAAATTACCTGTAAGTAACACTCAGTAAAACCAGCTTATGTTTCGCTAAAGAAACTATCACAAAGAAATTGTGCTTTTTCTTTTGCCTCTGATGGAAAATGCAGCATTTCAGAGGTAGAAGCCTAAATAAAACCACAAAAGGAAACAAAGATCCAGGTGTGTTCCCACTGAGAAAGCTTTACCTTGGCAAGGTACAAAAGTTCCAAGGAAGTATCTTCCAGTACCTATACAAAATCAGTTTTGGAAATTGAAAATTGCAGAAAGGTGTTAATATGTCATTGGAAGCTGCCCACATAGCTGGAATAACATCCTTCACTAAGAGTTATTACCAGCAAAAAAAAAAATCTATGAACTAAAATACTTGATTATTCCAGGACCACAGCAAAAGTCAAGTTTGACAAATGGCTTTTGCTTATTCTGTACATTTCAAAAATATGGCTCTGTAGTTTTATTTGTGTCATTACAGCTGATCATGTCTACAAAAGTCACATTTTTTTGATTCTTTTAAAAAAGCATTTTCAACTCGTAGTTTTTCAGTCTCCTGTAAAACAGAAAAAAACACACGGGTACATTAAGGAAATTATCCTCACTTCTTTTATATTTCTAAATAAGTGGTATCTACATTTGTTCAAGTGTTTTACGCACTACATACAGTAAAACAAGGTGATCTTTGTCTGGGGCACGTGAGGAGACGGACCAGCCATGACTCACTCAACTACATAAAATCAGAGCTCTCTCTATTGCTCTCCAACAGAAGGGCAAGTATTTTAGTTTTCATCCTCAAAGCTTAGCTCTCTTCAATGCCAGGCCATTACTTCATCTGCATTCTACTCTGCAACTTACCTCAGTAAGTTTAGCGTTATCTTTCTTCAGTTTCACAAGATACTGAATCTTCTGGTTTAGGTTTTGATGACCAAGTAATTTCCCATTCTCCTCAGCAAGAAAGTTAACTTGCTTCTTCAGCAATTCTATTTCCTGTAATTAATATAAATACATTGTGTACCTCTCAGCAGCAGCCTCTCCTCTTTTCAGAAGCAATAGCTTCTTGGATTTACAAACATACTAACATTTAAGTTTGTTGTAACACATGATGCAAGAGTTAGTTCATTCAGGAAATATATATTTGTCTTACGTCTCCTTAGATACCATGTCAGATCCCTCTAGAGAGCAAAAAAGAGCCCTATTTGATTTGTATTATGAATTGCCACACTTATTTCTGTACCCAGCCTTCCACTAGTGCAGAGAATAACATTACAAATACAACTAAACTGCAAGACAAAACCGCTCTCCCTCTGATGAATAAGATTCTACTGTAAAAATGACAGAGATTATACATGTGTAACCTTTTCAGTTCTGTCCTTTTCTTCATAAGCTTCCTCCAGTTTTGATCTAATTTCTTCTTTTTCATTAAATGCTTTGAGCTCCAAAGTTCTTGTTCGTTGCATCTCCAGAGTCATTTGACGACAGGTATTCTCTTGGATTCTCAGGATATTTTTGGTCTCTTCTAATCTGCCAATATAAAAGAATCATAAAACATTAAAAACCAACATAAATGGCACACAATTCAATTACTAAGTCAGTCTTGGACATGGAGGAAGGCTCCTTTTAAAGTGTCTTTTTGAGAAAATATATTTTTTAGAACTTAGTCGTAAGGGAAAGAAAAATTTCATTCTGCTTCACAGCTCTTGTGTTTTACTGTCAACTGGGCAGTGTATTCTTCTACTTGGGAACTGTTAGCAATGCAGGATTATCAACTCCACTCATGACAGAAAATAGAAGCTTCACCTTACAAGAACACTTTGAATTAATTCACCAAAGGAATGTAAATTTTCCAGCTAAACTCAGCTGCTTTTCAAGTTTCCCCTAAATTGCTTGTTTGTCTCTGGCTTTTTCCCCAGTGGTCTTGTTGCTCAGAAACATCTCTGAGTATCTCTGATGGTCTGAGATTGTTTGGCCTGGTAACAGAAGGACCACTACTTTGGAGAGAATTAAAACATTTTCAGCAGACAAGATGTCTGTAAGGCTCACAGAATATTAAACCATGCTATCAAACTTCACAGCCTGTCTACTGATTATATGAACTTCAGTAATTTTCCAAGTCTATTCAAATGTTGTATACATTAAAGTATTTTTGTCATCAGTTTTGTTTTACTGAAGTCGGTTGTTTAAGACCTACTCTACAAAACACTGTTCATTAGCTGCATTTGTCAAGACATTTTCTTAATGAAGACAGAATCTTTTCCTTCTTTGTGCATGATCTGTCTGTATGAGACATTGTAGCGCTGTTATAAAGTGCATTTCAGAGACCAGAGAGGTATGAAAACCCAATGCATTAAACAGTGAAATAATCCCTAATTTCCAGACTAGGGTTTCTGGAAAATTTAATGAACATTTTACTTTTGAAATGACGACATGCATTAAAACTATTCTTAAAAGATGTTACTTACATAACTTCCGTTAAACGTAAGTAACTCAAATATTAGAAGATTCAGCCACTATGAATCCTGAACCACTACAGATTAGGAAAAGAATAGCAGGACCAACATTTTCAAACTAATTTTTATCTACTAATTCAGTGCTTTCTTCCTCTGCTACTATCCATCCAAGGTGAAAAATCTTTGAATTTTTAAAGACTACTTGCACAATAGTGCAAACACAATCTAAGAGTCCTCCAAAAATAAAACTTTTTCATTACTCAAGCTGAACTGCAAAACTTTAAACAAATAGCATAAAAAGCAAATAAATAGATTATATTTAAAATTATAAAAAATTTATGTACTAATAAAGAACTTAGCAGTATTTAAATTCAATTTGAAAAGGAATGTGTACTAGAATTATATAAGATTTCAAAACATAAATGACTTTAAGCAATTAAAAATGTCCTTTCCCATGCAAGTTTTTACGGTTCTACCTATTTCAGAGTATTGCCCTGATATAATGCTATCCTTTTTAGAAACTATAGTAATAGGTGCTACTACCACCTACTGATGAGAAAGAGTAAGAACTCAATGTGTCTTGCAGAAGTGTAAACATTTCCAAATTACATCTTTTATAAATTCAGATCTTAGACTTCTATTGCTTAAATATAGCTTTTTTGTCATTAATTATTTTAATACAAGTTTCCAGTTCAAGGAACAATATTTAGACTTACTCTGCTTTGATTTTCTGCATTTCCTCCATTGCTTTGTTCTGTAAAAGTTCAAAAGCATTAGATACAGTCTTTAACATACAGATATGTATTTAAAATTATTTGTGATGCTACATATCTCATTCCAGATCCTACCAAAGTGATCCTACTGCTCACATCTCTAATATTCACTATAAGTGCATGTCTTTGCTATATGCACATATTCCCCCTTCCATGCCAGCACAGATGACCCACGGCAGCATCTCTCTGCCCACTCATCCACAGCAGAGCTCTGCCAGGGGGTTCTCCTGTCTGGGAGATCCATGGCAACCTCTGCTGTGACATTTACTTCCCTTGGACAGAGACCTGACATTAGCAAGCGACACAGTCTTCACTTTCCTCCTCTGTGGTGATGAATCAGATTTGGCAATCTGAATCTGCTTTTGCTGACTGTGTAATCTGACACCCAGCTCACTGGTGTCACGCCAAGACAGAAACCCTCAGAGCTAAGTGTCAGGTTGTGCCTATTAGAATTTACGAGAAATCTGTGTTTGTTTCACTGCTGTGAAATAGAAGAAAACACAATAATACTTCACTGTAGGTCAACAGCAACTGACACGAAGTATAAAATACCTTGGCAAGTCGCTCCTCAGCAATCTCCTCCTCTTTCTCTTTGAGGGACTGAACATCAGGATGTTTCTGATCACTAGGAAATTCAAGAATGAGGAAAGTTTCTCACAAACAGACGAAACCACTTGTAAAATCTTCCTACACAGATGAAACCAGTAAATACATGTAGTTGTTTTCACATGTGTTCATACTGAAAATACTGAACATCATGGAACAAGTTTGGAAGGATTTAGTCTTCTACTTTTTGAGAACACCACATTTCCTTTTGGTGGAGTATAGAGAAACTAATGTTTTCATTAAAACAATTACAATGATAATAATAATGCAAATGTTCCTTAGAGAGCTTTGTGATTAAGGTAAATGTTTTATTAGTTGATGATGTTCACATGTGTGTTGTCTGCATAAAGCAACTCCTTCCTATAAGGTAACTGTTTAGTGGTCTTGCCAAATTAAGAAAGTAAGAGGTTCTTGTACTCAGAAGACTCCAATACTTTTTATTTTGTTAGTTTTTAGTTAACATGGCATTGGATAGAAGTAACCAAACACCATACAATTAAAATAACCGCCAAAACAACACACCAGTGGGGCCACTTCATCCTTGTACTGTGCCATAGGGAAAGATCTTGATTGGTTATGAGTTTTATAATTACATCAAATTACAATAAACCCACTATTTTCAGTAACTTACAATCTTTGTGAACAGATCAGGTGGGTTACTGAATGATGATGTTTCTAAGGCCTTCTGCTCACTAAATGCTTTGCAACAGACATTTGAAAGAGTGTTGTGAATTGAAATGGGAATCACAGAAAAAAAAAGAATGGTTATGTTGCCATGGAACACTGGATTCCATGGCTTTGTTTTTCCACACAGTTTATGGAATAGGTTTCCTGGACCCAGTCTTTCCACAGAAGAGCATTACTTTTATGTTCCCTACTTGTTGGATTCCTGACTTGGAACCTTGGGATAAAATTAACAATTTCCTGCTCTGTTAGTTGACAGGAGTTGTGGTTTGAAGAGACCAAAGGCTAATAGTATATTGGAGGCTTTAAAAGTTCATTTATGTCTGGGTTAAAACTTGCGTTGAATTCATGTGGACATTCCCTACCTGCTGAATCCATAACTGCACAAGTGATACGGCAATAAATAATATAGAGAAATGGCTATGCATATAGTTATTTTACACTCTATTTCCATTTCCTTTATAAAACTTCGTTGCATTTAAGAATTTGTGATTTAACAGCAATAAAGTTTACAAGCCAGTAAACAATTTTCATAGAAAAGTCTGAGTCAAACTCCCAGTATACAAACAATATGTAAGACTGTATTTCAAATAAAAATTTCAAATTTTTTTTAATTTATTTTACTTTACCTGTTCTTGCTTGGTCTCTGAGCCTCTACAAGGCTCTGTAAACTCCTGTTGTTCTCCTCCAATATCTGCATTTCCAGACGCAAGTTCTCCAACTCACTTAATTGTTCCTAAGGAAGGAAAAAGAAAGAAATCTGAAACATTTTACTTGAAAACCAAATTGCAATTCCTGTTTTACTTTTCAGTTAAACAAATTTCTGAGTAAAATAGAAACTACTTATCAGAAAACAAGCATAGTTCTCTGGCAAATATCTTCATTACCCTTCCTGTAGTTGCATTAGAAACTTGATTTAGAAGAGGTTAAAACAGCTTCATCAGCAAAACCAATGTTAGCTTTTGACATTCATGAACACAAAACAACTCAGTCCTTGGGAAAATGAGATATATTGACATCTTAAGACAGTTGGCACCATTTGTTACCAGCCCAGGTAAAGAGAAGACCAAAAACTGCCTTCCTGCTTTAACAGACATACTACCAAGGAGAGCTCATTCAAAATCTGCAGTCTGTATTTTGTCTTATTTTAACCTCACAAGTTGCCTGTAGAGATTAATTCA
Organism: Grallaria varia; assembly: GCA_013396735.1. NCBI lineage: Eukaryota > Metazoa > Chordata > Aves > Passeriformes > Formicariidae > Grallaria > Grallaria varia. The sequence goes on from VWZG01004790.1 coordinate 73,933, forward strand.
CAGTACCTTGAGTCTTAGAATTTCATCATTCTTAGCTCTTCGTTCTTCATTCAGTTCATGTACAAGGTGCTCCAGATTTATTGCAGAAGCCCTACGATCAGCTATTTCTTGCTCATGAGTTTCCAAGAGCTTTGCCAAATTCACATCGAAGTTAGGGGGAGTTTTTGGACACTGTCAAGTTAAAAGAAACAAACCACACAAACTATTAGTAAATAACTTAACTAACAGTGTCCCCTATGTATTGGTCATGTGTTTTAATACTTAATTAGAGGCATACATTAATAAATCCCTGGAAAACAAATAATCAATAATACAACTAAGTTACAAACTATGTGAATGCGAAGTGACCATTCTTGATACATTGTAATTTCTGATCCCAGGCTGAAGCCATGATGAAAAGTTCATTAGTCCTTTTCAATGAGTATTAACAGTCATTATAATGAAAATGTTTCTCTCACAAATGCCACACCTGAGGAAATGTTACTGAGGATGAGTCCACAAAGCCATCTATTTGCTTCATTTTTAGTTCATATTCATTCTTCCTGTTCTCCAGTTCCTCTGTCATTTTGTCCAACTAGAAACATCAGGAAGAATTAAATTAGGTCATAATACATATGAAATAGGAAAGAAAACAGAAGCCAGGTCTCTATTTCGTGCAAGCTTAAGTACACCACAAGTTATTTTAGACTTAGTCTTCACTTTCATAATTCTCGTGTATATTTAGCTAATAACTGTTAAACTTTCAATAGTTGTATGTAACAAGCATTTTTGAAAGCATCTATACGTTATACACCATATACTGTGTAGTTAATATGAATTTTGTTCCTGTTGGTACTTGATTTTCTTGCCCTGCTAACACAATCTACCTTTCAAAGAGCTTGCTAGTACAGGAGAAACTATTATGAGCTTTGCTGGTAAACATCACTGGTCAAAACATGATTTGATGCAAAGATATTTGTGGTATAGATTTGATCAGTTTCCCCACCTTGACAAAAGAACTCCACTTTCCAAAAATGACTCATTACAGTTTTTGGCAACACAAATATATTACTTAGCACTATGACAGTTGTGACAGCTAGAGCTAAAATTTAGACAAAGGCTTAACACAGCTATTTAGTCTGGAAAAGCTCCAAATCATTCTCAGACTACATCATTTATGGATATTGTTTGTGAATAAGTGCTAAGCAGAGGAAAAAGTCATTCCCTAGGTGACAGTGCTTATAACCTCAGGTTGCTCACTTGTTATAGGTATTGATAATTTTACTCTGCTGTCTCTAGACATCTTTTCCAAAACATTTAAGTTACCTAACCTTTGTTCAAAAGTTTTTGGACTACTACTTTACTTTTACAAGAAAGAGCTCTTCTCCAAAAATGCTGCGTACAAGATGCTCTAAAATTACATGGAAAACCTTTTCAAAAGCTACAATTAACCACAACTCCCTCTCAATGACCAAATTATCAAAATTTTGTTGTTTTACCTGTTCCCTAAGTTCCTGGATTACAGCTTCTTTCTTAGCTATGTCTTCCTGTGCACACTGCAGCAATGAATCGTGTTTCTTGGAGGCCTCTGTCAGACTTATCAGCTGATCGGTGGTATGACGCAATTCTTCACACAGAAGGTCTCTCTAATTTAAGTCATTGGATGAGTAAAGAATGAAATGTTAAAGTTATTACTCTAAGTCGGTTGTTTCAAGGTTTTTTGTCATTGGTGCCAAGATTGCTGACATCTACAAGCATCTATCTCTCTTTTCCTTCCACTTTTTCATCATGAATTGTAGCAAGCATTCATCTATAAATGTCTTGTTTTACCATGTTTCATATCCATGGTCTTGGTTGAAGAAGAAAAATTATAATTTTCTCACAGTATAGTCACAGATTCTTGTGGAAGATCTTTGGAATCAACCACTGTTTTAAAGGATAACATGTACTTAAAATAAGACACAGTTCTCTAAATAAGAAACCAGAAAATAATTTATAGATTTTAATCCACACTGAAGCGATTAGAGCTTTTTTAGTGTACTGATATTCTCTAGATACCTCTGGATTTCCTACCCTATCTGACAGGGCATTATGCCTACACAAGGTGTGTTAACCGAGAAGAAAAAACTGTACTTGGTATTTTAAATGCCACCTTGGATTATTTCTTCTTGTCCAGTCAAGAAAGCATAAAGTAAATTAAGTACAAAGTCAAGGAGAAACACTGTGATTTTGGCAGGAACCAGATACACCTAAGGATAACATTGGATTAAGAACTGGTACTTCAGTTAAAAAAACCCAACAAACTGAACACAAACCCAAAACCCCAAAGTGATCCATTTGGCAGACAATTAAGTTTTTGGTTCCAGAATGTCAAATTTAGATATGATTATTAATGAACATAGTCTGTTTATTCTTAAATAGGTTTCCAGTATGTTCAATGGGTTTTGATTAAAAAACCCCCACTTCTCTGGAAGACTTTATTGGTGCTGCATGATTTGAGTAGCAAATGTAATGACAGATGATCTCATAGAAATTACATGCAAGGAGGTGCTGGTGGTTTTGAGTTATGGACATGTTCACCAAGATAATGGCAAGAGCAATAACAGAAAAGACTAAAGGAAGACACAATTTTAAAAGCCAGTCCTACAGCTGAATCAACAACGCATCCTAAATCTGTTTCCAGCAGGTGGAGCTTTTAGTTAAAATTATGAGTATAGAAAAGATGTTACTCAATACAGTAGCAGTGAGGGAAGAGATAGTGTTAAACATAATATATTCTTCTGCCTATTTTAATTTCTCGGCTGCATCATCTAAAACTGCCATTAAATTCAGCTGATGATTCCTTAGTGGCCTTAACAAAATTAAACCAGGCTTTTAGCATAGGCTTTTACGAAGCAGCTTATACAATATTTATGTCAAATGACGTGATAATTTAACAGAATTTGTCAGGTATCTCAGGAAAAATTCTTCTAAGAACATCTTAACTAGCTGTAGTTTGAACTAAAATGAGGTTAAGTTTTACACAAATATTAGAAGTGAGCCCACATCCAATCGGTCTGGTTAAACAAATAATCATAATACACCAACATTAATGTTTTTTACCTCAATGTTATCAGCTATATCTCTTGCCTCCAAGGCTTCCTTCAGTTCTTCAATCTTCTTTTCCTGATCCTCTATGATTCCTTTGCTTTCTTCTTTTGCAGCCAGAACAATATTATACTTGCACTATAAAAAAGCATTAAATTTTAGAATATTTTAGAAAAACGTTATCAAGTTGGCAGACATAATACAAATAAATATACATCACAAATCTTATGATGACAATTAGAAACACTTAAAAGTCTGTGTCAGTGACTAAAATCAGAATGATATAGTTTGTGTAATTTAGCCAGTACATGTTTTAGAAATTAGTTGTCAGAGTTATAGAAAAATATTATTAATGTTAATTAGCCACCACAGTACACATTACCCACTAAAACCATTATTAAAAGAAAGATACTGGTATATATAAATTTGTCTCATCAATGTTCTGTCTGTAGAACCTTTTGAATTCATGGTTCACACACAGTATACTGTCTAAAGCATTCTGTGGGTTGTTCTATGAGTTTTCAAACCAGACCTATTTTAATAAAGCAGATGCATCGTATTTATTCAGTTATTCAAATACACAATTTTAATTCTTTATACTTGTTTTCAGATGCAGAACATAGCAATATCACCAACTTAAGAACTTACTCCCTCCAAAAATAAATTTACAATTCAGCTTCAATTGTTGAATTCTTAAATTGCCAATTTCTGAGAAAATCTAAATGTGACTGTCAGCTGAGTGTAGTTTACAGGATGTGAATAGGTCCCTTCAGAGACACAGCTTTTTACCCACCACGTGGAAAGGGTTCAGTTTTCAAGACAGCCTTAGGCATAAAGTGTTCAGAAGATTTCAACATGTCAAAACAAAGAAATTCCCTTCTAAAATGCTACAGCAAGTTATACTGCTTGAGACCCATGGTAAGACACGGTATTGTTCTTCAGAAATGACATGTCCTTCAAAATGACGGAACATACATTTATATCCTCGAGCTCTCTTGTCAGCCCATGTATGGACTCAGTTTTGTGATTAATTGAAGACCTCAACTCCTGGATCTGTTTCATCAAGTCAGTTACAACTTCCTGCAACATAAAAAAACCAGTTAATCCCCAAAAAATACATATAAAATCTATATAATGTATTAGTGGACTTTTTTTTGGCATATAATTTGTCAATCCCAAATTTCAAACGATCACGTGAAAATGATGCCTCAAATTGCACATGTAAAGGAATAACAGAAAATCTGTTGCTAAGACAGGAGCTTTTGCTCTAAGCACTTAAATAAAGAATTAAATAACCTGCTGGGTTCATCAGAAGAGAAGACTGTCTTGCTGATTTAGTCTTGGCTTGTAATGGGTTTCTAATAGGAGAATAGAAGTACTATTGTTTAAGGATACATTTGCTTGTAATGGAAAGACACATTCAAGGAACACCACTGCACTGACGATACCCCATTATTCTGACTTATACATGTCAAAGTTTTGGTTTTAGCATGAAAAAAGCAAGACTTATCATTGCATCATGCTGGGTAGTAAATGCACTGTGTGATTCCTTATGCCTGTTTTACACACAGCATAGATTCTTTCACTAGGGGAACTCTTGCTATTTAAGCTTTCATGCTCTGCAAGTCTTTACATGAAAAACTGCTTTGATACACTTTAATTCTTTTAATTAAGATACACAGTAACACTCCTACAACCCCTTCCTTACCTTTTCTATTTGCCCTTTACAACATGGCACCGACTGGAAGAACCTATTAATCATCAGGGGAATTATGCATCATATAGGCATTGAATGTTTTATCCAGTAGACAGCTTTAATTTGATGTTTTTTTGTTTAATCTTCAGTTAACTTGTGTTTTCTCTGGATGCTTACCAGTGTTCTACCTCTCTGCAAACTCCATGCTAGGAAAAGGCAGGGTTAATTTTGCTGAAATATACAGCCAGGATTGCCTAAGAGCACAAAATTACTAAACATCACAGGAATGCTCTGGGCTTTCCACTCTGCTACAGAACAGTTACCCACAAAACTATGTATTGGTAACAGAAATAAGACCAAACCTTGTCTGTATCATTTGTCTTCTTCAAAGAAGCAATAGTCTCTTCAGCAGCAGCCAGCTCCTGTTCCAGTGTCCTCAGTTTTGCTTCCTAGAGGAAATAATATTGTGAAGAAGAGTCTCCATTGCCTTTGAAGTGTGTTTTGTAAAGCATCAAGTCACGAAGAAAAAAGGAAGCTGTTAACTTTACCAGAATAATTAAGTAGTAGCTTAACAAAACAATACATAACCTGAGCACTCTGCATTTATTTTGCTGGTAATCAATGGAACAGTCAGCACACAAATGAAATTGCTATTAATGCACAAGCAAATCCATGAACACACAGTCTGAATATTCAAATCTGCTGCTGTACCTGCTTCTCACACCGTGTCACCATTTCAGAGAATGGTTTCTCCACCTGGGCTTTTTCAAGTACTTTCAAGAGCTCCCTGGGGACAAAAACATTTCTAGTGAGAAATGTAATCAAAACATAAGGGAGCTTTAACAAGAATCAAGTAATATTAGTTTATTCTGATTTGCACTTAATTTTTTTAAGGGTTCTTTGGTAATCAGCTTCTCAGTGCAATATAAAAGACCAGTAGTTTAATTACTATCCATACACTGCTATCAGTAGTGGGACTGTATTTCTGACATGAAGAACTATACTTACAATGAAATTACTTTTGTCATACTAAATGAACACATTAAAATTAAGTGCTATTCTAATTTGGATAAAATAAAAAAGCCCATTATGTCATTATTGTCAACCACCTGGGAAAAATCACCTCTGCAAACAGGATGCCCATCTAAATACAGAACAGAGCACAGGGCAAAAACAATGAGGTCAGATAACAATAAACCCCACTGCTAATTAAAACTTACTTTGAATTGTTTTCTTTGTCTTCTTGTAATTGTAATGTTAGTTTTTCATTATGTTCTTTTTCTGTTTTCAGAAGGTGAAAAAGGTTCTAGAATATCAAAATATATGTTGCTATAAGAAGTTAAAATATAATAAGGTCTTTAGAATAATCCACACCAAAATAAAAATCTAAACAAATTCTGAAGATGACTGAAACCCACCTCACCCTTCCCAAAACCTTAACTGGAAACAGAAAGATCCTTAGCTTTGTCCTGGTCAAGTTCAAAAGTAAACTCTTATTCATATTAGGTAACCAGTTCTTTTCACCTGCCATTGATAATGATTTCATACAGCTATGATGTTCCTCAATACCCAAGGTTGTGAAGGGAGAAATTAGAATTTTCAGTTGTACATTAATTTAGGGGCATTTTTCAATTCTAAGTTTGTTCAAAATATTAAACGACAAGGAATTTAAATCAGTAATTGTCAGTCTGTCAGCATTCCCTTTAAACACCAAAAAGGAAAACTTATATCAAACTTCCTGAGCAGGCACAGTGTACACTGCAGAAAAGCAGGCAAAATCATTTGCACAAGCCCTTGCGCAACCTCACTGGTGTTTTGCAGTCGCTGCAGTCTGACAGCCTTTCAAGGACAGCATCAACTAAATTGCAGGACAGTGATCCCCCACAAGCCATAGATCATTTTAACAAGATCACATCCACTATGAAAATTTTAAAGAAACTGCTTTGTAAAGATAGAATAAGTAGGCTAGTCTTGGCTAGCACTGAGATGAAAGGTCATCTCAGCATTTCAATGTCAGGATTCTTTTCTAAAGAAGTCTCTTATTCCTTTACTAATTAACCCATCTCCCTCAACATTTCCAGATCAATTTCTTCAGCCCAAAAACTTAATACTTCATGATATTATTGGATATTTCTTGTAGTCTGTGGTTGCATAAATCTTGCACCAAGTTTGGAAAAACGTTTTGGGTATAACTCCTGAATGAAATCACCAAGAAACCTATTATTACTGTGGAATCTATTATGAACGATACAATAGCAGAAATTAAACAATCTGGCTATGGTATAAAACTCCTCTGAAATCCCTGATTGTCTTACACAAAGCTCAGTTTTCATTGCTTCTGCTTCTTGTTTTCTGTCCTCCAGTTGTTGCTTCAGTTGGTCCGTCTCAAACTTTGTTACTTCTTGCAAATTGTCATAGTCATCCTGCAGACTTGCTTTTTCTTCAAGAATCTTTTCATGCTCTAACCTTTTTTAAACAAAACAAAACAGAAACTCTGATAAGGTTTGTGTCATTATAAAAAGACTCCAATCCCTTGTACTTTAAAATCTTCAAATAACATACAGAGTACCGGTGTTTTAGAAAGGAGTGACTGACATAAATGGTAACTCTCTTCTAAACTCAAACACCAAATTTCTGAAGGGCATGGGCATGCATTGGCTTTGGCAGAGAAGGCAGTGTGCTTTTGCCAATGCCTAGAAATAACTGACATCTTACAAAATTCTACTGAAATTTCAGTCACTGTCTCAATAATGGAGTTCACCATTAAAAAAAAATATTTTTTTTTTTAGGCAGTTGTTGTACAAAAAGCTTTGTATCAATATCTGTGTAGCTGATATTTAGGTAATTTAACCCTTTTAAAATATTTATATATTCTGGACAAGTTCAGGTTATTTCTCTCTAAAATGTTGCACCGAAAATTTATTTCATTTGATTATTCACCAAAGTGAAAAGCAAAGAGGGGTAAAGAACTGCTAGACAAGTGTTATGAATCATGTTATTAAAGGAGGGCCTGTAGAAAGCTTATCCTCCACATAGTCAATATTTCTGCTAACACAGAAGGCATCAATGAAACCGCATTTAATTTCAATTCCTGGTTCCCAGTTTTAAAATTCATCACTCAAAAAATTACTACATGACCCAATATAATGCAAACATAGCTAAACTTTCCAGGAAAAAAAAAAACCAAAACCAACATAAAGCCAAAACATAACAACATAAACAAAATCCAGCAACAACAGAAGCCAACATTACCATGTCATGCTAATAATGCAAAATCTTACTGATTTTCATCTCCCAATAATAATGGCAATTATTGCAGAGAAGGTATTGAGCTTTTCTGGTTTCAATAGTCAGACTTCAGATATTTTTTATGATTTCTTTCTGCTTGGTTTTTTTATTAGAGCAGCATTATTATATCACCTAATTCATGTGATCAGACTGACAAACTCTGTCTCTTCAGCCATTTAACTTTTGGAGAGCAGTGAGCTTGTAGGTATATCCTACTTAATGGGAAAATGCAAAGCAGCCTCATTTTATTTTTTTCCTGCTAGTTTCACCATGTTCCCTCCCCAAAATGGCTCTAAAATAGGTATGGAATAACTGAGCAAAAAACCAAACCAAAACAAAACAAAAGGACATAAACACAAAACAACTTTAAAGAAGACATGTGAAGTGCAAGTTCAGATGCAGGAGAGAAGGACTAAATCACTGGATGCATCCAGAAAGGGTGTTAAGGCATTTTACCAAACTGTCAACATACCTGACACTGTCCAGCTGGAACTGTACATCCATATGTCTACCAGAAAGCTGACTCATTTCATTCTCCTGCTTTTCCCTAAAGGCATTATATTCCAATTTTACAGCAGACAGCTCCTTGTCTGCAGACTGCAGGACAATGCGCAAGTCATGGACTTCACTTTTTAATACTGTCAAAAAAATCCCAAATAATTTTCATGTTATTTGGAAAACTGTGCTAGATATAGGACATGTAATGCTACAGAACCTGCTGGGAAAGTCTTACAAACTCTGCATTTTCAGAGAATTACCTTGAAAGTCACACACAAAAAGGCTTTGTGAATGGAAAAGGTCAATGAAACATCAAGTTTAAAAAGTAAAGGTGAATCAAAAACATTCCAGACAATATCACTGCATTTCTACAGATCAACAGAGGATTTTTCCTTATTTAATAATATTTCCCTATTTAATATTTTCTTTTAAAATACTATATCCTGTACCTCCTTCACATTCAGAGTAGAGAGACATTTTGAATATTGTATACTGTGCAAGATTAAGCACAGATGTTCTGCGAGTCTGAAAAAGTATGAAAAGTTGCCTTCTTTAAAGAAAATAATAAAAAAAAAGTTAAAAATCAAACCAGTATGCCTAACAACCCAGTTACTCAGCATGTGCTATTGTTGATTCAAAACAGTAAGACACCCTCAGAAGTTTTTGTGATATTTCAGTATTACATAGACTTACTATCAGCCTTGCTTTGACTGTCTTGAAATTGCTTTTCAAGTGATTTTATCTGTTCAAGGAGCTCCTGGCGGTTTTTGCTCCAGTCATTCCTTTCAGATGAAAGAAGCTTGAGAAGAAAAGTAAAATTTTTAAATAGAAGGAAGTATAGGAGTGGCCAAGTCACAGAGCTGTAACAATAACATAATGATGTATTAAAGCATTTCATCACCTGGTTATTAATACAGGGCACATTTTTCTTTAAATTCAATATTTTGTGACTCTGAGATCCATACAAATCCAAGGAAAAAATTAATTTATATAACTGAAGACATTACCTTATCTAAAAACTTCATATAAAAGCAGCCCACAGCTTAGGAGCTGAGATGATCTCAGAACAGAGCTATCAGAAGTGAGACTGATCTGGAAAGAATACAGACCTTATTTCCTTTTCTATTATAAACCCTAGTGATGAAGCCAGACTTAAAAGTATTTGATAGACAGTTCTAATTGAGATGACCATTTTCAGTATTCCAAAGTTTAAGATTTCCTTACTGTTACTGTTTTCAAAAAAACATGAAGTTAGCCAAACCCAACTACAATAGAGTGTCTATTTGCTTATATTTAATGTCAAGCAGGCTCAGAATCACAAGAGTTAAAACAACAAAACCAAACTCAAACCTGCAGTGTTATGTTAAGTAAATCTTCTTTGCTCGCTCTAACTCCAGGGGGGTTGGATTAGGTGGCCTTTAAATCAACCCAAATTATTCTGTGATTTTAAGTCCTTGTCTTTCTGCACAGCCCTGAGCTATGATGCTGTGTAAACTTTTCAAAAGTCCAAATGCAAGCAACATTGCAAGACCTCACTAGACAACACAGCAGCATGACTGTATATAGTATTGTTAAATGAGCCCTGAATTATATTGCTCTCTCACCTCCTGTATTTGTGCAGAATGATGCTCCAGTTTATTAATATGCTGTTGGAGTTTTATATTTTTGCTTTCCTCTTCATCCAGCTTTGTCTGCATCGTGCTCAGTTGCTCCTGTGACACAACAGACACTCAGAATTAGAACACCCGTCTTCCAGTTATTCTCACATGCCATATGGCAGTCTGTGCATATTAAATATGAAAATGTCAAGAAGTTTCTATTTTTGTGACCTGAACCAACAGAAAACAGAACACTCAAAAAATAAACTGGTATCTTAAATAGCTGATTTCTCCTATTTCTAACAAAACTGCCAAAACACAGGGAAACTCAACAGGGAATACAATGACTGAATCCAATAAACATTTCTCAGACATGTATTTTTAACTTGGAGAAATCAGGCTTTAAAAAGAAATTATTCAAAATATACACTAGCTAAATTCTTGACAGGATCTGCACTATTGTCATAATCAAAGAGGGGGCCTTGGCTGTTGTGCCAGGGGTTTACATGAACTGAACTTAGTTCCAGGTTCTAGAGTAGTTCAGAAAACTATGTGACAAAAGACCTTCTCTGTCTGTTACAAGACAATTAATATCTAATGGTGGACAAGCATTATTTGGCAGGTTTCTTCCAATAATGCCGTATTATGCAAGAAGCTTGTGTATTGTTCCAAAGGTAGCTTCAACAGGGACTTATAAAGAGGATTCTTGAGGGAGAAGCTATCAGGTTAAAAAAGTAAAAGTACAAATGCCATGTATATCTTAAACCACTTATGATATTCAACTCTCAAATCCCTTTCAGTATTTTTGTTGTAAATTCTCTTTCAAGTACAATGTATAATTACAGAACTGTTTATTCATAAAGTGCTTCAGCTTCCTATGCAAATTAAAATATATTTGGTGAGGGGGAAGTATTTCATGCCAACGCCCACCTTATTATGAAGTTACAATATACTTCAGGTTTTATTCAGAACATTCACCTGCGCCACTTTGAGCTCCTCAGCAATGGCTTCATATGCTTGTTCACTCATTTCTGGAGGAACTGGCTCTTTCAGAATGTCATCCACCGCCTCTTCAGAACACTGAAAATCTTCAGAATTATAGTCTGGGCTTATTCGCGGCACTAGGCGAGACCTTAGCTGGTAAGCTTTAGTTGGAGTGGTTATGTTCTGTTATAAAGATTACAAAGCAGTCTTTATGTTAACTGTAAAATGGAATTAAGACTTTGTCTGGTATTGCATTTCATAATTCTATAAGCAAAATAATGAAATAAAGTGCCCAAAGTGGTTAGTTCTAAACCACTATCACTTTCTCAGATTTGTCATCTGATTACAGTAGCAGTCATTCTGTTAATACTTCAGAACAACAAGTAGCCTATTTGATTTATCATGTATGAAGAACTTTCCAGAACACTGGTTAGGTTAAGGGATCATACAAATGACTGTCTGTACTCTCATACCACTCAGGAGTATGTATGTGTGGCTTTAAATAAACTTATTCTCATACCTTAAGGCTTTCTCTACGTAATTTCTGCAACTGAGACACTTCTCGGCGCTTGTGTGCTTTGGTTGCCTCCAGAATGTTTTCAAGATGTTGGTTTGCTTTGCGAAGGGATTGAACCTCTGACTCCAGTTCCATGTGCTTTTTCCTGTTTAGGAAGTATTTTACTACTGTCAAAACTACTCCATCAATATGCCCTTCCATCAGCAAGAATATGCTGCAGCATTGCCAGCGAGCAAACTGCAGCTGAACTTTTGCCCAAACACTGAAATGTGTTATTTTGAGAGGAAAGTCACCACTTCTGTATTAAAAAGTAAAAATAATGTATAGAAAATTAAAAAGCTAAGAAGCTTATTTGTGCTTGCATAATGAAGTGAGCAGATGGGTAACTACACATGTCAGAAAAAAATCCATTACACGGTAAGAAATAAGCTGAGAGCTCTGCAGTTCCTTTTATGAGAAAGTGATATCACCCATACCAATATGGTTTTAAGCTTTAAAAATGTTATCCAGTTACATGAGAAGTCTGAACTGGAGCTTGCCAGGATTAAAGAAAATCCTTTAAAGACTTCTTTTTTTTTGGAAGTGCTGCTCTGTTAAGATTATTTTGCCCTCTAAGAGTACTTTAGCCGAAATCCAACAGTTGAGCAGAAATTTAGGAAAAATTTTCATTAGATATCTTGCAGAGCTACATGCTGTTACTGTGATAGTTGTGCATTACTGACATAATGGTAAGGTCAAAGTCTACAGGCTACAGCAAACATGTTATTTCATCTTTTGGTGGTTTAATGCTATTACTTTCCCTCATGTTTTTGGCATTTGTAACAAAACTTATGGAATAGAGTTCCATAGGTTGAGTTCTGACTGCTATTAGACAGCAGAAAAGTAAACACACATTGATTTTTGTGAAATTGTCATTATATTCAACTTGTTCGCTTACAGCATACAGTTACACTTGCATGTAAAATTAAGCATCCAGTTACTCTGAAATTGGAAACAAGTTTAACATTTAGGGTAATTGAGTGACTCCACAGGTTTAAAAGCACACTTCTGTTTGACTGAACTCCACTAAGAAAATGTCAGTAATTGATAATAAAATGCATACATACTATCAAGAAAGCAAGACATGCACAAAACATAGAATACATAAAAGATGATTATATTTAATGGGCAGGAAAATAATATATGATGATATAAATAGACCACTTCAATTAATCACACAGGACAGTTGATGGATTGCCGAATTGATAACTTCAGTAGATTGTAACATTATTATTTATAAAGTTTATAGGATTTGCTACACAGAAGTCTAAGAGTAAAAATACAGATTTGTAAAATTGCCTGAGTAAGCAAAAAGGACATTAAAAGCTACTTCAGGAAAAAAAAAAAAAAAAGTAGGGAGGCAAAAATTGAACTATCTTGTGCCTGATGCTTTTAGAATTACATTCTAGATTCACTAAAATCAATAAAAAAAAACGTTAGGTACAATTTAAAAATTAATTTATATATGTAAAAAATCAGGTCCCTTTTGCCTTCCAGGTTTGCATTACATTGCTGGAAATGCAATGATTTTTTCTTGTCTCTCCAGTAACAAGACCTGAATTTTTCAGAAATGGGGTTGATCAAGTCAAGTCATGTATTGTTCCCTTGCATATCAATATATGTAAACTGAAGGCTTTAGTCAGGACTTTCTCGTGCTGCCCTCAAGGAGAACAATGAAAGTAAACATTTTACTACATTAGTAAGGACAAAGTAGACCTTTATCTCCTGCTTAGGTGCCAAAGCAAATGGACATAAATGTACTCCTAACACCATGCCTTTGCGCTGATTTGAACTAAAACTCTGTTCCAACAACAAGTTTCAAGATAATGGTATTACTGCCTTCTTAAAAAACTAATCTTTGAAGTAGAGAGGAAAAAATTAACCAACAGGTTAGCCAAAATTTTCTGGCGTTCTTGAATTCTACATTTATGGTGACTCAAACTTGCAATCTTAAAGTGGTTATATTAAAAAGTACTGTTGCACTAAAACAAACCCCAACACTCCCCTCGCCTTTGTGCTCTCTCAACCCCATCAACTCTTAATTCTTGTCACTGCTTCCATGTATAATATTTCAGTTACTGAAAAATACTTGCTCAACATGGAAACTATGCCAAACTCTCCCTGTGCTGTTAACTGGGTGACTATCAGAATTTCAGGGTATGTCCCATCTCCTGCACGTTATGAAGCTTTATTTTTTTGTGTGTCTGTTTTGGTATAAAGAGTGGCTTTGGAAAAGACAAAGAAATCTGCAACCATGCAGCCATGCCTTCAGATTGAATCGTGGTTTTTCCCTAGTCTGGGAGTAACCATGTTCAACAGGAACATATTCTGTGTGCAGGCCACTGCTCTTAACACGGCCCTCCCTTTGCAAAGAGCAAACTTGGACTGTATATTCAGGATCTGAGACTAACTTCTAAAAATCAATATAAAGACTTAAAGACATTTAATTAGACAATACTGTTTTGTCTTACTTGGTTAGCTCTTTATATTCTTCATATTCTTGCTTTGAACTTGCCAGTTCAGTTTGAGTCTGTAGCAGGCGGGCTTTCAGCCTTTCCACAGATGCCAGAGAGTTGCCTTCTGCTGATATGGTGGTGGAATATAAACGATGACCTAAAGAACAAACATGTACCCTCTGAAATTAATGTAGCCCAAGTATCTTAAGTTTCACTAAAATGAAAGTTTTTGGGCTTCTGAACAGCACAGCAGCCATTAAGATTGACGAAAATAGCTATTAGTAACAGTCCACATGAAAACCAGTAACTAATTAATGTATTTCTGCAGTCTTCATGACAACTAAGGAACAAAAAATGAGATTATAAATGGTGTTCACAAGATGCAAATCCAAATTCCCTATTGCTTTAAGGCCAACATGAGTAAAATGAAGTAAATTTGTTTTATCAGTCTTCAATGTATCACTTTGAAGAAGGCAAAAAATACATCAAGACATTTTCAACACTATGCTGAACACAAGAGAAATACAGAAAACTTATTTAGCTGAAAAACGTTAGCATATTTTTACCTCCGGTATTTTTCTCTTTGGCTGAAGCTTCCAAGAAAGCTTTTTCTAGCTCTGCAATGGTCTGAGCATCAATTTCTTGAGCCTTTTTAACTGACTGTAAAGAGCGAAGCTTTTTATTCTCCTCTCTGAGATGATGGTTTTCCATGGCATACTTTGCAATTCGTGGGTGTTGTTCCATCTGTGATAAGCAATATTTTTATTCAACAGTTTTTATTTTCCAGACAATGCTATACCTATCTAGCTGTTACTTTATTACCTTTAATAAGCATTAAATTGTAATGGAAGAGGGAAAGTGGTATTCCCTACAGGGGTTAAAACTGTCCCAATTTTTTTTTATTTTTTGGGTTTCTTTGTTAGTTTTCTTACTGCCTTGGAATCTACTCTCTAAACAACAGTGAGTTTACATCTTATGTGTTTACTCTTCTACTGGTAATTAAGCAGCAGATGCTTTCTTTGCTGCTCTTGACAACCCTTTTGAGTTTCAACTTTGGGATTGGGCTTTCTTAACACTGCCTTTGCATGTCATAATAATGTTTCTATAGTCATTAAAGAACTGTCCTGACTTCTGCATTTCCCCACCCAACCCCTTTGCTTTGAAGCTCAGTTATGAACTACAGATGCACGCGAGTTTTCCAAGACATTTACTCCTTTTTCCTACTTGTGCTTGGAGGAAATTGTTTTTAAAGAATTTGCCTTCTCTCTTGAGCTTTCTTGTTCTTCAAAACTGCCTCGCAAATGATACCACACCTACCAGTTACCTGAATAACCCAAAGCCTCCTCTCCTGAAGCCTTAGTATGTACTTTGCTATTTGCCTTCTTCATGCAGCTCCAGGAGCACATCACCCCTTATTGGTCCATCTGGCAGCTATCTGTGTCATTATGCTTCAGAAATGTGCTGCATTGCTTGCTTCCTGCTGTCTTTCCCTTTCAACAAATGTCATAGAGCTTAAAATCTCCCATAAGAACAAGGACTTGTGATTTGGAGATTTTCTTGAGTTGCTGAAAGGAGACTTGGCCCTCTACCTAACCCAGATCGGGTGGCCTGTGCCAAGCTCCCACCACAACACCCTTACTAAACTCTCCCCCTATGCAAACTCACAAGCTCTAAAACCCATCCATTTGTCGCCTCTATAGGGAAACTCCATGAATTTGAGATGCTTCTGTAAAGGAATCCATGACCCATGCTCTTTTTCCCTGCCTGTATTTCCTAAAAAAGACTATCTGCCCACCACGGAAGTCCACCATGAGCTATTCTCACAAAAGAAAATGGTTCTAGAAAAGAAAAACCAAAGACTTACCTGTTCTCTGAGTGTCTGCACTTCCTCCCTCAAGTCATTAAGAAGATCATCTTGCTCTTTTGGCAATAAAATTCCACCAGCCTCTCTATGTAATCTCTCCAAGCGAACAATATGGTCTTCCCGGAATTTTACTATCATTTTATTGGACTGAACAAATTTTTCCTTCTTGGCACACAGATCTTCTAGTTGAGCAATTTTTTCTAATAAATTCTTGGAAAGCACATATAGAGTAGTGGGAAAACAAGTTACCTTAGGTGAATTTTTCAGGAGCACATGTCGCATATATAGGCACAGGCAGACAAATAGCGCAAAACTCATTTAACATTAATAAGGTGAATACATAGACCACCATTTGCAGCAGATCCATAGAGAGTAAAGGTCACCAAGAAGCCAAGTTATACACCATATTGCAAAATTTGTACTTAGAAACTCCAGTATGATCTGGTAGGCTAAGTATTCAATTAAGCACACCAGATACACACCACCAGAGTAGCTGTTTCAGTTAATTTTCTTAAAACAAAAATAAAAAAATCCGTTTTGGCTGTTTCAGTACTATGCCGTGACCAAAGCACAATAAAATGAGGACAACTGGGAGGTTTGTTTCAAAAAAACACACTGCTGATCCAAACACTCAAAAGCACACTCAAAATTAAGTGAAAGAGAAGTTTGTCATTTAATTTTTTCTTACTAGAAAATCCCAATTAAAAAAAAAACCAAAAAAACCCCCAAAAACCAACTAAAACTAAACATATTATGAAAGCTGTCCTATGTCTTGTTGGAATTTGAAAGACAGGAGTATAGAAACATTTGGTTGGAAAAGACCTTTATGAACAAGTCCAACTGCTAACCCAGCACTACCAAGTCCACCACTAAACCACATCCTTAAGTGCCAGATCTACATCTTTTTTAAATACCTTCAGGGATGGCAATTCAATCATTTCCCTGGGCAGCCTGTTCCAATGCTTGACAACCCTTTCAGTGAAGAATTTTTTCCTAATATCCAGGCTTCTGTGTGTATCTAAGTGGTGTAGCAGAATGCTGACTGTTTCCCCTTGGATTCTGGGGGTTTCACTCTGCACCCTGCTCCTGTCTTCCAGCTCAGGGGGCTGGGTATCCAGAGAACAACTGTTCCTGTTCTATTAAAAACCCAGGCAAAGGCAGCATTAAGTATCTCAGCCTTTTCCTCAGCCTTTGTCACTATGTTTCCCACCTAAGCCAATAATGGATGGAGTTTCTCTTTACCTCTCCTTTTCTTGCTAAAGGATTTATAGAAGCATTTTATGGCAGTAGCCGGATTAAGTTTGACTTCGGCTTTGGCCTTACTAGTTTTCTCCCTGTGTAACCTCATAACATCTCCTGAGCACTACAGATTTTATCTTAAATGCCATTCGACTAAGTTCCCTTGTTACTAAACCTTATCTTTGGATGGAGTATTTTTATTCAAAACCCAAGAAAATCTTTAAGAGAGTCAGTTTCAATATGATCACTGGTCTCTCACCAGAGAGTGCACTGAATGCACTTAGAAGTATTAGTGCTTTCTTACCTTCTTTTCACCTTCTGATTTCTCCCAGAACAACATTGCTTCAAGAAAGTTGTTCATGTAATTTATGTTGTTCTTCCCTTTTTCAACAGCATCTGCAGGGGAAGTCAAAGGAACAAATGCCATATTTATTAAAATACCAATTAACCAGGTTTTCCTACATATATAAACTGACAATTGTGTAAAAGAAGATTTAAATTAATTCTTCAAACAGTGCAATACCCTTCCAAAGATTGCATGCCATACCCAGAGCAAACTGTCGAGGCAGTAATTCCTAGTCACCTGCAAGTGCTGATAAAGAACAGAGCTAATATACATAATTGTATAATTAACAAAGTTGTGCAAGCATTGAATGGCCTTGCAATGAACTTTTATTAAAATAAAAGAATCAGTTCATTCAGCTAAGAATATCTATAAAACGCAAAATCCCTCTGAAATTAATTTGATAACAGTAAGCCATTATTAGCATTATTAGTACAGTTTGTACATATTAAAAGTGGACGGACTGGTTTATGAGAAGGAAATTCAGGAAAATAGGCATGAATTTTATGGACAATTAGTGGCTTAATCTGGAAGGAAAGTTTCCACACAAGGGATTAAAAAGGTTTAAGAACCCACTTAGAAATTAATTAAAAATAGCTTTCTGAATATCCTCACACAGACAGGACTACTTATTTATGGAATACTAATCATCATAATATCTAGTTGCATAATAACTACCCTATTGTAATTTAATACATTTTAAAATGACATCATGTTTTTAGAGTAGCTAGCAAGCAGATTTTATATGTGTGATCAACTATTACAAACATAATTTAAATACACAGAACAAACACAGCTCTGATATATTAGGTTCTGCACAAAACTCCTCCTCAGTGTTTAAGAATTATCACTTGCTTTCCCTCAGAACTCTATCACAGGTCTAAACATTGCACCCTCTCTCTCTGTCAATATTCATGTTTTATCAACAGTGATTCAGTGTCCTACATCGTTACTGATTTGTTTTTACTGGCTAAATATGTATGCAAAGAAGTACTTTTTCCTTAGGAAACCTCAACCACAGATGCTTTACATTAGACAGGACTTTCTAACTCCTGTAGTAACTTCTATTGCTGTATCTTCTATTTCTTGGTATGGTCAGGGAAGAGTTCATTCAGGAACACAGTAAGAGTTACAAGACAAAGTTTACTACCCTTGCAATCAATCATTACCAGGCAGTGTGTTTCAGTGCAAAACATACATAGGAGAAAGCTCTGCTGGGATCTGTATTGCAGATACAACAGTCTAGTGAAAAGCTTATGGAAGGAAAAAGTTACGCAAAAACTCTGGATCTTTTATTGAAAGTAAACATTCCTCTTACATTCTTCCTGAATGGGGAAAAAAGGGGAAGGTGGGGGAAAAAAATCCAGTCCTGAGCTTAAAAAGAAGGCAACATTATCAACACCTTTGTGCCTTCTCTCTGTTCTACATGGAATGACAAGCAAACTTTTGGTTACTTAAAGGGTTAGGCAGCATGCCATTTATAAAGGGGAAGAGTATGTAGGTATTACATAATAAAACCATATTCCAGTACCCAAACTTATGAAAGAAAGAAAATAAAATCACATTAACAATTTCTGAAAAGTATTAGATACAAATACAAGCACGGGATTCATAAAATAAATACAACCTCTGTAAATCAGTTCTTACAAAAATATTAATTGTTCAGAAACTTAATGAAGGCCCTCAGCCCTCCAGATTACAGAAGCAGCAAATTCTCTCTCCCTCACCCTCAACTCTTACCTTGTGATGCAGAAATATTGTGCATAATAGGGGGCACTGAAGTAAGTTGAGCAAGCTGCTCTTTCAACTTCTTGACCTCAGCTTGCAGCTGGCTCACATTTCCTTGTGTGTCTTCGTTTACCACAGCCTTTCATAAATACGAGAAAATTGGGAGAATCATGAAAAGATACAAATAAAAATCGCACAGGATAAAACTCAGAGAATGCAGAGCAACAAAGCTACTGAGAACTCCTTCTACCTTAGGAAAGGAAGAACTTACGGGAAAAGCAGCATTCCATTTACTGAGAAACCAGCGAGCGGCACTTCAGATAAAATTAAAGGTTAAAATATCTAATCTTTTCTGCAGATTTTTGTCTGGAGCTTTTTGACCAAAAAAGCCGTATACATAAGAGACAGCTTCAGCTAAATGCCAAGATACTTTCAAAACCCACTCACAAGAAATTACATTTTGAGTACTAGCATATATATAAAACTAGATAACTGAAATAACACTGAATCAGAACTTTTATGACAATTTTAATTTTTAGTACAGATTTACTTTTTACTTTTCTAATGAAGTTCTCTGAGAACGAGCAATGAATACATATTATTATCAGCCATTACATAGTTCCCAGCTGTTGTCTTCTGATCATAACCAAGAGCAAACAAGCCCTTTTCAAAAATAATTGGTCATAAAACAAAATTGCAAAAGCAAATTTAGTGTTTTCTAATAAGCTAAATTAATTTTAATTAGTGTAAGCACAGAAGTATTTCAATGAACCATGCTTGCAGAGTCATAGGCTAAATGACAAGAAGTTGTTTGTTGCTCCAACAAAGACATGGAATAACTCTCTTACCTTGTTTTTAATCAACTTTGCTCGCTGAGCAAAATTAAGAGTGGACAGTGTTTCACCAAAACACTTGGATCCTGGATGAACATTTGCAATTATACACGTTTTTGCATTACCACCAAGGGAATCCTATTTAAAAACACGGAAGTTAGTCTTATTCGCACGTTTTTGGTGACAATAGAAAACCAAGAGTTAAGAGCTCTAACTGAAGAGCTACTGTGTATCATTTTGAACAAACTGCAGAAAGAATTTCATTTGACAAATATTCATGCTCAGTAAGTTTCTCAGATTTTATTTCAAATGTGGATATAAAGAATGCGACTGTAAATAAAGACTTCATTTGGGTTTTCAAAACCCTGACTACATTACTTAACAACAGTTTGAGATACTTCTTACATCTGAATAACAAGTAGAGGAAAAAATCCAAACAAATGGAAAAATATTCAGGGAATAAAGTAGAATGTCACTTTAATATTGATAACTAGCAGATCACTATTAGCATTACGTTGAACATCATCTAGCCTGTTCATTGTTCCAACCTATCTTCCTTCTGATGGCTAGTGCCAGCCAAACAAACAAAACCACATATCAACAGATTCTTGACACCCATGATATAAAAGGAACTTCTCCCTTTTACATGCATGTATTCAGATATTTCTGTGCTGTTAAACAAGTAGCTCTCGAATTTCTGGAGAAGGCAGCAGTTATACCTAAAACTAAAAGTCTAGTACTACAGAATAGTACTATCACAAGCCTCTCTCTCTCCAGCAGAGAAGGTCATGTTTATGGATTTCTTTGCACTACAGACACCTAAAAAATAACTGCTTCAAGTAACAGATTGTACAGATTCAATTCTCTTCCAATTTGTATGTATTCTGGGTTGCACTGGAATAACATAACTCTTCAGAGTTTCATGAATCTAAGATCTACGTAGAACTGGGATGGAATGATTGAGAAATTTTGCTGTGATCACAATACTATGTACAAGTATTATAATACAAAACATATTACAGATGTTCATTATTTTTCACAGAATTTTGGTGAGTGCTGGCATCCAACAAATCGTTGACTGCTTGTGTCTGTTTTCCGTTCCTCTTGAAAACAGCTTATAAGCTCTCAGGTAGGAAACTAAATTTATCTAATTCCTAACATCATACCAACATTTAAGAACACGTAGGCTAATTCTGGAAAGCATGTCAAATGTTTCAACACATCTCTAAATATCAGATTTTGATACGCAGTATTTCCCAAATTATAGGGATGAAAATGTGTGCTTCTTTTTCTTTAAAACTTTCAAATATGTAACAGGAAATTATAAGTGTAAATAAATTTGTCTTCAGTTAACAGCCATAGATGGACTAGAAGTCTAAGTTAAAAAGATATTTTTCAAGCTTTCTTCTGCTTGCTCAATATTGAAACAACTTTAAAGTAATTGAGTTCAGCTTTTTACAGTAAAAAAAGCCCAACCAAATGTTTTTTTCTACATCCCAAGTAGCATTTAAAATCCAGAGGATATATATTACCCGTAGCAGAAAAGTGAGCTTGGAATCCCGGTAACAAACGTGTCTCTGTTTTCCATTACCCACATCAACAAGTGCCGTGATTACCTGGCCCAGGCAGCTTAGTGACCTATTTATGTTACCTGCTTCCTAAAATCAAAAAAGGGAAGAGAGCAAAAGTGAATGGATTTGGTGGGTGGAACAGGGCAGTACATTTGAAAAGAGAAAGATAGCAAAGATCTTACAGAACTAACCTTTAACCTCAGTCCTTCTGTATGAGTGTCTTTCTGTCTCTCAGATCCTGCCAAATCCACCAGGTTGAGCAGGGAAGACCGAATGTTAACAACCTCATTGTTTTTCTCCATGGACTCCACTGTGATAGTGAAAACTGCATGTGATCTTGAGGATTCTCTGTTCATTGAGGTCGATGCTACACGACGGTTTCTCCAGCCTGTAGTTAATACCTAAGCATGAAAAAGACAACAAATAATATCAGGTACCTTAGACTGTACTTTACATACATGTAAATGCCTATATACATAAGCAGCAGTGGGCATATTTTAGGTGCAACAGCTTCAAAAAATGTCAAGGAAAAGGACTGACTATTTTCCGATACAAGTTATTTTAAAAGTGAGAAAACATAGCTACGGTTAAGCTTAATAGACGTATTAATTACAACATTCACTTATTTCTTCCAAAAGGGCTATTGCTGATGAGAGCATAACATATCCAGTACTGGTGTGTGGTAGCAGTATCCAAAGAAATATCTGAAGTCACACAAGTACTATGTGTATGTGTATCATTCATGGAGAAATAAACCTGACAATTCTGGCACATACACTGCCCAATTAGTAATTTTCTCTTGCTATTTCAGAGATGTGTCGGGTAAGCATCAGGGAAAGGTTACTGTAATTGCAATTCATGTATTCCAAACTCCAGAACTGTGGGTTTATTACAGGTGTGGGATAGTCAGGAAACGTTGCCTAGAAATGGCCTTTTTACACGGTGTTGTAGAGTTCTGGAGATAGGGGAAGAAGGCATCACAGACACTGTGCAGAAAAAAATGTGCTTTAATCAGAGAAATACTTACCAAATAAGCACTAAGATAAATAATCCAAACATTAAAAAGCGACAAAAAATACCTGGTATGCTTCAGCAGCGGATGACAACACCTGTTCAACAGCACCATCAACAAAGACTCCCTTCTTGATGTGTTCTCTGAGAAAGAGTCCAGCTGAAGCAGAATCTAGCAAGTCAAATATCTGTTCGTTGTAGATTTCAATAAATGAGCACTTGCAGAGAAAACTCTTTCCACTGCCAGCCTGAAAAAAACACAGTGATTTATATTATAAACAGATTGGTTTTATTAAATCTGGCATTCTATGGCAACGAGTCTATTTTCATACATATCTAAAACTACTAGTCTGCATACTATATATTTCTAATGCCCAGATGACAACCAACATCCAGAAACCTACATGCATTTTTATACTCAAAATATAAGCACACTTGTGCGTGAAGAAACTGTACTATAATTTGGTGGAGTACTAGATGCAAGTGTTTCTCATTAATAAATTTGATGCAAGGTGGCAATAATCTTGGTAACTTAATGGCTGCACATCTGCCTTGTCATCCATAGCTAACCTTTACTGTGAGACATTACTTTCATTGCAATAATAAGTATAAGATAAATGTACCTTTTCCTTTTCCCGCTCAATTAGAAAAAATAAGTATTCAAAGCTCCGTGGAATTACACCTCTCAGACTGTGAGTGAAATTGTCAGAATCAGATGGTCCTAAAGAGATTTTTAATTAAAAAAATAATTACTCAAGAGTAATGGTTCACCTTTTCAAGATGTCATTACAGAAGATTTCGGCAACCACATTACTCCACAGTCAGATTAATATATAGTCTAAACAATGTTTGTGAAAATTTATTTTACCTGTCCATAAGCTACTTAAGTCTAAAATGGCATCAACTATTTGGACATCAGGAAGAATGCCTTAATGGAAAGAGTTGCCCAGCATCGGAACAGGCTGCCCAGGGAGGTGGTGGAGACACTGTTCTTGATGGTGCTCAAGAAACAATGGGACATGGCACTTAGAGCCATAGTCTAGTTGACAAGGTGGTGATTGATCAAAGGTTGGACTGGAAATTGGAGGTCTTTTCCAGCCTAAACGATTCCGTGACTGATGCATTTAAAAATCACCACTATAAGAAGAACAGGATTACAAGGGGATCCCTTAACAAACAGAGAGGCCTTAAATGTCTAGTTGGGTAGGAAACAGTTATTTTGAGAACCTGAACATATGTTAATATGGAAGACCTCTTTTGTGCACTTACCCATCATAGTAAAAGTTTTTCCTGACCCAGTCTGGCCACTAACAAAAAGAAAAAAAAGTTAGATGACGTTTTATCCTGGCTGAGTTTTTCATTAATCTGCATCTTTTGAGGAAAACTCAAAGCAAACAAAAAAATTCTTCTAAACTGGAGATGGAGAGTCAAGCTGAGAAATCAGTCAGCTAAAAAAGTATAAAGGTAGAACAACAAATTTTACCAAGAAATTCCTGTAGATAAATCACCTTTGGTCTGCCCCAGCACCCATTTTCTTATTACTGTCGGAATGCAAAATAGGGGAATTTAGGATTAAAATGAAGGCTTTCAAATATATACATTAAACTAATTTTTGGGTCAATCTTTTGAGTTTTGTGCCACTCAGTAGTGTACATAAAGTTGTATTTGACTTAAAAGTATTTTATTTTAGAGTTGTGGCATTTTTTTAGTTTAGTTATTAATTGTGCTAGAGAAAGTTTAGGGAAATTTAACTTCATCTCCCCACACCTGTTTGTTATAACCAAGTGGACTTCAGAGTTTTGCAAAAGCTGTGTTAGGCTAAAAATCAGTAAGGTTTTGATTAGTCCTATAAATCAGCATTTCTTGACCTAAGTGCTTCCTTCAGTTTCCAAAATGAAAAAAATATTGAGTTAATAATACGATATTCATACTACCACTCATGGATATATTTCTACCTTGAAAACATTCTGAAAGTTAAAATTATCATTCATGAGTTTTTCCACAGGCAGCCAAGAGTCACTGAAGAGCTGAACTGGCCAAATATCAAGTTAAAGCAATTTTCATTCCATTTTACTATGGATATACTGAAAACAACTAGCTTTCTCTTTAACAGTACAATAACTTACACTTTTTAGCCAAATAATAGTAAAATTGGAATGAATTTACAATCCACATTATTAGCCTTAAGTATTGGAAGCATAACACCCACAAACAAATTCTTCCAAAAGAGGAATAAGAAGTAGTATTCAGTGCTGCAAAAACAGTCCTTGTGTTGTGCAGCAGTGAGGAAGCACTTTTATAAAGTTTACTGTAACATTAAGCAGGCTCTGGCTCTTAAACCCACAACTACTCGTTAGCACAATCTCCTCAAATGTTGCAATTGCTATGAAATAACTGTAATCACTATGAAATGACTTACTATGCAAAGATGGTTCCATTGTAGCCATTCATACACGATTCAACAATATTTTTAGCCACACTTGAGAACACGGACTCCTGGGGACAAGGGAAAGAGAAGACACTCAGCACCACTCGTTTGGGAATCTTTTATATGAGTATTTTCTGTGCTATAATTTTACAGTGTATAAAATAGATGCATTCCTTAACATTAGACATGTACAATGACCCCTGGAGTTCTCACAGCAAAACAATACATCCCAAGTCCTTGTGACATAAATCACTCCCTCTGACAAAATCGTATTCCTTGATAAATGGAAAGAAAAATAATAACTCAGCATCAAAAATAATCAATCTCAGCTTTTGAATATATAACATTAATTTTGATCCAGTGGTTTTGATTACACTCCACAGTTTATACCATCAGTGGATCAAAAATTGAGCCTATGACCCTTATCAAATCTAGTTAACTTTTAACATTTGTCACTGCACAAGGGCATATTCAACAAACCTGCACAACTTGTAGCCTCATCTATTATCATGTTTTTCTCTTAGATTTGCAAGAAGAGCCTAGCTACAAATAACAGCTACAGAAAGTGGGGTTTTTGGGAGGTTTTGTTTGTTTTGTGCTTGGGGTTCTTTGACAGAAATTGAAGGAAATTAAGGGAATTGAACTCTTAACGAAATTAAAATTACATTCAGAACGTCAAACACAATATTATAAAAATTAAATGGAAGGATTTTCTTTCCGGTATTACCTGTCCCAGATGAACAATGCATCCATTTGAAAGGTGGAAGTATAAGAAAGAATTGTACCAAATAGAATACAAACTCCTAAGTTCCATAAATACAAATCACATCTTTAATATCAGCAACTGACTGCCAGTTATTTTTATATGTTCGTCTCAACAGGCAGATTCATTTTCACTCTATGGTGGTACCGTAACATTTACAAGTGTAAACTTCAATTTTAATGCAAACTTCCATTAAAGAAATTAACAGTTAAAAAAACCCATCTAAGCTATTTATAGCAGAATTACATGCAGAATTTCCTACTATAACTATGTATTACAAAACTACCACTGCAAAAATGTCATCTAAGGCACTACATCTGTAGGAAGGCTCAGCATTAGTAGCTGCCAAAATTTGGAGAAAAACTGTAATAGATAAGAGATTTTGGAAGAGATTTTACCTGTGTTGTTTCCATATTCGCAACATAATCAAAAGTGAAGATCTTTGGCTCAGGCTTTGAATGCAGGCGGATGGTATTTGATGAAAGAACAGATAAACACAATCCTTGGTCTCCATTGGTTAACGCAGTTCCGTCTGAAGGGGGACGCACCCTTACAAACACTTTGATAGCATCACCTTCAACACTAAATGAATTTTTATGCGTTAGATTGCTTCAAACTGGGTCTATCAGCTGTCTGAAAAAATACAATCAACAACTATCAGATTAAGCATGCATAGTCATACGAAGGTCTCTCCTGAAATCACACTACTTCCAGCTGAACATCAATTCGCTACAAGATTTATTAAAAGATAAAATGTGGCAGATTTAAAAAACAAGGAAGAGTTACTGGAATTTATTGCTGTTGCATGTAACTTCAGCCTTAAAAGAGCACGTTTCACACTGAACTTGAGATATATAAAACCAGTGTTGTAATAAAGGTTTCAGTACTTTCTAAGACTATAGGCTTCAAGCATCCTTCTTATTACTGGAAGTTTTAATGGACAAATGGAGCACTCGATACTAGAGTCCAGGAGAAAGTTACTAGCATTTTTCTTTGCTGCTCACAGGAAAGTAAATAAGTACCAATTCTTGATCAATTAATCAAATAGAGCATAGCAAGTGCCTGCCTCTAATAGACTCCTAACCTATTTAATCTCGTTTATCAATGGGTAAATTTAGCTTGAATAAGTAACTGGGAATTAGTCATATTAAAGCTTTGAGGAATTCTGGCATAAATACCAATACATCCATAAAATATTAAAGAAGTACATTGGTAGAACACTTGGATTTATCTTACTTCATTCTTTTCCAAAGGGCATTTATAGCAGAAGGGTCTTAAAACTGCTATTGATTTTTACTTTTGGTATACAAGAGAAAAGAGAATAGTTTTAAAAGTGGAGAAGGGTCTTCACGACTGAAATGGGCAGCTGGGGATTGGCAGAGTAGAGGGCTGAAAGCACAAGCAGCAGCTGAGAAAGGGAAGATGTTACACTGGATTTAAGACACACCAAAACTTGCCAAATATGGTTTGATTGGATAACATTATTCTGAGTTGTGGCAGAAACAGTATGCATTTGGAGATGGGCTTTTTGATTTGTTTTAGTTTAGGACTTCCTCACAGAATTAATGTTGTAGTAGAATACTTCTACAGACAAATTCTAGAGTTTCGCTGCAGTTAGTGGACAAATGAGAATTTACAGCATAGCAGCATTCCAAGCAGTACCCAACACCTCAGAGCAACAGTTTTAGTATGAGAACTTCTTGAATTTTTTTTTTTTAACCTATAAGGAAGTTAAGAGAGAATGGCAACAATCTTGTGCAGGAAAAGATTGAAAAAAACCCTTTAAATTATATCACAAAGTTATACTAGGTTATGTTTGCGCTTTTTGTACAGTGTAATTACTCATATATGGGAACTGGTCAATACTACTTTACCTAGGTGAGTTCAACGAGGATATTGCAGAGTCACGCAAATCTCCTATAAAAGTGAAACACACACACACACACAAATTAAAGAAGATAAAATTATTGTTCAAAAAAACCCACTTAGATGGCAAATACTGTAAGCAGTACTGAGGGAGATAAATGGAGCCTTATAAGTATCAGTTTCATGCATGAATCAGAACTGCACAAAAACACTTGGTAACAGTCTTGCTTTGGCAAAAAGATTGCAGTTGTTAGAGAGGTAGGGAAAGCTCCAGTCCTGTAATATGAAGATGCACACACTTGTCAATGTATGCACAGTGCATAGTTTCTTTAGTAAATGTATAGAAGGCTTTGCAAGTGTTTCAGAGAATTGGAAACATAAATGTTAACAGCATTATACATTCCCATTGTATTTTAAAAATTGCAAACTTAATGCAGATAAACCATTACAGCATGAAATAACTTTACTGATATGACTGCCAAACCTTAACATCCTAAACCTGCACAACCGACTGGCTGTATTACTTTTATGAAGTAATACTGATTACTCTGCAATGCATAAAGCTCCCCTGTACATATTTGGAGCACAAGTCCTCTCAGGAGCATCTGAAGGAGCTGGGGTTGTTTAGCCTGGAGGAGACCCCGGGCTAACCTTATCACTCTCTACAAATCCCTGAAAGGTTGGAGCCAGGCAGGGGTCGGCCTCTTCTCCCAGGCAACCAGGGACAGGACAAGAGGACAAAACCTTAAGCTGCATCAGGGAATGTATAGGTTGGACATCAAGGAAGAATTTCTTCACAGGAAGAGTGATGAGATATTGGAATGGACTGCCCAGGGAGGTGATGGAGTCACTATCCCTGGAAGTGTTTAAGGAAGGACTGGATGTGGTACTCAGTGCCATGGACTAGTTGACACGGGAGTGTTCGGTCGTAGGTTGAATTCAGTGATCTCAGAGGTCTTTTCCAACCTAATTCATTCTGTGATACGAGCCTTATTTTGCATGGCTTCACAATTCAAGGAGATGGTACATATTACCCCATAGGCAGATAGGGTGACTTCTTTTTTACTTAAAGGTGAGTCTGACATGAAATTACATACGTGTATATATATAAAATATAGCCAAAGCATTAACTAAGTAACATAGTCACATTTACAAATACGTAAAATGACGACGAAAGATGGTTCCTCAAAACGCTCC
The DNA here is from genome assembly GCA_013396735.1 of Grallaria varia. Taxonomy (NCBI): domain Eukaryota; kingdom Metazoa; phylum Chordata; class Aves; order Passeriformes; family Formicariidae; genus Grallaria; species Grallaria varia. Next base: position 102,918 of record VWZG01004790.1, read on the forward strand.
AACAATAAAAGACTTCATGAGGTCCCTAGAAGCGCACAGGTTTTACTGTGGCAGGACCCCTGTAAAAGCAGACTTAACAAAAACACGCTAAGAGGTACTACCCCCTACTAAAATGTTAAAGAGGTACTACTCTTTAACATTCGTATCACCCAAATATCCCGCTGCTATGCGGGACTACGTGCTTTGAATCACAACATCCCCACGATCCCTCCTGCCCGTCCCCCCTCACGGTAGGAGCCACCATCCCGTCCGTCCTCCCTCACACCCGGAGCCACGATCGCTCTCTCTCTCCCGTCCCCCTCACCTCTCACACCCGGAGCCACGATCGCTCTCTCTCCCGTCCCCCCTCACCTCTCACACCCGAAGCCACGATCACTCTCTCGCTCTCTCTCCCGTCCCCACTCACCTCTCATACCCGGAGCCATGATCCCGCCAGCCCCGCCGCTCCAAGATGGCGGCGCCGTTGAATTTGGCGCCCAACGCGGCGGCCCCGCCCCCTTCCTGAAGCTGCCACGGGCGCAGCCATTTCCCTCCGCGCCCTCCTTCTCGCCACTGGCTGAGCGCGGCTCCGCCCCGTGACGTCACGCGCGGCCCGCCGGAAGGGGCGGGGCGCCCCGTGAGGGCGGTGCGGATGGCCGCCATGAACAAGAGGAACCAGGTGTCCTACGTGCGGCCGGCCGAGCCCGCCTTCCTCAGCCGCTTCAAGCGGCAGGTCGGGTATCGGGAGGGCCCCACGGTGGACACCAAGGTAACGCCCTGCCCCGCGGGTGGGGAGGGGCAGCGCCCGCCTCACGGCGCGTCCCGAGCCGTGATCTCCCATCCTTCCTCCCTCCCCCGGCGCGGAAGCGGCACTGCGCGGCTTTGTCCCTTCAGGGCAGGAGGGAGCAGTTGTGACCCGCTTGAAATTGGCTGAAATCTCCTGTGTGACTTGTTTTTGGCTCTGCGCGGGCGGCTCGGAGCCGCAGGGAGGAGTGGCGGTGCCCTCCTGGCCTCTGTGGCCGTGGTGGCCTTGCAGGGCAGCCGGTTCCAGCCTGCCGGTGCCCCAGGGGGAGACAGCCCTGGTGTCCGAAGTTGAACTGGCCCTTACAAAGCTCAGGCATGAAGGACAAAGAAAAATAAAAATTGTTCTGAGAATACAGTAAAAAAATTCGTAGGAAAGGAGTTAACATGCGATCGGTTAAATATATGGAAGAAATTCTTCGCTGTGAGGGCGGTGAGGCCAGAGAAGTTGTGGATGCCACATCTCTGGAAGTGTTCAAAGCCGGGTTAGATGGGGCTTTGTTCAGCCTGGTGCAGTGGAAGGTGTCCCTGCCCTTGGCAGGGGATTTGGAACTGAAGGATCTTTAAGCTCCCTTACAACCCAGGCGTGGGTCATCGGTCACCAGCTGTGGTGTGATGGCCAGGAAGGCGGGACAGGGTTTGAGCCAGCTTGTTAAAAGGCAGCCTTTCCTGCGGAATGTGTTTCTTCTGTTCCCAGTCTGTTTTTTGCGTGCCTTTCCCTCTAAGCAGCGTTTGACAGGATGCCTTAAGAAATTAGCCCATCATTAGTAGTAGCACGTGTAAAGTTGTTTTATCGATGATTAAGGAAATTTAAACTTAAGCTATGGTCGTGCTGTTTGTGCAGTTCTGTTGTTACCTAGTTGTGCTTGCACAAATGTTTGGATGATCCCACCCTGAGCTGCGTGTAGCCAAAAACTAACCTAGTGAAAAAAGCCTCCTTAGTGGCCCATTGTTATGGCCTGGATCTGAATTGTACTTGTGGCACTGTGGATATACAAGTTGCTTGTGAAAATTGATTGCTTGTAATAAAAACAATGTATTGACTTTCACCACTGGCTCCCTTCGCCTGTGTTACCTTTTAAGGTTTGACTCTTACTATTTTGTATCTTGAACTGAAGAGGCCATTAGCACCTGACCTCTCCAGGCTGGTCAGTAAAGTCATAGTCACAATGATTTATTAAAAAAACCAAAAATTATGAGCTAGAATTTTAGATAAAAGTATGCCTTTAATACATTTAGCACAAACTGTTGCACTTTATGAGAAAGGTTACGTTTTGTCTATCTCTTGGTAAATTCGGTAGATCACAGTAATATTGTCTGTTATCTTCCTTATACAATGATGTTTTCAGTTCCTCTAATGCTGCAGTCAGAAAGTTTATTTTTACAAATTTTATCCCAAATGAATCTCCTGTCTCAGGGCACAAGTTTGAGAGAGTGGAAACAGGAGCTTGATCTTTCTGTGTCAGTGCTGCTTGAAGTGATTTGCTTGGGCAGCTTTGATAGCCCAGCCACCATGAACCCATGGTTCCCTTTGCACTGTTTTGGGGACAGCTCAGAAGGCTCAAAGGGACACATGCATTTAAGGTTTCTCCTTAGCATTGTGTGGCCGACAGTGCGTGTACCGTGACAGTAGGGAACAAAAGGAATTAATTTCTTACCTTCCAAGTTCCCGCTGTTTTGGTCTCTGATAGAGCCCGTATTCCCGTGCTGATTTTTTCAATGGGATGCTGCACCTCAGTGATGGAATTGGAGTGTCCTTTGGGGAATGTGTGTTGGGAGCTGCCTTTCTGCAAAAGTGAGACCAAAGAGAACTGGCCCACGCTCGGAGGTTGTGATGTGGCATGGTGATCAGAATTGCTTTTGTTTCCCTTTCCTAGAGAGAGCAGCTTCCCCTTGCAGATGATGATAGTGACAATGGCAGTGACAAGGAAGATGAGCAGCCTCAAGTGGTAACACTGAAGAAAGGGGACTTGACTGCCGAAGAAGCAATGAAAATTAAGCAGCAAATCAAAGAGGCCTTAAAGTCAAATGAATCAGGTGAATTTCAAACTACTAGTTTCTTGCTTTGTGTAGTCAGAGACATAAAAGGGAACATCATAGTTGCTCAGTTTTCTACTGTTTAGTATTGCCTTTGATGAGTTGTTCTGAATTTTTCAGCTAAATAATTTGCACTGGTGATTCCCAGTCTCCAGCCATTGAGTACATATATTCAAGCTGTCTGGCTTTTAATAACACTGCAGTTCTGTGCTTCTTGATTGTGCACCATTCTGCCTTCAAGTACCACCTTAAATTAATTTTTTTGTTGTTGCTATAGCATGTCATGGACCTGGTACACAGTCTTCTGACACCACCTGTGATAGTTTTTGAACTCATTAGTTAGGTCAGCCAAATTTGACAGTGGAGCGGTTGTCTTAAAGGTAATTGTCTGAGTTCATGAAGGAGTGTGTCTGGGCAGGAGGAACCTCAGGTCAGTGCTTCAGTGGAAGGAATGGCAGATGTGTATGTTCAGGAACATGTTCACTTAGCTGACTGCTCCATGTTATTACTTGCTTAACAGCAACCCCAGTATGTGTTATGGCTTGCAAATATATTAAGCAAAACTGGACAGGTGATACAATAGTGGATGGTGTAGAAAAAAATGTTTCTTTTCCACAAAGAGTTAGATGGAAAGATGGAAGTGGTGTGAGAAGGGTTGCTGCAGGACTGGAACCTCAGGAGTATAAAATAGAAAAGGTGATTCATAGAAACTGTGGACCTCTTCTGTGGTTCGCCATTGTGGATATTTACAGAAGCTGTAAATGGAATTTAGACCACATTCAGAGGCCTAGCACAAGCTATCAATATGACATCCTTAGCTTCTGTCTTTTTCTGCCATTTGGTTTGAAAATTCAGGTTTGTGCTGTCACTATGTAGAAGAATGTGTTAAAATTGAAATGGTATAAATCGAGAAGTCAAAAGCAGTGGTAGGGAATACATTGAGAATTATTTTTTGAAAAGCAGATCGATGAAAAATCTTAAATTTGAATCATGTGGGTTAGCTTGAAACTAATAAAACTGTATCTAATTTGTTTCAGCAGGTAGGTATGTCTGTGTTAGGTCTAACCAGGTAGGGGACTAAGGGCTGTGTTTATGTGATTTGAAGTGCTCTGGGAATATGTGTTCAGCTTCGGGATTACTTCGTGGTCTCTTGTCACCGAAGTGTAGTTCTTGGTGTTGCAGTTTGTAAAGTTGTCACCTGACTTCTTTTCACTCTCCTAGTATTGGGAGAAATTTCAACTTATTGGAAAGAAATGGCATGGTTCTTTCTGAGCATTGGTTTCCTTTTCATATAAGCAACTTGAACTTTGAATGATCACAGTAGGAGGAAAAATGGTTTTGTAAGGCTGGGCAAAAAAGAAGTAGTTGTCCATGAGAATCTATTGAGGTGGAGTCCATGCTGTGAAATAAGTCCAAAGGAGCCACCAAGCTGAATACACAGTATAAAATGGAAGTGTATTTGAATAGAGTGACTGAACTTATTTGGTGGAAAAAGACATTTCTAAGACATAATTATGTGTAGTGAGGATGGTTGTACTGAATCCCTGTAGGACTTTGGCACCTCTGCTTATTACCCCTGCAGTAATAACTTGCATTTGGAGGAAAAAATCCACAGTAGTAGGTAGCAGGAGTATTGGGGACTGCTGCCCTCTGTTCTGTATTATTGTGTTACTATTCTTTCGTCTACCTTTGCTGTTAATATGAGGTCTTGGCCTCCTTTTCCTTTTTATGGCTTATTAGAATAAACAGGGTAAGTGCTACTATGTTCCTCTGGTATGGAGAGGACCCGGTGAGGAATTTTTAGTGAAAGAAGGTGTGGGTGACTGTGCTGTAGCTTCCTGAAGGGTGTTTTGAGTCTTGGGCTGTTTTTGCACCGTCAACCTGACTTGTAGATATAAACTCTGTTTTCTTGTTGGGGGCAGGTATTTGGTCAGCTGGTTACTTCCAGTTTAATAAAGAAAGTTTTGAGTAATGTGTGAATTTCTTTTATTTATTTTTGGCTGTCAGTGCTGAAAATGAGAAGTATAAAGAAAGTTAGCCACTGCATGGTTTGATTGCATTTCATATTGCTTTTATTTTTATCCCAGAGTTGAAAGCAAAATTAATTTAATGTCTACTAGACCATTATATATAGCCCTAAATCAGGTCATTGGTGAAATTACATGAAGCAGAAAAGGTAATAGGGAAGTACGTTTCTGAACTGATAATATTTCTTTCCAGCATGCATCAGTGCTGAGGCACTTTGATAGGTCCTGAGAAATGTGCTACTAAATATGTATTGTGAATACAAACTGTTAGTCTTTCAAAATACAGCCAGTACTCAGTTTTGAGTTTCTGCCCTCTTCTCATTTACATCTGTAGTGATTGTCTTCATCTGAAGGACCTTGTCTTCAGCCTTTGGACTGGGATATTATTCTGGGATTTCCCGTATGTCATTTGCATCCTTTCTCCTTCATGTTCTTCTATAACCATTTTGACATGGCTGCATCTTTTATTTATTTATTTATTTATTGCAGGCACTAGTAGTTCCCATGACTTGCATTTTCTTTTGCAGATAAGTAACACGTCAGCATTAATTTGGTAAAACCGGTTAATTTATGTCTGCGCTGCACTTAGTTGCCTCCTAAGGCAGAACAAATCTAGTGAAGCTTTTCTTTTGGCTTTTGCAAGTATAGTCACAGGGATTTTTTTTTTTTTTTTTTTTTAGGACTGAACCTTTCCTATTTTGAAATTTTTTTCTCCATGGGGCACTGACTCAGAGGCTT
>VWZG01004790.1:108530-124419 GCA_013396735.1 Grallaria varia
CTTTTGGGGTGTTCAAGGATAGTCACAGGGTTTTTTTTTTTTTTTTTTTATTTAGGACTGAACCTTTCCTATATTGAAATATTTTTCTCCATGGAGCACTGACTCAGAGGCTTTTTAAAAAAAAGTTGTCTGTTTTTCAACAGTAATTTGGCTTTATGTTTTATGCATAGTTTTGTAAATTGTTGCTGTTGTTCAGACACAAAAAACCCCAGTCTTAAGAGAAATTAAATTTTCACGAAAGAAAATATGTCAATTACTGCAAGATACTTTATCCCAGCATTTGTAATAGCCTATGCAATTGATTTTTAACTATTGCTTTCCCAGTTCATCTGACCTCTGGGACACTGACACATGCAAATGACCAAATTTGGCAAAAGGTGTCCCTACTGGTTCAAAGCCTTTTAATATTACTCTTGTTTCATTCTGTGTTCTGAGACTGGGGGAGAACAACAAGAGAGGGGAGAGGCGAGGAGGATACAGTCTGTGTCGTCTTGGGCATTGGAGCTCTCTCTGATTAAGCACGAGCTGTTGTGATATCAGATACGTATCACAGAGTTCATGCTGCTCTTCATCACATGCAATAGCAGCAACCTAAATCAAAGCTAATTTTTCAGTATTTAAGAAACAAAAACTTTCCCAAGTGTTCTCATAAGCGATTGAGACTGACTACCAGAGCAAGACTGGCCTTTTTATCTTCATACCACCAAGTGTGCCGAATGCCTGTAGGAAATGCTTCCAAAGGCATGCATAGAGAACGAGTGGCCAGAAAGCGCTAGAAGCAGCATACGAAATGACTGACCTGAACCTCTGCCCTTAGAAACCATTAAGCAACTTGCCAGATGATCATAATTTTTTTCCCATCCTTCCATCTCTGAATAGACATACATGGTTTGTGGTGCTCCTCCTGTTGTTTGTGACAGTTTAGTGACATTTGTGTTTCCTTTTGTTGCCTCATTGACCCATGTGGACAGAGACTGCTGACAAATGGTGTTCCTGACTGCACAAATAACTACTAAATCAAAAAAATACCATAAACTAAATAGCAGTGTTTCTTTTCAGAGCTTTATTTCTATTTCTCTTGTAATATATAACTTGCAGCTAAAAGAGATGAAAAAATTTTTGACTCTGTGGCTTCTTAAATTGATGTCATTTGTGAAGTGAATTTTCAGCTTCTGACTGCGCTCCTCTTGGCCAACCGGTTTGTGGAAAAAAAGCACCAATGACTACGAGCAGTCAGAATTTCAACTGCTAGTGTAGTTTTTGGACTCATTTATCAGAATTGGATTTTATGATTTCTCCTGTAATGCTTTAATGTATTTTACTTTGTATATTTCAGTGTGTTTATCAGAAATCCTGCTTTCCATAATTTGTAATACTGACACAGTCTTTTATTGGGATTCTTCTAAAAGCTACAAACAGTGAGATTATTTCTTCAGTCTTTTTTTTTTTTTTTTCCTTGCATTACTTAATACAAGTTAGTTTTTTTGCAGGTCATTGATACAAACAAAAAAAGATATCTGACACATAAGAACCTGGTAAAATCAGAAAGGATAAAGTGAAGGTTTTTTTTTTTACCAGCTAGAAAAGAGAATCTTAACAAATCAACACAAATTTCTTGAACTGTTACATCAAATTCTTTCAAAAAGCATAGTGTCTCTGTTCTCTGTCTTTCCACACGTTGCCAAGGTAAGGCCAGGCCTACTGTGTTTCCTCATCTGCTTCATTCTTTGTCAAACACTGCCAACACGCGTAGCTCTCTGAAGCTGGCCGGGGCTTCCTGCTGAAAGAAATGTCCTTGAGCATATAATGAAATTTTGACAGTGTTAAACCAGGCCAAGAGCTAAAATAATTTCCTTTGATGCAGAATGATCTGCAAATAGTATTGTGGCCCTGGAGGTCAGAGCTGCGCCAGTTGCCATTTAGCTTATTATGTGTTTAAATTCATATTGCAAAGATACTTACCAGTTTCTCCATCTAGTAGGCAGAATGAAATTATTTTGTGCAGTTCACAATGCGGGTAGCAGGACAGTTGTGGGTAAAAATGAAACATGGGTTCTGTTTTTCCATGGATTACGAGTACATTGCTATTTATCAGTTTTCTGTTGTAGATATGCTTTCATCACCTTTTTAGGGGTTAGCTTTTTAAATTTACACTCTAAGAAAATGTAGTAATCACTCTTTTTTTTAAAGAGTATCTAACGAACTTTGGTTTTTTTGTTCCTCATGCCTGTGCAGCAGCTGGTTGTCCTATTTCCACAGCTGTATGGGTGCTGTCTACAGGTTGCACACTGACTGGCTCAAGTAGATAAGATAGTTGTATCTGCACATGAATGAAATCCTTTTCTGAAAATGTCTTATATTGTACCTCAGATCCTGTTTTAGTTAGAAGATCTGTGTTTCCAAATAAACGTTGTAGCTGTGCAATAGTTAGTAAGAGGAATAAACTGAGCCCAAAAATGGAGGCCCCGCTTCTGAGAAAAATGTTGCATAAAGCATTTTGATTAATTAGGTGTGATATACTTTCAGAAACAGTTATAATTCCCTCTTGAAATTTACTTCAGGCACTTCTTAAGCTTCTGTATCACCTGTACAGCATCTAAACGTCTGAACTTTCCATGCAGAATTCGCAGTAGATCCATTAGAAGTATGCTTTTATATCTACAGTTTATTGTTGCTTGTAGCTCCTTATAACTGTAATGCTTTTCTAATGCACCAAAACCAAAATATTTTCCCCCAAACCTGGTTATCTGTTTTCTGCATAGTAGTATTTTCTCATTAACTAGTGTATAATCATAGAATAATGGATTTGTTAAGGTTGGAAAAGACCTCTAAGATCCAATGAATCCCAACTATTAACCTAGCACTGCCATGGTGCCACTAAGCCACATCCCTAAGTGCCACATCTGCACATTTTTTGAATGCTGCAATGGATGGTGATTCCACCGCTTCCCTGGACAACTTGTTCCATTGCCTGACCACCTCCTCAGTGAAGAAATTTTTCCTGATACCCAATCTAAACCTCTTCACTTGGCCATTTCTTCTTGTCCTATTGCTTGTTACTTGGGAGAAGAGACTGATGCCCACCTCACTGCAACCTCAGGCAGTTGCAGAGAGAGATAAGGTCTCCCTTGAGCCTCCTTTTCTCCAGACTGGACTACCCCAGCTCCTTGAGCTGCTCCTCAAGAGTTGTGCTCCAGCCCCTTCACCACACACACCTTTAGGAAGTACGGATTCTGTAGAAGCCATTGACAGAGCTGGTGCTTAGTTTTTTAAGCAAGGTTTCTTCTTAAAAAGGCTTTCTGGAACTTGAGGAATTCAAGTGAAATTTGCTGCTGAAGTTGATGTCTTCATTTGTACCACACAACCCTTAAGAGACCAGATTTATTCATTGTATTGTTTTGAGTATGCACCGAAGAGAGTTTCAGCCAATGCTGTGTAGATAACACTGAAACGTTAGTCTTCTGCCATGGTGCTGATACACTGAGGAAAGTATTTGTGCTAAAGAGAAAAGATATTTATTGGTTATAATTAAATAGCACATAATCTCGTCAAACACATTTCTGTTGAATAATGAATTTCACAGAAGTAGTTTAAGGAAAATATCTTACATAGAACCTATGGCTCTTGAACATCCTGTCACATATACCTTATAACAATTGCAAACTACTGCAGCATGAGCCTTTCTGTCTGATTCATGACTTTGCAGTTACACTTTCTTCTCCAGAAATACTGCACTGATGCTGTTACTTTGTGCAGTAGCTGTCCCACTCTGCCTGGTAATCTTGGAAGGGACTTCTCTTGTTTTTAAGATTGTTGTCTGCGCCTCGGTGTGTACTGGAGCAAAATCAGTGAGTTGGAGTAGTTTGATGATTCTGCAGATGCAAAGAAACACTGAAACTTTCATCCATTGTGATAATAATAGGGTAGTTTATGACCATATGATCTTATTAGCTGTCTCAGCAGGACAGAATATATTAGAAGGGAAAAAAAAAGCTCTTTCTTGTATATGTACCATTTTATTTTTTTAAAGAATGTTGTAATTCTGAAATAAGTGCATTTATTGTCATGAATTTTACAAATACTGAAGTGGGATTAGAGAATCCTATGAATTTGTCCTCTCCACATTGGTAAGTGGATGTGAATGGAGTGTGTGGGGAAAGCTCTGCTGCTCACAATCTCTTCTAAGTTAGAGCTCTGGTTAGTGAAAACACTTTTCTAATAGGAACAGCAGGAGGATTGTTTTCAAGGGCTGCTTGCCATGGATCAGGTGTGTGTGCATGGAGGACATGCATTGATACAGACTTTGTGGCCAAAAAGTACATTTTCGTGATTGCTGTGTTCTCTTAAGAGGTCTCAGTGATCTTGGTTCAAGATAACACTGAAGGTCTGTATGTGTTTGTGAACATGTGCAGGTGAGTTCTGATTTTACTCTCTGTATTATAGATGATGAACCAGAACCTGCTGATGGAAAAATTATGTTCAGGAAACCAGCCAAACGTTCATCAGAGAAGTGTTTGGATTTCAATTCAACTTCAAGTAAGAAGATGAAAGAAGCAAAGAAAACTAAGAGAGATGCAACTACTTCTCAGAGTACAGCTAAGCAAGTGAAAAACAGCAGTCTTCTCTCATTTGATGATGAGGAAAATGATGATTAGGGGTTGTATTTTTTTATGTTTTACTTTCCTTTCTAGTCATCTGAGTAACATTGAGGGCTTTCATAGAAATTGAAACACAGTGTCTGAGTATTCTCTTACTTTGCTATAGTCCAACTAGAGAAACATAGTATAAAATTAGCAAGAGCTGAGTCTTTGCAGTTCGGCTGGAACTGTATGAACAGTGTGTCATGTCTTTATTTTAAGAGAATTTAACCACCTATGTAAAAGCTATTTGAGGTCACAAATGAGTAGCAAAATACACCTGTATGTTTCCAGCTTATATGAATTTTCAATCAATACATTTTAAAATGCCCTCCACTACTAAAGATGTATTTCCTCTATTTTGAATAGCATTAGCTGACAATTGTGTGGTTTTTACCTGTTATTGTGGGTAGAGCCCTTCCCAAGTCTTCGTTTGCGAAGCCTAGTCATGATGATGATGTGGACTTGACATTTTAAAGAGAGAGACTTCATTGTCGTGGAACAGAGACTGAAGTTTTCTGTCTCACAGCTTAACAGAAGTTTGCACAACCTTTGCACTTGTGGTTTGGCAGACTAGCTCTTTGCAGCTGACAAAATCATGTAGTCTTAATCCTGTATGTGGTGAATGCAGTCCAAGAAACATCGAATTTGTTTGAATTGGTTGTGGTCGCAAGATGTAAAGATTTTGAGTGTAGCTGATGGTATCAACTAATGCAAAAGGAGCCTAAACCTTTGGAGATAGTGCACTTCGGTTTTGACACTGATAGACTCAGTGGTTTGGTGGTATTTTGGGTTTTTTTTTAAAGTATATTTGTTCCAGTTGTCTACCTATGTGTTCATAATTGTTTGGGATCTCAGACAGCTTGTTTAAAAATTGTGTTTCATCTTTAAGCTGTGGAAAATAAATTTTTTTGAAGTAGAAAGTTTTAAACAGGAAATTTTAAATGAAGAAACATTATAGCTGTGATAAAAAGTTTTAAAATGCTTCAGTTGCCCATGTAAAGTATGCCAAAAGTGACCATTTCAGCACCATTTGTGTAACACAATGTGCTGAAATTCAAAGTGAATACTGATGGGATTGGGGAGAACAAGGTGATGGGACTAGTGACTGAAATAGTTTGGAAGTATGGTGTGTTCTGTAACCATATATAAGCAAGAAATGAGACTGCTGCAGAGTTATAGAGCAGTGTAACCAGTTCTTCTGATGTGTGACAGGACATTTGAAATTATTTGGCCTGTAGAGCTTCATTGAGGAGCAAATCTCAAGTTGCTGTGTGAAACAGCTGGATTTAGTTTGTTCGTCTGGTATTAAACAATAAATTATGGGGTTTTTTAAGTGGTCCAGAGATATTTTAATAAAAATTTCAGTACATAAGATGAGATTTTTTTTGTCACCTGACACTGACACCTCCTGTAACTGCTACCTGAAACTACCTACCAACTTCCTGCAACACAACATCAGATACAAGTCTGCATACTGTTTCACGGTGTTTATGTGAGTGCATGTTACCCTGATTTTGGAAATGAATGGATCTGTTGTTCTTTCAGAAAATTGAAACCAGACCTATAAGTGGATATTAAAATCTTCTTGTAGCACTGGGCTCATGTTAGAATTGCCCTAGAGGCACAGTGTGTCAACCTGACTATTCCCACGAGGACATATTGCATTTGTAAATACATAATTTGTCTGTATTCTGCATATAAGAAAAAGAAGAGTGAATTTAGAGAGAAGAAAGACAGAACCAAACCTTCCCAGGAATTAATATTTCCGTTTATTTTGTATACTTAAAGCTGGTTTTAATCTGTTAAATATATATGTGTATACACAAGGGAAATCTTGTAGCATTCCAGCAAACCAAAGGAATATTTGGGCATATTTCGACAACTGAGTAAATATTCTCACTTGCTGACAGTCATCTGAAAGAATTAATTAACCTTTGACTGCTTACTTAAACTTTGCTGGTTCTGTTTGTCAGCACTGAAATGTGCTTGCTTACATTTTGCGTACACAGCCTGGACGCTCTTCCCTTTAGCTGTGAGGGAGTTTAGGAGACATGGCTATCAAGAAATAAATGCTTGCCGAGGACCAGAGGGAATTTGGATTTGCCTTAAAATTAGAGAGAGCCTCACGAATATGCAACTAATTTGGCACATTCAAAGTAAAATTGAGGTACTGTTTGAATCTGGTTAGTAATTGCATTTAAACGAAAATTATCATTTCTAGTGAAAAAGAAGGGAGACTGGAGTCCAGTAAAAGGAAGGTTACCTCAAAATACTGGGTGCAATACTTTTGTTCAGTCATGCTTCTTGCTCTACAACTTCATGACAGATGTCTGGAATGCAAATAAATTAATTGGGTTTACTTGGAAGTAATAATGAAAGGTATGTTGTTCTTCAGGCAATACAGCAGGGGAAAGAAAGGTGGATACAGAAACCCAGTTTCTTTCCTTTATTCTGACTATGATTTGTAGTGCTCTGACCAGGAGACCTTTTGTATTCATTGTATTTCACTCCCAGTTCACCTAACAATAACTAATTGGATATATTTATTAAGAGGTGTGAGTGATGCACAAAAGCATTTTAGTCAGGTAGTCATGTGAAAATTCAGTGTTCTTAATGTGACGCACCAGGAAAATCACACACGTCGTCAACTCCCTGTGAACTTGTGACTGAAGAGAACAATTATTCTTTCATTTAGGAAAGAAATGGGGAACTGTCTTAAGCAATGGATCATGGAAAAGTAGTAATCACAAGAACTTTGTAATAAAGGGGAAGCCAAAGTAAGTTCATGGAACATGGGACTAGGACTGGAAAGGGCAATTTTCCTGGGTTTTCCCTCTCTCTCATTCTTCTCTCCCTCTATCTCCAGTCCTTTTCCCCTCCCATAGTGACGGAGGTGTATGTATTTATTTTTTCATGGGGCTTGCCCAGCTAAATGTGAGAGAAGCACTGGAGGACCAAGGTGAGAGTAGCTGAGGTTTGTTACCTAATATGGGAATCTTGTGCAGATGTGGCCCGTTACCTAATAGCTTGAGGAGTTTTTATTAATAGTTGAAATTTCCCCGTTCATTAGGACTAAAACTTTTATTGATGGTGTTGGCTGAGCAGTAAGCTGGAACAAACCTGGTGAACTGTAGGAGCCTTGCAGCAATAACTGCTCATAGTGGTATCTTTTTTTGTTGCAGAGGTGCTTCGATGTCATTAGGAAAGGTGAGATGCTCTGTCACCCTCATTTCTTTTAAAGGAACAGGATCTTTCTCTAAATTATAGGAATCAAGGTGAATCATCAAGAATGCTGCATTACGAGAGAAATTGCAAGAACAGGGGACAGAATGTTCATATCTTTGGTTGTATTTTTAACCTTAAATAAAACCAAATTTGTTATGCTGCAAACTTACGTTTCATTGGCCCAAAGATGAAGGGTTGGGACAGAATTCTATTCCTACAGTTTTTGAGTCCAGCACTTTTCCAAGACATCATTTGGAGGATCAAAGACTGTGTTTTGCAGACACTGAGCACAAGAGTCCTGTATTTAGCTGTTTTAGTTACACATTTTTCAAGTTTCATCGCAGGACTTAATGTCATTTTTCCCCAGTGCTTCAGTATATAATCCTGTTAGGAAGCTGCAGATTTATAACGAAACAGGAAGCAGCAATGTCATCGTTTCAGCTGATTGTTTCCCTTATGCTGTAGTGTATTAACTAAGTGATGCTTCACTTGGCTGTGCAGAGCCAATTGCATTCTCAAGGACATCGGGCATGCCTGAAGATGAGTCATTACCTTTTGTGCAGCACAAGACGTATGATATGCAGTCTCAGCAAGTGTTTGTCCATTGAAGTTGGTTAATAACCTATAGGCCTCTCCCGTGGCAAGATGCCATAAATCAATCCTTTGTGCATTCAGCAAACAGAAAGGCTGGTGTATCAGCTGCCTCTTCAGTATCACCGCTTTATTTCCATTCCCAGAGCAAGGTCTTAGTCTGCAAAGACATTTTTCGTGTCGTAGACCTCTCCTCCTGCCACACTTGAGAGCATTCCACATGCAGCAGTCACAAGGATAGACATTAAAACCAGGGGAAACACAGCACAGGGTTTTATGTGAATGACTGCAACCTCCTGTAGACTTCCTAAAGATTTTGAGAACCTGCAAAATCTCAGAGCCACCCCCTGGGAAGCAACTTCTGCTTGGGGAAAATGAGTGGAACCAGTCGGGAAAATAAAAGCTTGAAACCTGCCGTGTTCACTCCACTATCACTTCCTAATTTTTTCAGAAGTAAAGCAACAGCTGGTGATAGCAGGTTTTTTCCTCTTATCAGGAGATGTAAAGTGGCTTTGGTGCCGTTCCAGTCCATATGGCAAAGGATTCCTTGTTCCTTGACTCTTGTGGCCATCCACAGTGCAATGCCTGATTAGTTAAGGCCATGGGCAAGAGGGACCTACCTTGTAAGAGGCAGAAGTTATTAGAGGAAGGTGTTGTCAAGTCTCTGTGGGGTAACGGTGATCACTGCACACTTTTAGTTTTGATATCATGAAAGAGTTGTTCCCTTAGGGACAGCACAGTAACAACGAACTTTAAAAGGGCAGATTATAAAACTGTGAGGAAAATGGTTAACAGCAGGCTGAAGGGCAAAGAGAAGTACTTAAAAAACATAGAGATCTGCCTGGAGGCTATTTAAGAACATTGTATTAGAGGCACAGATGGTTTGTATACCTCTGAGCAAAAACAGCGGATGAGGAAGGATGAAACTCAGTGGGTTACGTGGGAGAAAAGCATGAGTAGAGAAAGGTTGAAACACTTCCCTTAAAGATGACGACTCTCTGAATGACAGACTAGGGAATGTTACCAGGAGATGGAAAGAGCTGGAAAGAGAGTGCTAAGAAAGAGACTGTATCAGCTGCTGACTTTGGATCCCCAGGATGGAACACTGAAAGTCTAATAATGTCCAGACCGCTCTGCCTTTGAAAACTGGGCTGCTCCAGATGAGACTTCACCAGAAAAGCCAGCATACTCCCAATCTGTGTTAGCTAGCACAAGCAAAAATCTTAATAAAGCAGTCTGCAGTTTTAACATGTGACCAGGCCAAATTTAAAGGAGTCCATTCAAACATAATTTCTCTGTGCTGGGACTTTATTTTCACTTTGTGTTTTATTCAGTTCCAAAAATGTTTTTAACCTCTGCTGAAAAAGGTAGAGATAAAAAAAAAAAAAAAAAAAGAAAGAAAAATCAAACAGTGCTAGAAACTCTAATTTTAGTAAAAGCAAAAGCCAAAAGCCCTACATTTGTTTTTTTCAGCTTTGGGCTGAGAGGAGACTATCTGATAGGGATGCAGAGTGTTTTTACACCAATATGTAATTGGACAGATGCAAAATTTTGCTGTCGAATATCTGAGAACAAGAACACACTGATTATAAATTAGGCAGGCGTCATCTCAAGTATCACAAACCTGATGATGTGTACAAGAAGAGTCCCTGTGAAATCGATGAAAGTTATTTTCTGGTTTAAAACTGAGGAAAGGCAGGAGAAGGTTAGAACAACTATTTTTGCAGTAAAACCTTGATGCACACAGTCTCCCCGGGACTAGAGCCCTGGCACCTAGGCTGTTTTATTCTGCCCTGTTAAATTGAAACAAACAATTCAGCTGCCCGAGTCCCTTCTTTTCTCCTCTGACATGCCAGCTATCTTGAGAGAAGATATTAAGCATTGTTTGGATGAGTGCCACAGCAGCAGCAGTAGCTTTATAATTTAAGGGCTGTGTAAAATTCATGGAGCACTGAGAAGAGCTTAAATCATTTTTATGATTTTCATAAATTATTTCAGGCAGATGATGTTTGTGTAAAAAGCCAGCAGTGTTCGAGCTGTTTATCCAGTGGACAGCGACGCTGAAAATAGGGATTTTCAAAGGCACCTGTGGGAATTACACATCTGTGTTTCATGGGAGTTAGAAGACTTGCTGCTTTGAGCTACTTAGTATTCCAATATAAATATTCAATCAGTCCAAATTGCTTAAAATGCTTGGTAAAAATCAAAATTAGAGGAGGGTCAAATTCTGAGCAATTGAAATGTTTAAGTGCTTATTGTGCTTTAAAGCAGTGGATGGGTAGCATGTAATTCTATTTCAGGTGAAAAACCAAATTGGCAGTTGAAGAGTTAACCCTTTCCTTACCACAGGGTATTTTAGGTTGTTTAGGCCCCATTAGTGAGGAACCTTGTTCTGTCTGTATCTGCAGATTACTCCAGCTGCTACAGAGAAGGATCTGTCTGTGGAGCAGAAAGAGAAACTGCAGCTGATTCCTCATAGCACATTTCAAGATTATATAGTAGGACAAATATAATTCCATACATTGCAGATATGAAAGGAGATCGAATCTCCCTTCTGGGCAAGTAATCAAGATAGAGCTGAGTAGATGTAATTCCTATTTCATCCTAATTTGGGCGTTTTTGGTGATTGAAAGAACCTTCCACTTCCTGGGCATTGTGGCCATCAAGGTACAGGTAGGTTGGAGACCTTTCATCTTATTAGGTTACCTCTGAGCTGTAATGTTTCATGAGTAATTTTCTGTATTTTAAGCTGCTTCAGCTCCTCTAAACTGACATCATTGTGTTTCTGATTATTTCAGAATATACTAAACATGGTACTAATGGTAAGAGCCATTGCTAAATTTCTCTGTGCTGGCTGGGCAACTTGGACTAAATTATTTTCTGATGTTACTGCATTGCTCTCAATGAAATGACACTGATGGATACATGGGCTCCTTACTAAACCTGAACACGATAGTCTGAGGTGAGTGGGTTTAAATTCAGAGAAGTTAAGTGTTGGACACTTCAGGATCTTGCCACTGAATTCCTATAGCCAACAACATACATAAATGATGGGAGCAACTGACTGAGTGGTCATTATTCTGCAGGAAGGGATTTGTGACTGCTGTGAATTGAACACTGAACACAGGCCACAGTGTGAGGAAAGCTAATGCAGTTCCAGCTCTATAAATAATGTGTCATGGAGAAGAAATGTGAGATAATCTTTTCATATTTATTCTCTGCTTCAGACCTTAGCTGCAGTAATGTGTCTGCTTTTATGCACTGTCCTCGAAAAAGAGAGATGCAGTCCAATTGGAAAGCCAGCAGGAAGCAGTGGGATTGATCAGGAGTCTAGAAAACATGACCTGAGATTGAAAGAAGTGGGTTTGTATATCTGGAGAAAGGAGAGGCAGAGAAAGGAATAAGAATGTGATGCCAGTCTTCAGACATGTAAAGCTTGGTGCAAAGGGGAAAGTAATAAATTGTTCTCTGTGTCCACTGGGAATACGAAAAGAACTAATGGATTTAAATTGTAGCAAAGGAGATTTAAGGAAGACATTAGGACAGCCTTTCCGTCTGTAACAGTAGCGAAATACTAAAAGAGATTGCCTGGGGAGGCTGTGGGATCTTCATTGCCAGACATTTTAAGAACATGTTGGACAAACTTCTGTCAGGAATGATTTGGGTATAATTGATCCTGCCTTAGGGCAGAGGGCTGGACTAGATGACCTTGCAAGGTCCCTTCCAGTCCTATTTCCTCTGGTTCTCTCATTAGGAAGGCTGATGTCATATCCCCAGGACCTTACCATTCGTTTTAAAAGCAAAAACGTGCCATAGCAGTGGCAAGAGTCAGATTAAAACTGACAGTATGTGGGAAGATTCAAAGCTTAAGGTTGATATCCCACCCTTGATTATTAACACTTGAATGCGTGTAACACAGATGGACTCGTTCAACAGCTAAGTACTTGTGGGTTACACAACTCTGAGTCTTCTGTGACCAGACTGTGATCTTTTTAATAGCATGAGAATTTGTTTCTTCTGAAGTGTATTAATCCCACATCTTGCAACTTTGGTTTTGTCATTTTAGTGAGCAGCCAGCAATGGTCTTCAGCATCTGAAGTATTCCAGGTGGGTCACTCTCATTTCACATGCCATCACACATTTGGCCACATGCTGAGCTTTCCACTCACTTCCTCCAAACTCATTCCTCTGCTACAATTTATCATTACGCTAATGCTCAGCTCCGTCCTGTGGCTGTTTTTAAATAAACTAATACCACTGCTATTGTGCTTGGGGTCCATCTCTCCATTCTCACACGCTGGCTACCCCTCCTGCTGCTTTCTGCTCGCATGTTCTTTTATGCCTGTTGATAAATTTCGTTTTCATCTGTCTTTTGCTGCTTTCCCTTCAAGATGTGCTTGCGTTACAAACTGCAGTTCAGCAGTTTGGCAGTTGGATCGCCTCCAAATATTGTCAAATGCCACATCTTTTAATATCAGGCAGAGCAGCTTGAATTTGCTTCCTTGGAGTGCTGTAAAAGACACACTGACATGTTTTCTGTGCAAATGCCAAAAAAAGAAAAAAAAGAAGAAAAAAGAAAAAATTTTAACAAAAGATGGAGGGGTGTGAAGCAAGCTGAAAAGTCTGCATTCCCAGATTTTTCTGTTTTCCCTGATTTCAGGATTTAGTTCATGACCCAACTGCTGAACTGTGAAACTCTGTGGAGCTATGCTGGTTTCTGGCAGCCAAGGATTTGGTGCTGTCACTCTGGTGACTGGTAGTACCTTTATGTTCAGTGATATGACCCCATGTGCTTTTCTCCCTGTGCCTGGACATTGATGATCAATCACAATATTGCCAAGCCCTTGGGTTCTAGAACATTCTATTCAAACTGTTAAGGGAGATTATAATGTATACACATAAACACACATGTGTGTAGATATATATATATCTATGGATACACATATTATACATATGAGTTTGAATTTGTCCCTTCAGCATTCATGGCTTTTGAGCTTTTCTTTACAGATACATGGAGAGTAGAAACTAAAGTAAAATTAAAACCAAAGCCTGAATAAAACTGGGCATTTTGCATAATCACATAATGCTTCCAGAAGCTGAGACTTGAAAAAATTCAGCATTTCCATGAAATCTGGTTGCATTTTGACTAGATACTTGGCCATTAAATTGTTTTACAGCATTCATCAGAGAGAAGGATGCTATCAGTTGTTTTTCATAATGGTGAAATGCTTGCCAGGATGCTTCGAGACACCCATTGCTCTATGAATCTTTGCTATTTCCTTGTTACTGACTGATCATATGCACTGGAGCTGTGGGTACTGCATGTGGTTTGCCATAAGGGACTTCCCTTAATTGCCTTGTGCTTTGGGTCAGAGTTCCAGAGCAGCTTTTCCATGTTTGTTCATCTGTTTTGCTCAAGACTTGTCCTTCACATGTTTTGGAGACAGATGGACAAACTACAAAAGTACTCTGGGGCATCCAGGTCATGGCTACATTCTTCATCCTTGTTGTGCATTCCGTGTGTGTATTCCCCAGCTTCTGCTGGGGGATAAAGTGCACCATCAGGTCTCCAGTGCTCCAGAACCCGTGTGTCCCCCGAGTGTCAACCTAAGGTGCGTTGGCTCTGAACAGGCATTTATCTGAGGATGAATTTCCCCTACATCCCTTGCTTCTCCTTTGTGCTTTGCATTGCTCAAAACACTCCTTTTCTCTTCCCTGTGGGTACAGTCCTTGGCAAGGGATCGCTTGACCTTGAAATGTGATTTCATCCACTTTGCCCGCTGGTTAATGTTGAGATTAATGTAAGTCTTGTTACTCAGACACTGCAACTGTGATCATTTCCTGCTCCTGTCAGATGTTTCCTGTGTAATGCTGCTTCTTTATGTCTTGTTTTCCCATGCTGGCAGTTTTTTGGTGACAATGTTTTAGAATTGCAAGTGCCCCAATGTGTTTTTCCTTGTACCTCTTGGGTATCACGCGTTTACACGGCACCTGCCCCAGTGGAGCCCTAATCTGCCCCAGACTCTGGGATGCTACTTTAGTACAGAAAAATAATAGTGATTTGTAAATGAATCAGGGAGATTTTTAAATCAATTTTTCTTCAGCAAACAGCGATTATTGAAATGGTTGCAGATATTGCTGAAGACTGAGCATATAAACTGCTTCAAGATAGAGAATTGGACTCTATAAACATATAATTCTTTTATCAATAATTCTTATGAGCAGGCTTCTTTCTACACTGTCCCTGTTGCCAAAACTCCCCTCTATTATATACAGAGGCTCATTTGCCTCCTGGATAGTTGCGGATTTGTTGGTATACAAATCAATTTTGTTATTGACTAGAATGAACATTTGGAGGATAAAAATGCCATTGCCATTCATACGTAAAGGTAATCAATACAGGTACAGAGGAATAAATATTTTCTAACCAAGTAAGCACCCTCTCCATCCTTATTTCGCCTATCTAAAGCCCACAGGACTGTGTTCTGGCTCCTGTGCTTGTGAACAAAGCAGTGAGAGGCAATAGCATTTACATCTTCATACTAAAGGAGGATCACGAGAGAAAGAGAAACTTCTCTCTCAGTCTCGGCTCTTCCCATGCTCAGAAGTCACTCATAACAGGGTACATGTACTCTTTGACTGCAGTGGTAGTAATTATTTGCCATCATCAGTTTGTTACCTCCAACACAGTGGAGAAGAAAAGAATCTGTGCTTGGAGTGTCTTGACATTCCCTTGGAAATGTCAGGCAGCAATCTGCAGCTGGAGTGTTCCAGAGAGAGGGATATTACGATGATGTGGTGTGATACGCATCAGCCTGGCATCTGCCTGCAAAACACATGTTATTAGCACGTTAAAAAGCAAAGTAAAAGGGAAAGAATAGCAAAAATGGTGGGGTTTGCCCTATTCCACTGTCTAGTTCCATCTGTTCCAGACCCATCGTTGGTGCCATTTGGAGTGTTTCGGGCTTCTCTTGCCCAGAGACCCCGGGGAGATTTGCTCTCCCTTGTAGCCAGATTGTGCCCTTAAGCCTGAAATCAGCCGGGGGGCGAACAGGGCGTCAGAGATGAATTTTGCTTCCCTTCGGCCAAGCGGGTCCTTGCAGGGGACTTGCAGAGGAAATGCCGGACCGCGAGGGAGGAGGGCGCCCAAGACGCTCCGGCGCGCCCGGCTTTCCCCGCACCGATCCGGCTTTCCCCTCCTTCCCGGCGCTTCCTCCGGCCGGCAGCAGGTGGCGGCCGCACCTCAGGCTCGGGGATGCAGGGCCGGGCCGGTCCCTCCCGCCGCTGCCTCCGGTTCCCCCGCTCCGCATCCCGGTACCCGCCGCTCCGCATCCCTGGAACCCCCCGCCCGCATCCCCGGCTCCCCCGTCCCACATCCTCCATACCCGGCGCCCCGCATCTCGGTACCCGGCGCCCCGCATCCCTGGTACCCG
>VWZG01004790.1:124708-340253 GCA_013396735.1 Grallaria varia
CCTGGTACCCGTCATCCCGCATCCCTGGCACCCGCCGCCCCACATCCCTGGCTCCCCCGCTCTGCATCCATGGCTCTTCCTCCCCGCATCTCTGGTACCCGCCGCTCCGCATCCCCGGCTCCTTCGCTCCGCATCCCTGGTACCCCCCCGTCCCGCATCCCTGGTACCCCCGGCCCTCATCCCTGGTACCCCCTGCATCCCTGGAACCCCCTGGATCCCAGCTCCCCCACCCCACATCCCTGGTACCTGCCGCCCCGCATCCCTGGCTTCCCCACCCTGCATCCCGGCACCCGCGGCACTCGCCCTGCGCTGCACCACACCCACGCCACGCTCCTCACGGTTGGGGCTTGGCGAGTTATTTTGTTTATTTTTTTTTCCTTATTTCCCCCACTCTTCCCTTTTTCTCCCTCCCTCCTCCCTCTCCCGTGTATCTGCTGTAACACCTGCTGCTCTGGTTTGTGTGTAATTCGGGAGGGGTGAGGAGCAAAGTGCTGCGAGGGGTGAGATAGAGCGATGCTGCTGTCCGGTGAAAGCTGTGCTCTTGGGTTCACAGAATATCCTACGTTGGAAGGGACCCATAAGGATCATCAACTCCAACACTTGGCCCTGCACAGAACCATCCCCAAGAGTCACACCATGTGGCTGAGAGCATCATCCAAACACTTCTTGAAATCCACCAGGCTTGATGCTGTGACCACTGCCCTAGGGAGCCTGTTCCTGTGACCACCCCCGCTCTGGATGAAGAACCTTTTGCTAATATCCAACCTAAACCTCCCCTGAGACAAGTTCAGGCCATTCCATGGGGTCCTGTCACTGGCTGGTGGTGGATGCTCGTTGGGAACTGCATTGTGGGGCACCCACTCTATGCCCAGTTCTGTTCTGCCTTTCACTGTGCCACTGTGGGCAAGTGGGATCTGGAGCCCAGGGTGCCCAGTCGGAGTCTCGAGGATGAGGATGGGGACAAGGATGAGGCACACCAGGGCTGGCCTGCTGCTCTGGCCACTGACTGCCACAGCCCAGGATCAGTGACATAACTGATGGGTATGATGCAGTCAGGCGTCTTGTGTTGGTTGGGGATGGGTGGGAGATGAAGTGCAAAGAGTACTGGGGACTGCCTGTGGAGCACCCAGAAACGCACCAAAAGCAGAGCTGAGCAAGACAGCCATAAAATTCAACGGAGAATGAACAGTGGGAAGGATTCCACTTTCCAACGTAGGGCACTGGTTATAGGCTCTATAATTACACACAGAAGTGGAAGCTTGGTTAAATGGGTGCCTCCGTAACAGCCCCATCCATGCGAGGGAGCCATAGCACAGTTCTGTGGGTTGCTGCTGAAACTTCAGTATCATGAATGTCTGAGTCTTGCAAGGTCTCTTTGATTTGGCTGGCTCTATTTGCAGTGCCCTGACCTGTCATCTATTCACATTATTTATCACTTATTTCCCAGCACAGATGTGCCCAGAATTTTATTAAGCAGAACAAACTAGAGCTGAATGTTTAGGCTGAAGTGCACTCAGTAATGCAAAGGGAGTGACCCTAGTAAGGTGTGATTTCTAATATGCCATAAAGTGCAAAAGAGTTCAGGTCAATTAATCTATATCTGTGGAATTGCGGAGTAAAATTTCCAGTTACTGGTTGTTTGATACCTTGATATTTAATCATTAGACCACTGAGCCTGTATGCATAGAAAGGTCTTATGTACTGGAGCCATGAAGTCACTCTGGAGGTGATAAGGTTTTCTGATATCTTGAATCTGACCTCTTATGGGAATAGGATCCATGCACACATCAGGTGATGAAACCTGCACAATATGATAAGGAACAGGAGCTCATTTAAATGAATCTGCCATTTAGTGGCTGCCTGACTACTCACAGCTTCTCCTGAGTGCCAGTCCCCTCTTTTTCAAATGAGAATGGTAAGACAGCTGTCCTTGGCACAGCAGGATGAAACCTGCCAGTGAACATTTCCACATGCTGTTTTCTCTTTGTTTAGTAATCATAATTTTAAGAACAAGTGAGTGGCCACTGAGATTTTGAGCCAAACACTTAGGAATGTAGACATAGGTGGAAAGCCAGTGCTATGTCCACAAGGTCCACCTTTCCTTCTTAAAATATCAATTCCATAACCCTGAATGCTTTTTGGAGACATCCGTAGACTTAACTGAATAGAACCAAGGGATGAAGAAGTCATTTTGCTTCTCAAGCAAATAAATACCTCTGTATTATTAAACATGAATGCCTGAAGTTAAGCAGCAAAGCTATTTTTTGGCATCTGAATATCTGTTCTCTATAATTTTTGGGTTTTTTTAAGTGCTAACTATTCAACTTTCTGTGACGGAGACCAGTCCTTTCTCCATGACAACTCCCAATTCCCTAGCAGTGTACCCAGGGCAGGGTGTGAGGAGCTTAAAGCAGACCATCTCACCTGCATGGAGGTCCCTTTGCTGCAGCAGAGCAGTTTCTTTAAGGGCCGCCTCTCCTGAGCGTTTTGAGGTGTCAAGCACAACTTCTCCAGCCCTGCAGTTGGCTCCCCAGACCTGCTCTTGGGGTTCCACCCGGACAGCATTGAGACACGTACCGAGGATCGGGGAGAGAGGGGGAACAAACATGGTTTTGTCTCTTTATTCTCTCCTGCCTTTATTTCCCTGCCGCTGGGAAGCACAATTTCTGTGTAAGCTGCCTGTCTTCATCTGGGAGGGAGGGAGGGAGGCAGCACTAAGGGAGACACCGGGGCAGCAGAGCCATCCCTGAGCATTATTCCTCACAAGAATGGGACCTGTGGGAACAGCTATGCCATTGCCACTGAACCAGTGCAGGCTGGGGATGATGCCACGGCCACTGGGGTGAGATCTCACTTAAAGCTGCAATTTTGCCACTTTTCTTTCTCTGCATGTCTGGACAACTGCCCACCTTGCTTATAACTCCAGCTGGCCCTTTTATACCCTTTTATACGTGGTGACTAGGTGCTCCTAAGTGCAAATTATTAGAAATAAATGGGTTAAATATCTATTAAGAATTAGAGAAAGTAATGCTACTGATAATTAAATTGGCAACCCCATCTGCCATGCAGCTGACCAGGGTTAGCTTCACTTTACTTCAGCAGCTGTGTCCACACTGTCTTGAGGTGAAACTTAAGTTCCCCTTTGCCCATCAGACAGGCAGTGATCTCACAAGCCTAACTCTTTGAAGCCAGGCCTCTTTACATGGCTAAGCACGTCCAACATGCTCCCAGTGCCACCCAGTACGCATGGGGAGCTGGGCCACGAGCTATCCATGTGGGCAGTGGAGCTCCAGTAACTAGAGCCACTCCAGAAGCTGCTCTTTCAGGGAGGTCCAGATGAAAACAGAGGGGCTGTTTACTCCGTGGGAAACAAAAATTTAAAAGCTCAGCCATCCTGTCTAATCTGGAGCAAAGGGGGTCTGTTGGTGTATTGTGGATATTGCTCTATTTCAGGAAGCCTGGGTGTGGGGCAGTTTTCCCCCCTCCCAAGAAGGGGGGGACCACAAACAGCTGCCAGGGTTTTATGACCATCCGGACCTTCTCCGGTTGCTAAATGGGTGGGGGAATCCCTTCTAGATCCTGCCCAGCTGAGAAGGGGATTCCAGGGGGGGTCCTGCTGTGGAAAAGGCTGACAACCCAACTCTGCTCTATTTATAGCACCAGAAGGAGGCAATATTAGAGGTACAGATGATGGGGGGATGTTGACGACCCCCACTCCTTTCTCCAGGAAGCACTCTCTGTTCTTTGCACCCAGTTTTAGCAGCTCAGGAGTACTGAAAGCTCAAGAGCTCTTGGTGCTTAAACCACAGATGAAGCAAAGAGGGAGAGAAGGTTGATTCAGATCCTTGTATAAGGACCTCCACCCTTCAAACTCTGGGCTAAGTGGTCGCAGAATGAGGCCCTTCAGTGGAACACACGCTTTAAATTTCAAGCCCAAACTTCTCCCACCATGTGCAAAGACTTTGTCATCACATCTGCCTGATCAAAGCGTTCCCGGACAGAAAGTGGGGGTTGCGATTGCCAAGCAGAAAAAAAAAAAAAGAAATAGTAGCTGTGTGCCTTATCCAAGCGTGTTGTTGCTCTGATGGCTGCACTCACAATAGCTGCCACCTTTCCCTGCATAGTCAGTGTTTTACACCTTTGTTTACCAGAGCTCCAGATAACATGAGGTCCAGTCCTCTGCAAGAGGTGCTACAGAGGAGCAAGAGTCTCTCCAAGCTTATTCAGAGTCCCAGGGTTTCTGAGGAATGTACAGGAAGCCCTGTCTAGGAATTAATATTCCCACTATCCCTTGCTTATTTTTCAAAACTTAATTTCATTTCATGGGGTTTTAAAATCCAGGTGGTCTTTCCCACATCCCATTTCCTCCACTCTGTGGTAATTCATTCCCAGACATTTGCACCAACCAAACATATCAGCAGGTTTGAAAAAAAAATGAAACAAGTACTTTACATGTAATTAATTTAGTGATTTGCTCAGTTGGTGATTCACGTGCATCACCTCAATTAACATTAATGGGAGTTATGTAGGCATGTCAAGGGCAGAATAGACCCCTAATAATCCAACATGGAATGTTACTACATTACTGCTGTAATTATATCCTGCACACACATCATTTCTACTTTGCTTCATGAGCTGCTCTTCAAATGTGGTGGCTACTCATCTATTATGCTGCATGTGTTAATGCTGAGGTTACACTAAACATTATCTTTTCTTATTCATTGTTCTGCTGCCTGTCCACAAGAGATACACCGAGATAAATAAGTAACCAGCCAGTTGGTGTTTTTGCAAAGCTACAAGTTTTGGATTTTTTTGAAGGTGATATCGGAACCCAGAAACAATCAAAAAACCAACAAGCCTCAGCAGAACAGCATGTCATGCCTCCTTCAGCATTTTAGTTTTAGTTTTAATTGGAATCTGAGCAAGCATGTCGGAGACACCTTTAGCCTCATGGTCAAAGAAAGTCACACGTACATGAATCATAGGTCTGAAGGGGGTGTTGAAACAATTCTGCTCTCCTGGAGGATTTTTGGTCTTTGTTAAATACTTCTTCTTTCGCAGGAGAGGGGGTGGTCAGGGAAGAAGAGGAGTGGTCCTCTCCTGCACCAGGTGGATATTCCCGGAAACTAAAGAAATTGGGAGAAATGAATCTTGTCTAACTGATGTAAACAGCAACGTTCGGGTGATAAAGCTGAACGCAGCTGTCTCAGCCCGTTCTCTCTCCAGTGAAGTCTCTGTGTGTGGACAGCTGCTCTCTGCTCTTGCCCGTGGGTTGTATTCTGCCCGCGTGTTTGTGCCACTGCTCTCTGATCTGTCACGTGCATTTCAACGCTTTTGTCTTGGGGCTCCCTCCTGCGCTTGGGCAGCAGATAAGACCTGACCAGTTCCCCAGGGCACGGGCTGCTGTTCAAACCCGTGCATTCGTGGTAGCGCCGGAGATATATCCCTGCACCTCATCCTCAGCTCCCTGGGGGCATCTTGCCGTGACAGTCGTGCCCAGTGCCTTGGATATTACACGGCTGCGGAACCGGAGGGACGCGCAGTGTGCCTGCACCTTTACAGGATCACACAGCTAAGCTGAGGAGCTCAGATTAGCTTGGCAATTAAGGGATAGTGAGAAGCAGGGAGTCCTTAATGCTGACTGACAACATGGCACTGGTCGATGGAAAGGGAAAAGAATCACTTGCGAAAAGTTGAACACTGTGAAACAGCCAAAGCTGCTGTTTTAACACATTCTTTGTATGATTGCCATCGGCTGGGTGGCGTGTTCTGGGCTGAAGGTAAAGGCTGACACCAGCATCCAGCAATCTCTTACTGGGGAATTTGGTTTTAGTACCCCTGCTCGCGTAGGCCCTAATGTTAGTTAAAGTATTTGCTAAAACAGAGCTCTGTTTCCAAGGTAACAGCTACCTAACTTTATTACTAAAACTACACTAATTCAAACAGGGGTCTGAACAAACAGATTCATGTTAATTTCAAGCTCCATTAAAAACACAAGGAAAAAAAAAATCAATGTTCGCCAAATGAAAAGAGATGAGAAATCAATAGTGAAATCTTATTTTCAGCCTCTTAAGTGGGGTTTTGTAAACAGTGGAGGTTAAAAAAGTGAAACTACTAGAGGGTGATACACAGCATCCTAGTAAGCTGTATGGTAAACAGGAGAACCAAAAGATCTAATGAGGCAGTCAGCAATAGGACTAGGGGGCACGGGCTTCAGCTCTGCCAGGGGAAATTTAAGTTGGATATTAGAAAAAAAATTCTTTCCAGAGAGAGTGATCAGGCATTGGAATGGCCTGCCCAGAGAGGTGGTGGATTCACCGTCCCTGGAGGTTTTTAAACTGAGATTGGATGTGGCACTGAGTGCCATGATCTAGTAAACTGACTGGAGTGGTACCAAGGGTTGGACCTGATGATCTCTGAGGTCTTTTCCAACCCAATCAATTCTATGATTCTATGATAATGTAGAGGTATTTATTAGAGCTGTGAAACCTTGAGAAATGGAAGCACAGAAGTGGAATGACCTATCTCAAGCCACAGTCTCCTAACACCTTGTCCAGTGCCCCCCGGGTGTGTCTCAAGAGCGATGCCCAAAAGCCTCAGAGAAGAGCACAGGTGTGACTGTGTCATGGTCTACATTACCCCGAGAGCTGTGGGTGACAGCAGCTGTGCCCACGCTCAAATATCTGCTGGCAACCAGCGCTCCAACACTCCAGGGATCCCGGTTGTGCTGTTTGATTCCTACGGTGTGCCAAAGCCCCCACTGCCCCCGCTTTCCCTGCTGTCACCACCCTTGGTGGCAGATAGGCAGGTCCCCTGGCACGGTGGCAGTCTGGGCACAGCCAGTGGCAGCGCTGGCACGGTGACAGCTGGGATGGTCAGGTGACATGTGCCACTCAAAGGGGTCTTGGGGATCAGGTTCTGCTCGTGATTGAGACACTAACTTAGCACTTGGGGGATCTTCATCAATCCCATCCCCACCCTGACCCTCCACGCTGCCCCTCAACCTGTCAAATGAGACACATAACTCCGGGTTTCCTGATGCCATTTTAAGGCTGAACTCAACATCAGGAGCAGCGACTCGGAGGGCAGTGAGGTCTGGGGGGCAGCAAGAGAGCCATTTGGAAACCAGGCCTTTGCATTGTAACTCTGCCACTGGCTCTTTGTGCTTTGCAGGATATTTATCTGATTCCAGAAGCCACGGTTCCTTTCCTTTCCAATTAAGGCTGTCTTGGGAGGTCCATGACTTTTGAAACTGTTCGAAAAAGATTTTTGCAAGGAGTAACAATGGCTTTTCCCCTTCACTGGGCTGTATCTTTTCCAATTTGCCACTGTTAATAAATATTCTCGTTTCCAAGATCTGGATGGAGGAGAGAGAGAGTTATAAAGAGATAATTTTTTTTTTTTGTATTCTCCATGTTAGTGTGTTTTCTAGATGAAATATTGTTTTATTTTTTAAAAGGATGAAAATAAGTGTCTGTAGCCTCGAAGTAAGTAAAGTGCAAGTAGTGAGAATTCCTGATAGAATCAGCTCTTCAAAATCCAAATTTTGTCATTGTTTTCAGGGCCAGGATGTCTCATTCTTTTCTCTAAAACTTTTACCACTGGCCACTGTCACTCTCCTTGAGTAATGAAATTTTAGGCAGGTGTGTGATAGTAGATTTTACCCAACTGCCTAGCAAACAGTGAGGGTAATGTCACGTGCCTGCCCTTGTGAATAACACATGGTCTAGGACTCCAAAACAAGGAGGTAAGGGCACAGAGAATGTAGCCAGTGCTTATACACCAAGTGTCTAGCTTTTAGTCTTTATATTCTTTGTACCTGTAAAGAAAAAAAAATCAGAGAATGAGCAGATGAAGGGCAAAATCTGAAGGTCATGCACTGATAAGGCCTATCTGGTAAAGAAGCAGTGCAAATTGGACAAAAAAAAAAAAAAGAAAAAAAGGGCTACAGCACAATCCAGTAGTTTATTTTAGTTATCCTCCTAAGGAAAGCTAATGATTGGAATGTCTTTCAGAACTCAGTAAAAGATATAGCCAAATATAACCTGAGCGCAGCAGTCCTTTGAAAGAAAGGACTGATGACAACAGAAATCTCTGACAATATTTGAGATAATGTTTGTCAAGACAGCTGGCTTCTCCCAGAATTAGTCTTTTGTCGAGGCACCTTCTATTAAAACAACGCATGACACCTCTTTTCCTCCCCTGCTCTCCCCCTTCCTTAGCCACCTCGCTAGTATTACACTGTTTGCCCCATATTCTGAAAGCTATTTACTTTAAGTCTTCTTTGATTCACCTTGGCATCCCATCAGCTGGCAAACACAAGTAATGAAGTGAAGGGAACATAGTTAAGTTGATATCTTAAATGCACACAAATCCCACATGCTGTGGCAACAACAAAATGAATAACAAACACACTGCATGAAAATCCTCTTGAGTTCCTTTTTTTTTTTTTCAATTCCAGCCTTACACAGAAGAGAAGGAACATCTTAAAAAATAATCCCGTAATATTCCTGAACTAACAGCATTGGCATGAGGCACAGGATGGTCTTATGGTTCTCTGCATATCTCAGGCAATCACAGCTGCTGCTGGTAAATTGATGGCTGCAAGGGGGTTGGGAGAGAGAGAACAAGGAGGGAAAAAGGGAAATGGAAAGCCTCGTAGGTGGCCTTGTCTCTGCCAAAACTAAATATTTTCATTGGAGCTTTTTCCATTCAACAGTTGGCAGCTCTACCCAGAGGTCTTAAACAGGCAGAAAAATTCTTACTGTCGTAAGAGTGGACTGCTAATGGAATTCAGCATTATCTGCTAATGTACACCACTGAATGTCTATTTAAGAATATAATTGTTTTCTCCTAATGTTCCTTTCTTATTTCTTTTCCTTTAAATTCTTGCCTGCTGGGTCTGCCTGCTTCCCTTTGCCCTGGAAACTAAACCTTGGTGCTTTATGCCAGATTTATGCTAGAGATGTAGCTGGTATTTCATTGTCAGTCAGGGTGTGATTCTGCTGTGACATTTCCAGCTATATTTTTATGGCAGCTGCAGTAAACCAACATGAAGCATAAAAACAAACTTTTTTTTTTTTCCCTCCGGACAGAGTTCATTTACATCAGTGAGCCAGACTAAAAGGGGCACTACCCAAAGGACTTTGGGTTGGTTTTGCTTACATCTGCCCTGTAGGATGGATATAGCTGGGCTGCCAGTAGGTCAGATGGGGAGAAGGGATGTTGTGTGCCTGTGCCTGTGCCTGTGTGCAGGGAGGGCAGCTGAAGTGCAAAGGGAATAGTGAAAAGACAAAAAAAGGTCTAATGTGCGAACTGTTATTCTGGTATTTGGGTGAAAACCTTCAAAGGGCTGAAGTCAGGAGAAAAAACTAGCAGGGCATCCTAACAGGCTGAAGACCTGCTGACTCATGCTGTCTCTTGGGTTCAGTGGAGGTGGCTGAAGAGGTTGCTGACTTCTGCCTGCTCCCCTCACCTCAGCCAGAGCTCACTGCTGTCAGAGGCAGGCTGTGCTGCAACACCCGACCTGGTTGTTCCTTCCCTTGCCCCGTGTAACTACCAGTTGTATTTGATTCAAAGAAGTTGTTCCCAACAAATGCTTTATTCGTAACAGTCCCACAAAAGAGCTGATTTTCATTGCCAAAGTTTCCTGCCTGCTCTGGACTTTCCTCAGTCGGGTTAGAAAGGTGGACAGAGCAGGCAGGAAGAACACTGTGAAGTTAGAAAATGTTTTGATGGCCACCCTCAGTACTTTAATCAGTGAGGGCAGTTATCCTTGGGGCTGAAGTCCTTAGTGATAATAATCAATGGCCAATAGCTCTTTTCTTCCTCCCGCCTTAATGAAGCAGAGCCCACAAAATCAGTGGTGAAGGGACATACGAGGAAAGGGAAAAGAAACCAAGAGGAGATAACAGGCAGCTCCTGCGGTGGTGGGAGAGAGGGCTTGTGTTGAGGCAGAGGGAGAACAGTGGGAATGGCATCATGCAGAGCCCCAAGATTCAGGAGGCTAGGAAGACCCTGAGCAAGGAGGGAATGGGAACATGTGACCAATGGGCTCACATAATTATGAACCCGTAATCTGAGCATGTAGAGTGGGAGCCCCTCATTTACTCACTTCAATGTACTTTACCCCCTTCTCAGCAGAGGCTCAGAGGTGAGCTCAGCAGTTCAGGACTGTTCAGCTGCAATGCCTTTCCACTGAAAACTTTTCCGAGTTTCATGGCAATGTCCTCTGTCTCCCTTCTCTGGCACATAGTCTTTACATTGTTAAACACTCATTTCCCCAGGTTCTCTGCCAGTTGAATTTCTTTGGCCTTGTATGTTGTTTTCTCTTCAGTGCTTGCTTTCAAACTCTCTGGACCCAGAGAGAGAGAGAGAGAGAGAGAGAGAGAAGTGGGGGTAGACTGATGTGAATTGATCATCTGCAGTAAGTCAGTATAATCCCACTGCCAAAATGAATTGAATGAAATGAACTGTGGTTGAGAACCTGCTTTGTCATGTCTCCCTCTTCTGTGTATTTTATATTTCTTGTTGTGAAAAAACCCCACAAAACGACAGGAAAACACCACACCACCAAAACTCCAGTTCTTTCTGTTTTGCTCTCCTAAGAGGTGCAGCTGTATGCTAATAGTTGACTTTTCTAGTGGGAAATAGAAAGGGCCATAGCATGCTTTGATAAGCCAGGAAGCAGGCTCTGATGCTAGTGTGCAGGAAGAAAAATATATAGAGTTTTTCCCCCACCCCTTCTCTCCCTTACATCAATTTCACAGTCTTTAGGTTCTGTTGACCTCTGTGGAGTCCTTCCTGATTTACAACACCATAAACAAAATCAGAAAGATGCCCCCTAAAATGTGCAGAATTGTTTTTGTCTTGCAGTTAAGAACATGACACATTTGAGGGACTCACAAAGACATCTCTCTGCTTGGTGAGTTTCTTACATTATACACCTTCTCCCCTGCATTATACACCTTCTCTCCTGCATTATACACCTTCTGCCATACATTATACACCTTCTCCCCTGCATTACACACCTTCTGCCATGCATTATACACTTTCTCTCCTGCATTATACACCTTCTGCCATGCATTATACACCTTCTGCCATGCATTATACACCTTCTCTCCTGCATTATACACCTTCTCCCGTGCATTATACACCTTCTGCCATGCATTATGCACCTTCTCCCCTGCATTATACACCTTCTCCCCTGCATTATACACCTTCTCCCATGCTTCTGCTGCTGAAACTGGCATGAAAAAGAAAGATGCAAGCAGCGATGCAATCACACGGCCTGCTACTTTGAAAGAATCTGAGACACTCAGTTTCTGACACATTTTCTTTTAAACAAACTGTTGGAAGGTGCATGGTCGAGGCTGGAGCAAGAGCCAAGCCCTTGGCTGTGCCAATGCTCTGAGGATGTGTTTGGGTTTGCTGTTCTGCTGACTGATTTCATGCCGTGAGTGGACTGGAAGCCCTTTATTTTGCCCTGTGCCTCCCTGTGCCTTGGTGCATGTCCAAGGTGGGCCATTAATCAGCCCGACTATATGGGCTGTTCCATCTTATTGCTTAATTATAACTCATCAGTAATTTACTTGAGATTAATACCTATTTATAGGGAGTTGAAGTTTCATCTGTTTGGGGGATGAGTTATTGAACCGCATTATATGAAGTAAATCAATAAAATATTACTGGAAATGAGAATGACTTTCTCTCCCTTGCACTTCAGTCCTTTCCCTAAGCTCACAGACAAAACTCCCTTAAGGGAGACGTTCATGTTTGCACTCAGAGTCCCACCTTCCAGCTAGATGTGATGTCTATTAATATCTCTGATCACCTTGCTCTAATTACCTGAATCATAAAGCTGAGATTTGAAGAAGTACTGCTAAGAATGAGGTGCTTTTAACCAGTTCCAGGGTAGTAACCGTGTTAGGGTTTGACTCAGAGCCCAGTCTTCCCAGGGCTGACTACAAAACCAACACCCTCAAACTGGTCCCAAGCTGCTGTTAAAGGAGTGCATTGTATCACCCATACACACATTATTCATGAGGAACAGCAGAAAGGTCATCAGTGGGTGATGTCCAGGACACGGAGCCTAATTGCAGGGTTTTGTTACACTAATATACAACCTGTTTACCAAATGCAAATAACTTCCCCTTAATATAATGTCATAATTGTGTTCCACTGCTGAAGATTTTTTTTCTTGGCCATATTTCCTGCCAGTGGCAACTTCCCTTGAATGGGGCTCTCTGAGCAGGACACCTTTCTCATCAGAGGCACCTTCCCAGAAAAGCTCCAGGTGGTCTGGGGAAACAGAGCTAGTCCCTCTGCCTCTTCTCTCATATCTTCTCTTCCTCTCCCAACCTTGACTTCTGGGATGGATCTGTCATATAGTTTCCCTTTGGTGGATGGCTGGTTTCTTTCCAGTCCCTGTTTTCCTGCTTTTCCATCTAGCCCTATCCCAAATAAGAAAGTGCAGAGGCTTTGTCCTTTTCGCCCTTTCTGCGAAACAAATGTTTACTTCTGATACCATTTAATTTACCACCTGTCACAGAAGAGGATTTCCAAGAAACTGGAACCTTATTTTCTTTGTAATAATATATTCTAGCACATGACCAGGGTCAGGCTGCAGAAATGTGAAGGGGTCTAACGTTCACTGACTCAAGTGGGTGCCCTAGCAAGTGCCAGGGGAAGGGGAAATGTTAATGCTGAGCGAAACATGGGCTTCAGTTCAGAGGTGTTTGCTGAGATGGCAGAGCTCATTGCTAGCCTGGAGCTTCTGTTGGTTTGGAAAATACAACCCATCTCCTTCTAAAGTTTTGGCAGAAGAAGAGGGTTTTCTTTTGTGTGCAAGTCATTCAGGAGGGTCTTTCGACTAGATACTGAAACAGGGACAATCTCCATCTCTTACCAGCCTCTCACTGTGTCCCTCTTTCTCTTAATTTCCTCTTTTAGTGTCGCTGCTGTTATCACTGAAAAGCCTCCTTGAATGCCTGTACCATAGGGAGCAGCTCACACAGCTAAGAAATGAGATGGTCTCTTGGCAGCAAGTGCTGTTTAAAGCAGGGGTTAATGTGCTTTTCTGGCCTCAGATGAACCCACTTTCAGGGCACTGCCATGCCCCAGCTGTGTTTTTTCACCCTTCTAAACATCCTCCCCGCTTTGTATCTGCCACCATAACTGCAGGTTGGAGGTGCTCCCTAACCCAGTTCTGTCACAGTAATCTGGGTCAGCCTCAACACTTCCAGCACTATGTTTATTTTCGTAACTCTCATCACTTCAGCAGTTGGGTTAGAGGGCCCTTTCATGTGCAGTTATGCTGACAAAATTGAAGGGGAAGTGAGCTCTGGAGGGGGCTGGGCAGAGCAGGACAGGGGTGCCAGTGGCCAGGACAGCAGGCTGGCCATTATCTAAAAGCACATAAGAAGCAAACCCGGGGAGGAGGGACAGGTTATGTAAGTTTTTTAGCATCTCCTGATCATAAGAGTAGGTGGGAAGTATACAGAGTAAGACGTTCATTCCTAAACTTGTGATGTGTGTTTGGGTGCTAACAAAGACTAGGCTCCTTAGCTAAACCCTTTTCCCCTTGGCGTGGCCCTTCTCTGGCTGCAGTTACTGATTTGGGACTCAGCCCTGCAGGGAGCCTTGTCAGGTGCAGGTACCAAGCTGCAAAAGACTTTCAGAAGAGAGGGTCGTTGCGGTTCCTTGGGTTTGCCTTCAAGTTGGCTGAAAACGTGCATGGGCATCCAAATAACGCAAAAACTGGTGAGCTCAACCTCCATGGAAACAGCTCAGCAGCAGATGGATTTGCTGAGGAACGTAACTGTTGGCAAAGGTTAGGATTTTTTATTTAATACCAAAAAGGAGAAAGCTATAAAGTTTGAGGCTGAACTTCCCTGAAGTTTAGTAGAGGAACGGGGAGGAACTGTTGGTATTGCAAGGTTTGGTCTATCTCCTTCTTTTTCATATTTAACTGTTGGCAATAGGCACTGGTGAAAGAAAGAAAATAAATCATCTGGACACTTTGCTTTATTATTAGCTATGTTTGATATTTTCCTATGTGCTCTTCTTCTAACCCTTCTCACCTCTATTTCCATCCTTCATTTCCCTGAGGTTATTCTACGTGCTAGAGCTGTTTCTCCACAGAAAAAAAAATGAAAAAACAAAACCAACTACAAAATCCTTAGACATTTGGCCCTGGAAAAGAGGTACACTGTAAATAATATACAGGAATAAGAGCCTCATGAGGGTCTGAGTCCAAGCAGATGTCACTAACTTGGAACGGAGTAAAACACTTCTAATCCCTCTGAAAACAAAGCAGCCCTGCCAGTCTCAGCCCCTGTCACCTCTTCAATAATATCTGAGCACTGGAGCAGGCTTGGCTATCCCAGGGAAGCTGTCCTTTGCCCCTTGAGAAGGTGCTAGACAGGGACACACTGCCATCTCAGTGTCGAACTGTTGTGACACCGGAGTCGCAAAGCATTTTACGCACAGTTGGAAGCAGTTTTTACACGACTTCCATCCCTTCAGGCTTTTCAACCTCTCTCTCCAGCCTCTCCCTTTATCCAACAGAATGAAAATGTCAAGAGCGTTCTCAGCCCCACTCTCCTGGGTGGGCACATTCACCTCCTGAGTGAAAACGAGTTTGCGGCTCTGAGTGCAATATTCATTTATTGAGCTATCTCCATAGATACCTGCAGTCGCTTTTTCAATTCAGCCCCAACTAACTCCGTGTCATGGTGGAAACGAAGTAGCCAGTGTAAATAAAGAGATGCTTTGTGCCTGCAGTTTGGACGGCTTAAACTGCCTTTTACATCTGAGGTAGAGGTAAGAACTGACCGTGGTGGAAATCTCAGTGCATGGCCAACCCCAGAGCGAGAATATCCATGGAGGACACCACTTGAGTGGCAGGGAGAGTTTAGACTCACCCTTCAGTTTGCAGCAGGGTAGAGCCAAGCTTTTAAGTGGTAGAGTGAATTAACTCTCAGATTTGTACCTGTGTTTGATAAGCACATACGCCCTAGTTTATACCCTATGAGGTGGTCACACACCCATGTGGGAAGCTGCTGAAGCAGGTGCTAAATTGTACTACATCCAACTTCCACCTTTGATCACCTCAGTCTTTAGCCTGGGTTGCTTAAGGAGACTTTTCTTCGAGAACAACTTTTTGGTTGTAAATTCCCCTGGGATTACATAGCTGGTAATCTCAACTCTAATTAGAACAAATTTATCTACTTGTAAATGCGAACATATATCTGAGATTTCATACCTCAGCCAATTTCCTTTAAGCTTCCACATTGGCCAAGAGCAAAAATTTCCTTTTCAAATAACAAAATCCTGCTTCCACTCAAAAATCAACCATGCAATCAATCAATTAGTCTGTCAGCTGGCTTTGCTGTATGTACAATACTAAATCCCCTGAAAAGTGACAGTTGTAAGAAACAAATATCAATATATATCATTATGAGTGCTTGAAAAGAAGGCTTTCTGCTAACGGATTGCTGAGAAGTCCTCCTTTCCAGAGGAACAGAGCAAGTGTTTCCAACCGGGGCAAGTTGGAAAAAACAAGATTTTAGAATCATACTGACTGATAGAACTGCTGTTTTAGGGAGTTGCTTATACAT
Source organism: Grallaria varia (assembly GCA_013396735.1). NCBI lineage: Eukaryota > Metazoa > Chordata > Aves > Passeriformes > Formicariidae > Grallaria > Grallaria varia. The sequence continues at coordinate 140,329 of VWZG01004790.1, forward strand.
TTTAAAATGCAACACTTTGTTTATTTTTCCTCCTAGGTCTCTGCTAAGACAAATTATCAGTATAGGTCAAGAGATTAAGAAAGCAGATTTTATTAAAGTCTCAGATTTAGGGTATGTGCCTGTAAATCCTTTGGCATGAACAAGAGGCTGTGGTGTGGCACAGTAAAAATCCAAGTGTCAGTCATGCCAGGGTGACTAATATAACTCACTTGTGGCCTCATTAATCATGAGTGGCGTAGGCATCCCAAATTCATGTCAATAACAGCTTTATGCCACTCCAGCAAATAAGAATTCCTCTATAGATATCCTTAGGTAGAGTGAGAAACCCTGGTCCTTTCTGGTGTAAACCACTTGAGCTCTGCCAAGGACTGAGAAGCAATGATCATTTTTCTTAGCTGAGCTTCTGACCCACATTTGCTATTCATTATTACTATATTATTTTTTGGGAGTCAGCAGAGCTCTTCTGGCTCTGCATAAAGTGTTTGTCTTGTAATCTCACCAGACCAGGGATGTCTCCAAATACTCTTTGGGAACTTTATAAAAAAATGCACCCTCTGCCTCAGCAATAGAAAAGAAATTGAAGGGTTTTTTTTCCCCAGGTGAACTTGATACCATCTTTGGCCACTTGTGATCCCTAAATAAGGGAATCACACAAGTATTATAAAGAGACACATTTACCACTTGAGTGGTTAGACTGTGAAAGGGTGGTAATTAAAAAGAAAATATTTAGATAAGTAGGCCTAGACTTCTTTGAAATATCTTTGCTTCCTTTTCTTCCTCATTGTGCACGTAGAAGATTTTGCTGCCTCTCTATAGCAACAGCCATTTAGGATGAGGAAGGTGCGTCGCTGTCAGGACTGATCCAGTTGAAAAGACATCACTGTTTTTTGGTAGGAGCACTGCCCAGGTGGACGAGGTCATCACTCGGCGTGACCTCACTGCCACACTCAGTAACAGCAGGGAGACAGCACTGTCTGTCACTGGGCTAAAGGCAGGACACTCCACCTCTTTTGGAGGCTGTCTGCATGTACGTCAGCTGAGTCTAAGATCCAAAACATCCTCTGAGCAGTGGGCAAGAAAATCCACTTCTCTCCTGCATCTCCTCTAAGTGTATCTTCTTATATTTGCTTCAAAATTCAAATTTTCATTAAGAAGGTCATCACAGAGTGGTGCTTGTCAGGAGTCCTCCTGACTGCTGTCCAGGACCTCCAAGTGGCACTTGGAAGGCAAGACTGTCTGCCTTTCCAACCCATCTGTGCTCAGGGTGAGCTGCAGTTCAGCTGTGCCTGTCTGGAGTCTGTGGGACTCCTGCAGGGTCGTCTCAGCCTCCCGGGGTCGCATCCACCATTCCTGTTGGTGCATCTGGACGAAACGTGAGTTCCAGATTTCAGGGGACATTCTTGGGCCTCAAGAGAATGGCACAGCTGGCTGTTCCTTTCAACACGAGCCACTGTGCAGGGCGGTGAAAGTGCAGCTGACTGGCCTCAGTGTGGCTCCTGAGCTCTGCTGCTGCTGCTGCTGCATGTGGGGCTTGGTGGAGACCCCCAGCGAGGCTGAAGTGTGACAGCCAGATGTGTCCTCACCTCCTTCCCTCCGCTCCACACGGCACTGCAGGGTGGGAGGAAGAGCCAAAAGCAGCAGAGGACACAGCACCGAGCACTCTGATTCTCCTCCCTCCTGGAAACATGGAGCTTCCTCTAGGCAGAGAACTGGCGTTGCAATATTCCTACCAAATCCCAGCGTGTTTAAGATGCTCTTAAGATGGTTGAATATTTGATTGATGATTCTTAAAAGCCTGTCATTGGAAAGGGCAGATTTTTCAGCTGAAGTTGATAGGCTGATCATATGGATAGGCTGATCTCAGTGGAGACTGAGAAAGAAAACACCTGGACCAAAACGGTTTTCTAGATGTTTAGCGAGAGGGTAAAAGTTATTCCCTCCCTCTAAGGCAGAGGAGCTCATGGATGTGATTGCCAGTGGTGGGTACATGGTGGCAGTGTGTGAGCGTGGCTTGGGCAACCCGGCACGCTGCAATGTGGAAGAAGATCAGGTGACTGGGGAGCCTGCAGGATACACCCCGGGATGCTCAGGTAGCCAGGGGGTGCCTGGTGGAGCCGTCACCCATATGCCTACCTGACGTGAAAGTGCTATCACTTTGCCTTGTGTGTACACACCTCCATCTGAAAATAGAAACCAAGAGGAATGAAAATAATAGGAAGAAAAAAAGAAAACCAGGAAGTGTTATGAGGTTTCTGGTTAGTCTGGCCCAGTGCTGAATTTAAAACCATAGTGAAATATACATTGTTTGTGGGCAGTGCACAGTTACATCATGCATGAACAGAGAAGAGGGGAAAAAAGATACTCCCAGACACTCAAAGACAGGCTGACATCCCTACTGGTGTTGTCTGTGTGTTCTGCATCCCCTGGATGGTCTTGGTGCACAGAACTTGCAGTGCTTCCCATGGAGCTGTAGTGAGTCATTGGGGGTCAGGCCAACTTGTGTTGTGTTTTTCCTACAGGTCACGTAACTTGCAGGTCTAAGGATTCATTTGTAACGAACTGACCACATGAAAGACAGCATGTCAGCGATGGTGGTTGTTCTTTTGGCTCCAATGGTGACGAGTGCTTTGCCACCAGGGAAATTCAGGGGCAGTTGTTCACACTTGCTGACTCAGGACAGACCCACTTCACATCTCTGAAGCCACAATAGGTGCTTCTTGCTCTGGAGGTTGTTAATGCTTTGGAAAAAGGCCAAATCCAGTCTCTTGATAATAAACTTGTGTTCAGTCATTGCAGTTCCAGAGTATAACTCCATCTTGGTGCTGGATGTGGATCTTTGCCATGCCTCGTATGTGGGGCGAACTGAGGAGAAGGTTGGAAGCACACAAGAGCCTCTTGTATTTAGGGCCATACTGTGAATTAACATCGAGGCAGGTTCCTAGTTTGGAGCCCAAGTGGAGGGACAGCCTAAATGACTGTCCCTCTGCTCTGCCCTCAGCCCTCTGCCCCAACAGCAGGCTGAACATCCTTATTTGAGGTCAGTGTGTGGTTATGAGCATTCCCAAGGCTGAGCGCTGACATGGTGGTAATTGGATCTCATGGGGCTGGTCAAAAGGGAGTTCTACTTCGCAGCAATTATCACCTGGGAGGGGTGGGGGTAAAAAAGGAAGAAACAAAACCCCAAACGTGGAGATGGGGAATTGGAGTAAGCGCTGACGAGTTGGCAGATGCTGCCACATCAATGGCCATATCATGGCAGGGAAAGCAGCGACAGCCCTCTTGGAGCCATCAGTCACTGTTGTTTTGGGTGAATGCCAGCAAACGGAGAGAAAGGAGAGATGGGGGAGGGAGGCACCAGCCTGCTGGGCCACTTTTAATTACTTCAGGTCACATCAGACGAAGAACTGCCCACCGTGACAGATCAGTCCCGCTCGGAGGGCTTGCACGCAACCCAGGGTAGCAAGCAGGACTTATGTTCACGCAGCTCCTTTTATCAGGAAAGAAAACACCCCTCCACAACTCAAAGCACCGCCACGGCCAAGCGACAGGCAGAACCATATTGTGCAAACCTCCACGACCCCGCGTCATGCGGGGCTTCCCTGGGCTGGAGCAGCAAGGGGCATCCGTCTGACAGCACACACAGCAGCACGACACAACCTCCTGGGCAAGAGGGAGGGCAGGGTGCCATAGCATCCCTGGATGGCAGCCAGGGCATTAGCACATCTGAGGTAGGACTCCTATCTCCACATGGCTCAGGTTGTTTGCCACAGCCTCCAGAAGGGGACCTTGCCCGTCGCCTCACTCTTTTCCTTCTTTCAGAGTCTTCAGTGGGGCTTGTGACAGCACAAGTGCTCTGCAAAGTCTTATTTATGCGTGTTTTTTGTGCCAGCAGCAAGGTGTTGTCGTAAGAATGGTCGCTGAGTTTCTGTACTTCATTGCCACAACAAATTCCTTAGAAGCTTTCCAAAAAAAGGGAAAAAGGAAAGAAATGTCACTACCCTTCAAACATTTTTATAGCTGAATTCATCACTGCCACATATGGAACTCATGTATGAGCCTTGGTTTCTTCACGCACAGCAGCCTCCTGTTGACTTCACTGGGAACTGCATTTGCATTTGGGTTACAGGGTCAGGTTGTTAATTATGCAAACTCACCTGGTCCTCCTGAGCTCAGCACAAATTCAAACGGACAAGCCCTGGTGAAAATATGTCCTACATTACCCTGCCGCATATTTTAAAATAGTAGTTTCCCCAGAGGAAACAGTGGTGTTTCTAGAGGACTCTGTTGGTGTGTGGCTCCTCTGACTTTTTTCCTCAGTGGTGTTCCTAGTTAAGTGCTTCTGTTCCTGCATGTGTGCCTCTTCAGTCTGATTGCTTGTGGTGCTGGGCTTTGGACTGTGTCAATTGCCTGATCCAGGTTTAAATAACAAAAAAAGGCAGGGTTGGTTTTACAGTGCAAGTAATTTTACCCATAGATGATGTAAGGGACTGGAACACAAGTCCTATGGGGAGAGGCTGATGGAGCTGGGGGTGTTTAGTCTGGAGAAGAGGAGGCTTAGAGGTGACCTCATCACTCTCTAGAACTCCCTGAAGGGAGGTTATAGCCAGGTGGGGTTGGTCTCTTCTCCCAGGCAGTCAGCAATAGGACAAGGGGGCACGGGCTTCAGCTCTGCCAGGGGAAATTTAAGTTGGATATTACAAAGAAATTCTTTACAGAGAGAGTGGTCAAGCATTGGAATGGCCTGCCCAGAGAGGGGGTGGATTCGCCATCCTTGGAGGTTTTTAAACTGAGATTGGACGCAGCACTGAGTGCCATGATCTAGTAAACTGACTGGAGTTGTACCAAGGGTTGGACTTGATGATCTCTGAGGTCTTTTCCAACCCAATCAATTCTATGATTCTATGATTCTCTGTAGGGATGGAAAAAAGCAGAAGAGGAATACAAATTGTTTAAACTGAGATTTGCCTCCGTAGTGTTAAATTGCAGTGGGGGTCAAAATTAAACTGTTCATCAACCACACCAGTACAGAGCAGAAGAATTAGGCATTGTTTCTGTTTCAAACCAAATAGGTGTACAGTCCAGGAGTGCCATCTTAGCTTATACAAAGGAGAAACCTTCATTATAAATCCGAGAGGCCACTTTAATGAGCTCATTTAATCTGATGTAGTTCAAGTGGTTGTGGTGGCTTTGGCACAGGCGCTGCTGCTCTGTCTGGGGGCTGAGACCTGGCAGTTCCCCCCTGGGTGCCGGTGTCGTGTGCCCCACGGGTGCTTCAGGGGTGCCTGGGTGAGGGGGTTTCTCATTTGCCACATTTAATGTGGTATTTTCCTTTGCTTTTTCCCTTCTCCACATTTTCTTCAGCTGGCTGAACAACTGGCTAACAGCTTTGGATAGAGGGGTTTCAGACTTGGGCAGCTTTTCTTTCCTGAAACATAGTGGCCCTAAATTACTGCCAACAAGGTATTTCTTTCACCTGGGTTTTTCATCATGGGTTTTTCCTCCTATGATATTCATAGCAGTGTCTTTTTGTGCTACTCTGCCATTTAGGGGGACAGTCTTTCTGCTATAAATACACTGACTCCTTCTTTCCCCAAACACCTTTTAACTCCAACAAAGGTAAAGCATGGCATTCATATTCGTAGTCTGTCAGGCTGCTGCAAACAGAGCGATAGAAAAAGAAAAAAATTTAGCGCCATCCTAGACTTTCTGTGTGATTTCAGGGTGTTTATTGTAATGACAGGGCTGATCAAATACAGAAGAAATGCTGTTTTCAAATATTTAACTGATGACTACTCAACAATAACTCATACTTTATTTACTTATTTCTTTGCTATTTGAACATCTACCTAAAGGGACTTTTCTTGCACAAATATTAGAGGGTTGCCTGTTCTTTGTACCAATGTCCCTGTTCAACTGCAAGCAAAAGTCTTTGAGAGAAGCCAAGAAATGCATATTCCTCGTTGCTTGCCAACTGCTCTTCTTCATCCATTATTGCTATTACTGCTATTGCTACGATGTCAGAAGACCTCACATAGGGTCCATTTACCACCTGTGTGACCTGGGTCAAAGCCATTCTGACTTGTCATGTTAAGTGATTTAATTGTGCAGGTCAGCGTCAGGATCTACGAGGTGTTGTACAACCCTACGGGAAGAAGCAACTCCCTGGAGATCTCTCAGGTGAGAACTCACCTGCTTTTACAGGTTCCAGCATCAGACCAGGACAGAGACTTGATATAATTTGGTGGGAAGAATACTCAGTAGGGCAAGAAGAGTGTACAAGCAATCACAGATGCAAAGGTTAAAATCAAATTGATAAGTCACAATCAGGAAAAAAATCCACAATTAATGTTAGCAGTGCTGGGGGTAAAAGAAATAAAAGCAAACCAATGGCTTGTTTTAAACTCCCAAATCTGCAATGTTAATGAACATGCGGGCCGGGGACAGCCAAGGAGTCTAAAGTGGCCAAAGTGGAAGGAGGGGAGGAAGGGAGTTGATATATTGAGAAGGTTAGTGGATGGGAGAACACTCAGAAGCTGATTGAAGACTTTCCAGTGGGGTAGAAATATTTTTCACTTGTGGGTTGAAGATTCACATAGGTGTTGAAATCTTCAGGGTCTTTACTGATTGTTGATCCACTTTCTGGTGGTAAATTTATGCCACAAAAAACCCCCTCAAACGTTGGTCCTCCTTTCTTTCTTTCTCACAGTCTCTACCACGTTCAGATAGGGAGAGAGGATGGACTTCTTCATGTTTTTCTCCTCTGTTACCTCTCCTGTTCACTGCAAATGCCCATCCAGGTTGGGGCACCCTGAGATGCACATCTCTCTTCCTGCTGGGCATGAGACAGGCATTCCAGCCTTTGTGCTCAGGGCTGCCAGAGCACTAATATTTTTTTCCAGGAGTGCTAAATTCCCGCCAGAACTATTTAAAACGAGTAAGCAAACAATTTCTTTTTGCTAAGCACTGACTGTATTACACAGGCCCAGTGGCAACTTTTTAATGACAAATATTTCCTAAGGTTTCTGTTCACGCTTGGACACAGCAATTGCACACAGCAGCCGCATTATGCACACATCGGACCGAGCATAACAGCACCTGCTGCTGCTCCTGCTGCTACTAAAGAGGGAGCAACTAATCTCTGTAATTATTGGTGAAGAATTAAGGCTTTGATTTGTCTTATTGCAGAAATATAGATATTCCCCCCCTGCAGGCTGGGAAGAAGATGCTCTTTGCCTTCCTGTTCTGCCACATGAGGGACTTAAACCATTGGCAGCACCCAAAGGGAGAGTGCAGTTGTAGGAACACCCCCCACTCTGTTATCTAGAGGAGAAATGGCACCCATGGGATTGTTCCCACACTGTCACCACTTCATGCAAGGCAGAGGGGCTGGTTTGCTCCCTGGAGCTGCGGTAGAAGCGATTTCCTCTGGTCCCATTGGTGGCAGAGGGGGGACAGTCTGAGAGCAGGGTGAGGCTCTCTCCAGGAGCAAGGCGAATGCAGATGGCAGCAGGATTGTCTGGGCGCTGCTGGAACCCCCTTGTCTGTGAGCGTGCTGCATGTTCTGGGCGCCCCAGGGAACCACAGGACCACCAGAGCATCGTCTCTCTCTGGTGAAGGCACGGGCTTGTCACGAAGGCAGCACATCTGCTTCTTTCACCCGAGGGGGAGAGATGGTGACCACAGAGTAGAAAATAATCATGGGCTAATTGTCTTCTTGATGAGGATTTTGTAGCGTGTCATTAGGAGGACCTTGCTGACCACATGCTGCAAAGTTGTGCTCTAAGGGGCATAAGGAGCTAGAGGAGCTCTTGGAGGGCTAGGGGAGGTCTGTTGCGAACCACCCCTACCACCCTCCAGATAAAGCTGGACCAGACTGGGCTTTAGTGGTCTTCTCTCAAATACTACCAATGTTTCGTTAGTCTCCTTTTCTCAACTCCCTTTCCAGTCCATTTTTGCCCCCTTCCAACCCCTTACGTCCTTGTCAGTGTTAAAGCAAGAGGAGTGCAGTCATGGAAAAGGACAGGAAAGACCCTTTCCATCCTTTCAGCTCCCCCCCTGCGCTCCTCTCCCTCCCTCCCTCCCTTCCCACAAAGGAGTTGCAAGTATTCCTCTGCACCACAAAAAGAACCTGCCAATGGGTCTAGGACAGAAAGGGTTAAACTCAGTCGAGCACTAGCTCCAACACAGTTAATCCATATAAAGCTCATGGATTTCTCTTCAGTGATCTTTGTGGTTGTCATTTGCATTTTTTTCCTTTTGTGAAATCTTTTCTTCTTTCCTTTTACACTCGTATGCATGCAGAAATTAGCATATTGTACCGAGAGTGGGAGATGTAAGAAGCCGACCCCCTGCTGTTCAGCGGATTGTGCAATCTGCAGGCGGCATCAATTTTTCAGCAGTTTTCTCATTTCTCATTACAGTCAGGGCACCGCGCGGCTCCCGCTTCAACACAATCCCTAGTGGTCCTACAGACAAGCATATGGGCTGCCGAATAGCCGCACTGCTACTTTCAGAGCATTAATATCCTTGTTTATGCTTCCACCGTAATTAATCCTGGTATTAATATAGTTCGGGCTTAGCTTTACTAATTACGTATGGGCTAGCGGGATAATTATGTCAGCAGACTCCGGCGCTGATCCTTGGCAGCAGTTTGCTAACCTTAGGAGCAGCATTATAAACACTTTGGCCGATCCTGCCTTGGAAAGGAGGAAGCCAGAGATGAGGAGGAGGTTGAATACGGTGAATCAATGTCTGATAACTATAAATACTGTTTTGAAAATGAGGAAATTTCACAAGCACAGTAAAGTTGTCCTCAGGTATCAAACTCCGTGGTTGTCATAGTGATGTGTGCATTATTAAGAGGGTGTTGTTCGCTCTGGCGTCTAATCTTATAATGAGGACAGCTCATTATCGGCCCAACAAGAGTTCCTTTCCCCACTGACCACATCCCAGCTTGACGAGTGCTTGGGGCTGAGGGGAACTTTTTTTCCCCGTGTTCCTTCCCCTCCATCCCACTGTGCCCCAAGTAACCTCAGCAAGCTCTCGGTGCAGCACACCACTGTGCAGGGCTAATGAATCAATAGTGCTAGGCAAGACATTTCCCACTTTTCTTCTGGTTTTGAGCGTGCCTGTGACATAAAACGGGTACAAAAAATAACGCTTTGGCCACTTCAGACTCCTCGGCTGTCCCCGGCCCGCATGTTCATTAACATTGCATATGGGGGAGTTTTAAAATGAGCCATTGGTTTGCTTTAATTTCTGCACCTGTTTCTGCTGCCCGAGCGTTCCCGGCAAACATCCTTCGTGGGGTCAATGATGTCCCTTCACGCCGGGCACGCTGCTTAATGGGACTTCCTTGGCTTATCATTAGCCACTTTGCATTTTTATGGAGCGCTATTAACTGGGATGCAGACTGGCTCTTAATTCCCTTCTGAGGTTTGTACACAGTGGTCACGTCCCTCCCCGGCTCCCCAAACAATCCAATTATCACAGTTTGTCACACTGGCGTGGATGACCCACACGCCACCTGCTCTGCTGCTGGGCTCCATCCTCCAGGAGGACAGCCAAGCACAGGGGTTGGAGTTTTGTCTCAGCAGGACCCTTGAAATGGCTTCAAAAATCATACATCTGCTTTTGTTGGCAAAACCAAAACCAGAACCCAAAATAGGCTGTGAAATTACATTATTTGAAGGTATGAGATCTGGAAAAGACTTTAAGGAATTTACTTCTTCCCTCTCCCCCTCTTTTTTTTTTCTTCCTTTTTCTTTTTCTCTGCAGAATAGATTTATGTCTAGACAGGCAACCTGTGTATTGTTTCAGCCTGTTAGGTGACCCTGGCAATGTAAGGGTCTGATCATCTGGAAAGGCTGAAAGTGAATGTTAATAAGAATGCTTCTGTCAGCCTCCTGTACAAGTAGGAATGTAAGCATGAGGTCAGAATTAAGGATGTGATGAAATGTCACCATCTTCAATTGGGTTTACTATGTGCCGATGTATTTTTCTGAAATTGCTCCCAAATCTTACCCCAAAGCCATTGGTGGAAATGCTCCCCGTGTCTCCAGCTAATTTTGGAGCAGACCCTTTGAGCTGAGCCATTAAACCCCTCCAGGTCAGGCTTTCTTTTGCTCAGCCTTCTCTCTGTGATTTCAGCCCCTTTCCAGAAGCTTCTGTCTTTTGGCCTGTGACAGCTCAGGGATGTTTGGCTCCGGCTCACAAGTGGCTGGTCCACCATCGTAGGCTTTGGGTCCTGTTCCTGGGCTTTTTTTTTTTTTTTTTTTTTAAAGTTAAAGAGTCACTTGGTAAAACACAGAGCCAGTCCTAAGACCAGAAAGTTCATCCCAGAGCTCTGTTCTCCCACGCAGGCGCTATGATTGGAGATTCCAGAGCTGTGTGCTCTCTTTGGCCGCTAACCCTGGGGTTTTTTTTGCCAGCAGCAAGGTTTCAGGAAGGGCAAAGTCCAGTCCGAGTTGTCAGTGACCTCATGAACTGCATGGCATTGGGCTCATGTACTCTAAGAGGTGCCGCACCCGTGGCTTGTGTGATCCACCTGCAGGTAGCCAAGGATGAGCTGTGATTTGCCCAGAGAAAGGGCAATCCCTCCGAGTTCTCTACTAAATTCTGGGGAGAGATCTCTTTTTATAGAGACTTCTGCACGTTTACAGTTGCACTAAAGGTTTTCCACAGCTTCCTTTCAGTTTTATTTTATTTTTTCTTTTGGCCATTTTATTTCAACTGAAAGTAAAGGAGGTCCCTCCACTAAGTGTCTCAGGCTGCATGTTCTCTTTGTCACACAGAAATCAAAGGGAATTTTGCACCTGAATAAGTAAGAGGCCCTCAAGCTGTAGCTAGAAGGTCCTGAATTACTGCAGCGGTCTACAGGAGAAATCCTCCTGCCCCAAAGCAGTCATCTCCAAGGAAAATCTATGTATTTGTGTTTTTTGACTCCGGAGGGAATTTGGATACACTGTGGAACTCTTTGTAAGTTTTTACCTTTCCACTGAATCCCAAATTTCCAAATCTCGAGATGCAGATCATCTGAGAGTTTTGCGTTGTTTAAATGCTGGACGTTCCTCTCAGTTCCATATCATTTGAAGGCCGAGAGGCAATAGCAGGGAGCAAAATAAGAGAAGTGTTTTGAGTATGTGTGACTAGTAAATGGATTGACATTTTGTCTTGTCTTTCAAAAGGTTTTTTCTACTGGGAAATTAGTCTCTACTGGCAGCGTTGTGATAATCTGCTTATAGCCCGGTTCATCAATATCTTAAATACCCACATGCTTTTTGTCCACAACAAAGTAGCTGTCATGTACAAGCTGGTTGTTAACTATCTCAAGTGCATTTCCTATCAGAATATGGGGGAGTTTTAGCCAGCTGTGTGTACAACTCTAATAGTATAGACTAAATAGGCCTATCAGTAAGTACATTTTCCAGTCACCAGGAGCTTGTCAGACCCTCCCAGAGTACAACCACATTTCTCTTTACCCTCAGGACCTTGCAGCCTGACACAAGATGCCATAGGAGAGCAGAAGGGCGTAGAGGAACGTGGATATCAGCATGAGAACGTGGCTGCTCAGCGAAGGTCCATTGACAGAATGGAGAGGCAACAAATTGACAGGATAAATAACAAGCACCTTTTGTTTGGCTTATTATTGATCCATCAGTCCTTAAACTTGATCCTTCTGGATCCTCTGAAATGCTGGAACACAATCCTCACTTTTGCATTCTGGTAGCTCAGTGACAGCAGAAGTGGCTCATGGAGTTACAGTCAGGGATGGTTGTGGCAGCTCTAAGTGTAAATGGTTTTGGCAAAGTTTAGGACAGAAATGGGCATGATGACTCTACTGGTAACTAAAATACAACCTGAGACCCAGAGAGTGCCTGAACTGCTGACAAGCAGAACCTGAGAGGGCATATCAGGGAAGGACCTTTGTACACAAAACCTGTTTATTTCCTTCTAAACAGTTGCTTTTTTTTTTTTTCATTGACCACTGTCAGAAGAGGCTACAGGGCTACAAAAGCCCTTGTTTTGATGCAAATGGCCTTTCTTAATCTATTTTAGGATGTACCGTTGCATACCCTGTGCTTTTGGCTCTGTAGTATTCCCCCTACTGCAGGGAGCACTGCAGTCACCTGGGCAGAGATCAAGGCCCTTGCTCTCCACCTCCATGAGTCAAGACGATGAAAATTCATTTTCATCCCCCGTGGGGGCAAAAATACTAATGCAGAATGTCACCAAGAATTGCCCTTTTATTCTGGGGTCTTCAAAAGGCAATCCTAGCAAACTGTGGTGGGTATCAGCTTATTTTTCCATCACTGCCCTGAGTTAACTACAAGGAGACACGTGGGAACAGAAGCATAAATGAAGCATGGGATTTTTTATTAGTGCATGAGCACTGAAACTATTACTCATGGTATACAGTTTGAGTCAATACAATTTTAGGTTATCTGCTGCATATATATTCCCCATACATAAATATCTCACAGCAGTTACACTTAGTGAAATGACTGGAAACCAGAATCGTATCTCTTTCATGAGTTTATAAGAGGACCCTTTCAACTTTAAAAACCCAAATTAGCTAGCCAGTTATACATATGTGTTATTTTAAGCATGTGCTTTAATCCAGGGCCACTCCTCTGGGTGCACATCAAGCTGAGCAAGTAGGGGAGTGCTTAGCTCAACCAGACCTGGGTGAGTTTTCTAATCCCTGCTAGAATTAAAAAAAGGTGGACTTATTTTAATATTTCTGAGTCTTGTCTTTGTCAGGAAGCCATACTCTGATAAAGTGTTAGTTAATGAAGTCAGTTGGAGAAGGATAATTACAGTTTTGGAGCAGCTTCTGACTTCTGTTATTTGTTTCCATTCTTCCCATCCGTGAAGGTGATGGTAATGGATGAGGAGGTGCCCAGGTGGAGGATCAAAGGACAGCTGGGTTATTGACTCCAGAGCTTTGTGGATGATGACCCAGGCTTTTCCTTCCCCAAGGAAAGTAAGCGGTGCTGCTCCAAACCTGATTTAGACAATAGAGAATGTTCCCTGCTTGGAGAAACACTGAATTGGTGAGCTCGCCCACTTGTTCACCTGTTTACCACCACACATTATGGCTGCTCACACCAGGAGTTAATCCAGCCTGTGACAGCACCCCTGTGTTTTCTCTCTCATTTAACTTTTCCCATGGAAGGTAATTTGCCTGAAAACATTTGAGCTTTGGCAAAGCCAAGAAGTCACCAAGAAGGTCCCTTCAGCAATACCTGCCCTTAACACCCAGCCCCTTTCCTGCTGATGGGAGTAAGGGCAGCAAGGGCCTGGTGACAGCTTTATCCTTTGGTCCACGCAACAGAGAAGTCTCTGGGGGATGGGGTCCTGCTCCTGCACCAGCCCCAGGTGTGCCAGTGGTGAGATGACAGATCTGGCCTTCACTGCAAATAAAGGAGATCAGGACAGAAGGAGTGGGTCTCTGATGGATTGCATGCTAAAGGAGGTCCACAATCTGCCAGTTGTGTGATTATACAATGGGACATGATTTTTTAATGGAGATGGAAAACAGACCTTTTGACAGCACTGAGTTTTGCTCAGGGCCATCTATGTGCTTCTCTCACTGAAGCGTCTTGGCCAAATTTGTCTCTGTTTTGAGAAGACACAACTCTGTTGAGGCGTGATGGAGCCGAGTGTGATACTGAAGTGCAGCTGAAGACAAACCTTCCAAGCTGTTTCCTCTCAGGGTAAAGAGAGGGGAGCCCTGTAAGAAGCTGGTTATGAAATCCTACTGCTGCTCTGCTCCTGTTTGGCTGGCAATAATGCAGATTTAAAAAGAAAAAAGTTTTGGCTCTCCAACTGATCTTTAATTTCAACTCTCTTCTAAGATTGTCTTGTTGAACACACTCCCTGTGAATAAACTGTTATTGGGGCTTAACCTGTTCTGAGATTCAGAGAGTCTCAGAGAATGTTTAACTTCCATGGACATGGAATTGGATTGTGGTATAGATGAATAAACAAACACAGAAAGAAAGTGAGAAAAAATTACTGAAAGGAGTCATCTGTAATAGCATTTCAACTCCTGCAAGACAAGAGGAGAAAAACTTTACCAGGTCCTTAGGCGTGGATCTTACCAGAAGGGATCATGTCAGAGCAAGGTGACATTTTCTTCCTGTTGGTGCTGGTGCTGCCAGGGCTTTGGAAAACACTGGTGCTCCAACTGCTGCAAAATGATCGTGAATAGTTATGGGTGGAATTTCTTTCCCCCTTTTAAATGGCACTTCTTTTGAGACATCTCCACTGGTGCTGAATCACCTCTGCCTGGAAGCCTTCAGGTCAAGGCTGAGACTGTAGTCAGAGGCAGGTGATCTTGGTTGAACTGCAGGAGGCAAATATGTCACCTCTATTATCCCTTGGCCCTTATTAGATGGGAAGTTAGATTAGATGATTGGCCCAAGTTAGATGGAAACTTTGATTAGGTGATTTGATAATCAAACCTAAAACCAGCTACTACTGAACTAATAGGAGACAGGAAGCCTTTAAGTCAATGTCAAAATATCAACAATGATGTCATCTTCAGAGGACTTCAAGAAATGTTGGAAAGAGGTTATAGTCTGGCAAACTAGATTTTTTCAAATACTCTATGCACATCTGGGAATCTCTCTGATGTCATAGCATTTATTCTTGTCTTCCGGCTCAGCCTTGTTTTGGTTGACTCTCATCTTGACATTACAGTGCAGTGGGGTTTGCTTGTGTCAAGGAAGAAGAAGTTCCTTGTGACATGAGGAATGGGAAAGGTAATAGTTTGGCAGTGTGATTGGGCTCTTCCCCCATGCAAGGACTACTGTATAATGGTACTAGAATGGACCTCACCACCTGCTGTTGCCAGTCCATGGATAGTCCCAGCTAACAGTTTCATTTACCTGAGCTAAGAGATCCTGCAATAATGGTACTGGAGAACAGCACCCTCCATTTATCCATTACACTCACTGAATGCTGCCTGCTTCACCTTGCCCAGCAGTGCTTTGATATCCTGTAGAGCTGTATTGGAAGCTCGTATTTCCTGTGATAGCTTATATGAGCTCAGATCAAGTTCATTTGAGTTATGTCCTGAGAGGTTCAAAAAGCCACTTCTGGGTGCTGGTTAATGGTGAGCTGCCAACTGTGGTAACTAAAGCTAACAAAAGTCACTCTATCTCTCGCAACAAAACTGATTCTACCACTTAATCCCCTCCATCACTGAGCAGCCAACCACTGAAAACAAATTTAAGCATTTTCTGTCTCTGCAAGGCCCAAAAGGTGTAGAAGAAAAAGCTCTCCTGCTACCATTGTGGGTAGCAGCCTGTTTACCCTCTGTTTGTGGAAGAGTGGTTCTTTGGAGTTTTTCTAGGAAAAATCAAATATGTCAAAAGAGTGTGAAAAAAAAAAAAAGATGGAATCAAGCTCCTTGCAATGTAAGAGGAAATAATTCTGAGAAACACAGCAATTTAGACATTAAAATCTTCTTTCTCCATGAGAGAAAACCTTATCCATTTAAACAGTCATAAAGCCCTTTAAATCAGGCTCAGGTACCTTTTAGGAAGATGATTGCCAGTACAGGGGCTGTTCAGTGTGGAGAAGTACAAATGTAGCAGTTTTAATAATGATAAATAACTTCTCTTTTATCAAATCATCTCTGCTGGAAATAGTTTCACTCTGTGCGGTAACGATAATTTGCACACTTATCATTTGCTACCTTCCCAAGACAAGCAGCCAGCCATGGGATGTAATTTAACAACTTATCAACTGCGGGTTCATCCAGCCCTTTCCAGCCAAAAGGGCATTTCACACTATTTAAGAGATTTCACCATACATCGCCATCAATTTAAGATTTTACCAGCCCCTAGTCATTAAAATTTTCCACTCAGCACTTCACTTTATAACCCGGGAATGGAGCTGCAGAACGGTGCCAGCAGGCCCATGGAATTACCTGCTTTGTGCAGGTGATGGGATAATTACCAAAGGATGCAAATCCCTAAGTGACTATCAAAGGGCGCAACCATCATTAGCTCTACTTTTCATGTACAGAGGCTGGAAAACATGGAAAAGGGGAAAGAAATGGGGTATCTTTGGCATACTATCCTTGGGTGTTTTCCAATGGAGGTCTCTCTCAGGGGTTGAGCCTGTTGATTGCTCAAAGGGTTGGGGTCTCACATCACGCTCAGAGTTTCCCACGTCGTCTCCAGTATATCTGCAGCAGAGAGGCAAGGAATGTTGGAGAGGTCCCACAGCTCCCTCTCCTGAAAGCCTCTGTGATCAGGAAGAGCCCCAACTTCAAGGCTGGGGTGTGTCTTTGTGATGGGTACGAAGGTGTGCCTGGGATTTCTAAGCCAGGAATGCAGGAGTTGTGCTCAGGAGGAGCGCTCAGCCCGTTCGGTCCTGCTGAGGAGCTGGCTGGTGGTGGGCACAGGACAACACTTCTTTGCATTTAAGGTCTAGTGCTTTGAGCCAGCTGACCTGGCGTTTGGGATCCCCTCGCTGCTGAAAATACCTGATTCATGGTGTGTCATTTCTTTTTGGATGACAGGCTGAAGCAAAAAGAGCTTAGAGGGATGACCAGGCGGGACTTACCCACCTGAAGAAGGTTTTCTCCAACCCAGAATCCTACAACAGTGACCCTAGGCTCCCATTATGGTCAGAATACGCAAAACTAACAGTCTTGCTCTCAGCTAGGTCATGGCACCCAAAAAGGTGTTGTTTTTTTCCCCTTTTACTATGAACAGGGGTGAGCAGCTTAGTGAGAGACTTATGCATTGCCATGTGAATAGTGAGAAGAGTCCTACTTGCTCCCACTGGGATAAGTTTCACGAGACTGGAGACCATCCCTGGCCTTTGTAGCTGTCTTCTTCTGACAGCCCTACCAGCCCTTACTGCTCCTGCTGTTCTTATCTTAAAAAGAAGCACCAGTGCAGTGCTTTCCAGCCTCCTGCCAGACACGGTCAGGCCCAGTGCTCTCCACCTGGCCATTGGAGGTGTAGCAGATTTCCCCAAAATCCTCAGATTCCTAGCTGCACCCCCTGTTCCTCCCAGGAACCACACCTCTCATCACTGCCACTCTCCGAGTCCCTCCTCACAAGTGGCCTGGAAAGGAGCATATTGTCCTTGGATTGTTTGCAGAAGCTGGAGATCAACAGCTGTTTTTTTTTGTTTCCCTGCTCCTCCAGGACTGATGATATCCTGGAAGACAGGAGGGGGATGGAGTTCAGAGGGGCTGGGACAAGTGGAGTGAGGTTTTGAAATTGCTAGCAGTGATGTTTTCACATCCAAAAAAAAAAAAATCTGTCTTCTCTCATTTCCTGAATGCATTGTGCTCATTTATTGTTTCCTTTGACTAGAGCCTGACAAACAGCAAGTAACACATACGTATTTTGCAGTACAAAACTAGGAAAGTGGCTTTTGGTATAGGGCAGATGCAGTCTTGCAGAATTATTAGGATGCCTATGTCCACACGGAATGATAGAAGGGAAGGAATCAACACTGCAATCACTATTCAGTGACAATCCAATAAAACAATCCACTCCAATAACAACAACAATCCAATAAAAGCCCAAAACTTCTACCCTTTAAAAAAAGAAAGTGAAAAGGAATCTGAGCAACTTTAAATTTGGCAGGCATTTTTTAAAGTCTGAAACAAAGTACTACAGGGAGCTCAGGATGGAGCAAACTGTGGTGCACTATCCAGAGGTTCCAGTAAAAGACTGAAACTCACTGAACTCTGTGCTCCTGAATGTGTTGAAGGATTAAGAGTCTGATCCTCTACTACTTGGAGACGGTGGAACTTTTGACTTGGTCAAACCAAGGTCAGCCATAAATAATGGACTTATGTTTCCAACAAAGCAGATGTGCTGTCCTACAAGGTATGGGCAAAACACCTCAGTCTCGTCAAGCAGATCCCGTTGCTCTGGCAAGAACTCAAAGCTCTTTTCTCCAGGGAATGCCCCTTTCCTTGCCTCAGGAGAGCAGTCTCCCAGCAACTGCGGCTGCCCAGGAGAATATCCATTTGCAGCAGGCATGAAACTCATTATCTACTCCAGCCATCCCACCACAGTGAATTCCACGTTTTATTTCCACATAACTCGTCCACTGCAGAACCTCTTAAACCAATGAAGGGGGCCACGAAATTTGCCCTTGAGAGCACAGAGCACAACAAAGGGAGCAGCTCGGGGGAGGCTGCCTGCCATTCCCTAAAAGGAGCAATTCCTTTTCTCTGATATGCCATGGTGGATCCTGAGGGTGGTGGGCTATTAATAGCCACAGGTCACTCTAGGAGAATGCGTGAGGAGGGCGATATGGAGAGCATACAGATGGATTGGCACGGAGAGGGATGCAGGGGTTAGTTAGCCAGGGGTTGGCTTCACCTGGCTCTCAGTTTCTCATCTCACAAGCTTTTGTCCTCGGGAATGTATGTGCTTGGAACAGGCTGAACCAGCGGTTTTGGTCACCTTGGGTCTTCAACCCCGAGTTTTTCAAATTTCTAGACATGAACTGTGCAAAACTGTCTAGTTATTTGTTAAACCAAGAAAAGGGAAAGAAAGAAATGTCGCCCTCCTGACATCCAGTGTGTGAGTTTGTCCTGAAGACAACCATCTATACATTTGTCTCTACATTAGAGAATCTAAGTTAATTTACTTGTTAAGCTACTTCTTATGACAAGGATAACAAACCAAAAGGCTCCACACCCAGCACTGATTTTGTACAGTGGTGTCATGAACGTGGATCGAGTTTAATGAAACAGATCTTTATTGTGCTTATCACTTTTCTGGCAACATCCAAATTAATATTTGAGGTGACAGGCCATGTAATCCATTATAGGCAAATTATACATCACCATAGTCTCACCAAAATGAATCTCCCCTGTACAATGGCAGAGTAGCATGGGCAGGCATTGAAAGTAAATAAGTCTCTCTGATAGCTAGAAAACAAAGCCCTCCCTCACCTCCCTTTTAATAGCAGTGGCTCTGAAAATGGCACTGATTTTACTATTGTCCTTAGGGCTAAAAGGAGAGGCACATGCACCTCTTTGGTCTTTCGGTTAAAATAAACTTCATTGCAAAACCTTTGTTCTTTTGTTGTCTTGCCAACTGGATGGCTTCAGAAACTTGAATAATATATGTACAGTGTTGTACAGTACTTGTTCCCCACCCTCAAAAATTCCCAGATTATGAATTCATAGATTGTTTGTGCAGCTGATGGTGGCTTTGAGCTTCTCCATAGACAGAGAAGACCGAACCCAGTCCAGGCTGCATCTATACAGCTTTAGTGAACCCAGATTTTATGTTTGTCCTTAGCCTGAGTTAGCAAAATACACATCGCCCTCGAGCCTACTACAGAAGGTACATCAGGACAGCAGGGTGTGAAGCCCAGGTTTATTCTGGTACTCTTAGGTAAAGGGAAATCGAATTGAGGTGCCTGGTTCAAGAACATCCCCTGAGCTACAGTAGCTACAGCAGTGCAAGTGAGGCCGCTCCAGAAGGCAATGAGAATGGGATTTGTCACCCTGCCAGACCTCTGCTTCTACCTTGGGAGAAAGCAAATGGAGCTCTTAGGGTGACCAGTCAGTAACCGAGAGTACAGGTAAAGTGTTGAGTCAACATGCACCAAGACCTGGTACCTGGGAATGTTCAGGGAAAACAGTGAGGTAAAAGCAGAGGAGCAATGCTGAAGGTGAGGAAAGGAAGGAGAAAATGCAAGAAAAGCTGGAACAAAGAAGCTGAAGAGGACACAGCACTGTGATCAGAGAACTTTATCGTGGTGTATGTCTCTGTAAGCCTGCTCTGAGTGGTGCATTTGTTCCTCTCTCAGCAGAATTCATGGGTGCTTCAGTTCCTCACCGCTGAGTGGCTCTAATGAGTGTTCTTCTGTAGTCCTCTAAACACCTCCCATGGCTCATGGAGGGTATGCTAACGTATTTATCAAGCTTTTCTTAGCAATGAATAGATCTGCCTTAACTTCAAAACACATCAGTGGCACGTAGCCTCAGGACCCCCTGTATCTTAAACACATCCCTGGTGGCAAGCCAGATTTAAATGTACACAAGGCAAGGCTGCTTTCCTTTTTTTAGGGCCCCACCTTCACATTCACCTGGGACAGCTGAGGCCACCTCCAGCATGTCAGCCTGATGTGAGCCCACAAGGGACAGGGGTGTTGGTGTCCCAGGTGGGTCTGTCCCTGCACATCATGGGGGCAGGTGTCAGCCTCAGCGCTGGAAAGAATTCGTATCTGATTACTCTTCTTTTAAAAGAATGTCACAGTCTGAGAGAATGTCAGTGCCTGGAGGGGGAAAGGGAAGGGTTGTTTTGGTTGTTTTGAACTGAGAGTTGTCTCTTTGCGTGTCATGGTGCTCCACATAGGTTTCCCACCTGTGGGCTCTTTTGGGTGTCTTTCAGCGGCCCATCCTGGTAGTAGTGCAACAATGGATGGATTAGTGACATCTTTCAGAGGGTTTGAAAGTTGACAGAGCATTTGCCTCTCTGAAACAACATTGTTATGCCTGTAGGGAGGTCCTGAAGACCTGGCAAGTATTTGTGGTGCAAAAACAAGACAGAAGTCTCAATCTGAAGTCTCAGTCCTAAGTCTCATTCCACCGTATGAACACAAGTGCTCCATGAAGGATTCCTTTAGGATGGACATTGCACATAAAGGAGTAAATTTTGCCCAGAGAAACTGATCTCTGTTGTCCCTGAGCACTGGGCATGAGTGAGGTGTGAGAAGGAATGGCACTGGGGGACCTGCAGCCCACCCGCTGCCAGCCCTCAAGGGTCACTGCCTCTGGAGTGTAGTTTGGAGCTACCACAGGTCACATCTTGAGGGAGGGGACACAGGAGTCTCCTCATCAATTCTCTCGCTTCTCTGGTGCTCAGATCTGAATGCCAGAGGTCTGAGGATTTGAAGAAACAATCTGCCATTCCCAACCTCATAAATCCACATAGTTACTGAATTTAGGAAAGCTGCTGCTGAGTGTCTGTGATAGGAGGTGGTGGCTTCAGAATGAGGATTTGTTTATGTAGATTGGCTGAGGAAAACTTAATATGAACTAACAAAATATGTATATTGAAAGTGGATTATCAATGCATCGTAGATGGATAGATTCTTTAAATTATTCTTTTCAGAATTAAAATTATCCTAATGTGATTCAATATAATTATGAAAGAGAATGTTATACAGGTCTTTAATGAGATATAACTTACTGACTGTAAAAGTTAGTCCAGGTTAATTTTTTTGTGTCACCCAGCAGGGGTGAGATTGGAATACAGTCCTGAATGTTTTTTTTGTAGGAAACTTGTATTGTCTTTGCTGGGGATTTTAGGAACTGATTCTGATAATGTAAGAATCTGCTTTTATTAAGATTGTACTATTTTTAATATTAGGAAATGAAATCTCAGAATAAGCAATTAATTAATCCTCACCGTGTCCCTGTGAGGTTGGTAAAGGATTTGTAGCAATTGCTTTGTTCATTGCTGTGCTATGTCTGCCTTTAATGTGGAATACAGCAAGGCAAAGCAGTACTGCAAGGTATGGGAGGGAAGACGAAACCCAAATCTTATTGAATGCATAGCTGAAGTCCAACAAGAAAAAAAATGTTACTACCCAACTTAGAATTTGATCATGCCATGGTGAGGCACTCATGAGAAAATGTCAGGGGAGCTTTAGCAATCAGGGTGTCTGTTTTATGTCTGACCAAATCCACAGCGCATATAAAGGTACCACACACAGTGGTGACAAGTGGCTTAATAGCGGGGGGTAAATATCATAAAAATAACTGTAAATATGGACAAACAGTTTATCTGATTTCCTTTTATTTGTAAATAGGATTTATCTGTTTAAGTTTACATTTCTTTAAGAAAAACAAGCAAAGAAAGAAAAAGAAAACAACAAAACCCTCTGAGAAGTTGACTGCTTTCTGAAGGCTGGCTGTCCATTGTCACAGCCTGCACCATCAGTGTTGACCCTTTTCTGTACAGGCAGCTTCTTTCTTTTCCTCAGCAGACGGGTTATTTTCTGCTCAATGCTAAGTCTCATGTTTGTCTTACTTCTTCGAATGAGCCCAAGCCCTGTGCTTTTGTTCTTTTCCTTTCCCAGTGCCTTTTTGTTGATCTTCTCTGCACGTGTTTGTAAGGTCAGGAAAACAAATCAATATGGAAAAGGACCTCCTGCCCCTTTTAAGCTAACCTATAGGAGGGAGGGAAGGGAAACCACCAATCCCAGGAAAGGGAACTTTAAATATACTTGAAAAAAGCACAGTGGGAGTGAGGGTTTGGAAGATGGGGCTCTGCAGTTCACAAGGTGTCTTTATGAAACCACAGTCTTCTCCTCCCCACACACCCCACGCAGGGGACACTGTAACAGGGAGTGGCCCTCACATTTCAGCATCACTGACCTTGGAAGTCTCCTCAAGGAAGCCACTGGGAGCTGGACTGAGAGTCCCTGTGTGATTTGAGGGCTAGCAAATACTGATTGCTGTCTTCTAATGTCTGGGTGGGTTTGCTTCAGTACTTTCTGGTTACCTCTATCTTATTTCTCTTCCTCAAGGTGACGGGCTTCTCCTTCTGCAGATAACCCCTGTGCCCATGGCAGAGCATCAGGATGGGGGAGAGGCTCCATATCTGCAGAGCAACTGGACTTCTGCTGTACCATCACTGGTACAACGTGACCTATAACTGGGTTTTTGTCTGAATACTACAGGCAAGTTTACTAATCATGGCCTCTGTTCCCAACATCTCTCCTCAAAGGTTCAGCTGAGAGTCTTCCAAAAGGAGACCACTCCTGGGACCTCTTCAGCAGTCGGTGGAGAGGAGGTAGTTCTCCCTTTACTTTCCAATTAGGAAGACTTTGGGATTGCTCATATAGGGTGTTCATGGAAGTGTCTGTTGTTAGATGCCAGAAATTCAGGCCTTAATCTCTTGAATTATTTTAGTCTTTAGACATCTGCATTTGAATTTAGACCTGCCTGATCTATCAGGTGCAAGACCCTTGAATACCCAGCTAAGGTACCATCTTTTCCTCTCAGCCCCATCTTTTCACTTACTCCCTATTTGTCAAATACCACGGTGTGGAAAAGTGGCTCATTGCTCATTCCAGAATCGAGGTCAGCAAGCAGAGAAACACACAGAGCAAAGTGAGCCACCCCTTTAAAGCCCAGAGTGGGGGTTTCAACCAGCAGCCATCCAGTCCAGCAACACTTTGCACAGGTACCTGGGGAAGGATTCTGCACCCCCTGCCTCGCTGTCTCTATTCCTTTCTGTTTCCTCTTTCATGTTACATTTTTCTTTCTGAATCAGCAGTAGCCACCAAAACCTTCTTTCTTGCACGTATCCACGCATATCACCCTCTTGGCAGGGGGAAACAGCAGTGCCCGCGTGTCTCAGAAAGCTCAGCGTCAGTGCTGCTGAGTGTAGGACGGTGGGGCTCCTTCTTCACGCTGATAGTCACCAGAGCAGAGACACAGAAGAATGGGACAGAAACAATAACATAAAAATATATTTGACCTTTTCTTGAGGCCATCTGTTTTACTACTGAAACCACTTCATTAAAAGCTTTTTAAGGATTAAGTTCATGTGCTGTTTGTAGGAAAAACCTTTTGCAAAACTAGCTGCAAGAAAAAGAACATCCTTTAGCAGATGCTAAAGGCAGAAGCCCACATGTCAGATGTTTTTCAGTCCTCACTTTTCTTCCTCACTTTGGGCCCGTTGTGGCCCTTCAACCGACTGCACAATGACAGTGGCAGAGCCAGGTTGAAGATGGACAATGCTGGTGTGTTGCACCTTCCTTTTTGCAATGTCTCGCATGGATAAGCTGCTGACACCTGCAGTAAGTTTGCTTTGCCTCTGGGTACAGTTTTCATACAAAGATCAAATTTCAGGAATAAAAAACCCCACAAACCAAGTGAGGTTTTGAGGTTGTCAGGTGAAATTCTTACGCTGAAATGCCCTGTGTTGTCAGATAAGTGAGCCTAATATTTATATCCTCAGAAATGAAAACTGAAATCGGTCCATTAGACCGAGCAGAGAACAACTTACCTGCAGATGCCTTGACTCTAAATGAGAACATGGGCACTTTACTAGGCAGAAGCAATAGACTTTGAGATAAGATGGGACCATAAGTTCAGCTTCCTCTGCAGCTCCAGGCAGCTCTGCTCTTCTTTCAGGTCTGTGGAAGGCTTTGAAAGGCTCATAATAAAGAATTATTAACATGAAGGCCCCTTACATTGCTGGATCATAGACACCTTAATGAGCCCTCACTATGGAGGGGGGCCAGATTTTAACTCCAGTGATTCAAACCTGGAGCAGTGGATTTCAGTGGGATTCCTCTAGAAAAATCCGTGTATATTGGAAAGAAACATTTTTTTAAACAACGTATTTTTATACTGGTTAGCTGCTCCATCCTTCGTCCTAAAAGATTGTTTGGGATTCTCATGTTGGTTTGATGTGGCTGGGCAGGAAGACATCTAATTAGTCACTGTTCACACCGTTACAGGAATTCCTTCTTGCAGTGTGATGCACCTCAGAACATGACACCGAGCAGCTCAGATTCTCTCCGAGGTGACAGAATGGTCACCCATCTGTGTCTTGCCTGGAAGCATTTTGCAGACTTTTTTGAGGCTCAGTCGCTCAAAACATCCCAAAATTGTGTTTTGCATGAACTTGTGCTCATCTTTACCTCTCAGTGGAGACAGCAGTGCCGGAGCAGCAATCCCCCCCTGGGACTCCCTGCCTAATGCGTGCTGTAAGCGATCGAGTCACGCTGCTTACCTCCTCATCCACAAAACGGGAAGCATGTGGCTGGCTAAGAGAGAGCAAAGGGCTGTAATGCTGTAATGAAGCAGGTTGATTGCAGAAAAGCCCCGGTAATTAACATCTGAAAGTTAATTGTTGCAGGCGTTGCACGTGGACTTTGAGCTGTTTCATCCAGACACGACCTTGGCTGTTTGCTGGGATATTGCAGGGTACAGTGAGCGCCAAGGCTCACACCACAGCTCCGCGTCCATTCTGATGATCAGATAACTCTGCAGGACCTTATCACTTTCTGCAAATACCCAAAAGGAGGTTGTAGTGAGGTGGGGGTCGGTCTCTTTTTTTCCAGGTGATAATCAATAGGACCGGAGAAAATGGCCACGAGTTGTGCCAGGGGAGGTTTAGATTGGATATTTGGAAAAATTTCTTCTCGGTAAGGTTTGTCAAGCATTGGAACAGGTTGTCCAGGGAAGCGGTTGAGTCATCACTGCTGGAGGTGTTTAAAAGATGTGGAGGTGTGGAGGTTATGGAGATGGTGGACCTAACAGTGTTAGGTTAATGGTTGAACTCAGTGATCTTAGAGGTCCTTTCCAATCTAAATGATCCTATGAGTCATCTTCCCCTCCAGCTGTTTCAACTCTGACTCTGCTGAAAATTAGGCACCATGTTCTGGAAGCTAAACAAGGTCTTGTCTACCGTACTTTAACTCACAATTTCCCTTTAGAAAAAAGCTATCAAGAGCAACCTGATGGCGAAAACATTGTAAAATTACGCTGAAATCACACACAAGGTGAGCCTGCAGAACTGAAATTCTGATACCTCTAGCATTTTTGATTTAAAGTTCTGGCTAAAGCCACCAACAGTGTGCACAATACAATTGTGTTTTCACTGCCCAAAAATTCAGACATAAAATTAGGCAGGGCAATCTGTCACTGCCTGCAAGTTTGGGTGCAGGAAACAGATGTGCCTGTATCTTGCAATGTCCTCAGGTCTCTAAAAGAGACAAAGTGTAAAGATGCAGAAGAGAAACTACTTAAAAAGTGGATCTCCATTATTCCCAAAGAAGGCATGAACAAATAGTAGACATTAACTCTGAAATTCTACATGGTAGTTTCTAATCTGCAGTATAATTGCACTTGCTCATATCATAACAGAGAAGCCTGATAATTTTATAAGTGGCCCACAAACCTAATGAGTGAACACAATCCATCTTCTTTTGTGAAATCCTTGACACGGTGAGACCCACGTGGCACCATCGTGGCTTTGGGTTAGACTCCTCCTTCGTGGAACAGAAATGACAAAGCTCTGGATAGCTTATTGGAGCACATGGAAAAACCCTTCCATGTGTGGCCGAACTTTTAAATTCCTAAAAACACCAAAGGGTTCCAAAGCAAATCTAGTCGTTGCTGATAACTTGTCCATGCATAGCTCTATATTTGCTAACATAGGGGAGGTAAATGAAGACCTCTTTGAGGGGTAAACTCAGACCTCTTTTTGGAGCCTTCTTTCCCTGGCAGACTGTTGGGGTTACAAATATGACAGGACCTAGATTTGATTAATCCACGGTTTGAGGTTTAATTTTGTAGAACTCAAATCTCCCATTTGGATTTTCCAGAGAGCATCTTCCAGTGTCACCTCATGCCAGATGTCCCCTTGTGCTGTCAGGGGTGAGAGCAGCAACAGTGCTCTATAACCCTTTGACTGCTGTCGTGCTGGGTGACCTTGTGCTTCAGTCCTGCATCGGGCAGTAGGGAGAGACAGCTGGACAAGGCTGCAGGCTGAAGCAACCAGAGACCCATCAACTCTGATGCTCAATTTTCACTCATGGCTAAGCCAGTGCCCTTGGAAAACACCACAATCTCACAAGGTAACGCAGAACGTCACTTTGCTTCTCTAACATGTGAGCAATGTTGGGTGCCACCTGCATTCTCACTCTGCATTAATAGTGGTAGTAGTAATAAGAAGAAAAACAATAACAGCAGCAACGATAATAACACTAATTACAGTAATAATGCACTGCCAACTCAGTTGGTGTCCCTCATTATGAGTTAGAACTACAACAAGCAACATCTGGTTTTTGGGTTTTTCCTGTTCTGGGTTTCCCAGGGCTGTTTGTAAGTGTTCCTGAGGCAGTAGCTTGAACCTGAGAGGAGAAATCATCTTTTGTTGCGCTGAAGGAACCTTTCTGACTAATCCAAGACCTCATCTAAAGTAACCTTTGGCACATGTTCTGGATGGTTAAGAGTTTGTAAAAGGCAGCAAGGAGTGGAGCCGCCTCTGAAAAAGTCAATCCCAACGCTGTGAGTCGCTTCATTGTGGTCATAGGGGTTTATCCCTCTGGAAGGGCCAGAGCCTGATGGTGGAGAGGCTGTGTCACTCCAAATTATACCACGGAGGCCTCTGCTGCCATTACTCCCTGAAACTATTGCCACAGCACAGTCTTGTTGCTAATTTGTCCTCCTTCTTTTCTTATGTAGGGCCCCTTTCTATCTGCAGGCAAGTCAGGCGGCGAGCTCTTCAGTGACGACAGCAGATAAGAGTATTTATGGAAGGGAACAGAGCAGCCAGTTTAGGAAAACATGGGAAGACTGAAGGGAAAAAGGAGGCCAGCCCCACTATCTGCCTCTGCTTCACTCAGGCTGAGCCCAGCCTACCAAAATCTTGGAGTTCTGAGCGGATCGCAGGGACTCTTGACATGAAGAAATCCAGGAGGGATTAAAAGAGTGCGTATGTGTATGGTCATCCTCCAGTGTCAGGGTCTGTCTAACTCCAGAAACTGAGGCCAAATGCATGGGAATGAAGCGCTAGTGGGATTAAACTTGGATTTGCAAACTCTGGCCAGTGCTGGCAGGAGCAGCCATGGAAATAACCAGCAAAGTCCTGCTGCACGGGATGTCCAAGGCAAGAGGTGATGGAGCCAGAGCATGTCGCCACCAGAGTCCATTTCCATGGGCAACCCAGCAGTGGTCATTCACTGGCTGGCTGCCAGGAGCTGTGAGGATTTGGAAGCTGGATACACGTGGAGCGATTTGAAGCATCTCGAATGCTGCTCTGGGTCCTTGAGCAGAGAAAACAGCACTGCAAAACTCAGTGTTGGGTCCGTACATAACTCAGCAGTGGAAGAAATCCCAGCGGTTTTGGTGGTCAGTGATTTCTTCAGGGCTGGGAAAGACTTAGGCTTAGAGGTTTTGTTTTCTGACTATAACCTTGATTTGCTCTGACTTCATATGAACAGCAAAAGCTGATAAGTGTCACTCTTTACAACCTACTTACTTGGTGGAGGATCAGACAAACAGTGCCATACAACCTTTGAGGGAAAAAAAGTTAAGTTTGTAAATGAAACCATTTTGATGGCCTGGTTATTATACACTTCACTTAATTTTGGTATCCCCCTTCTTGAAACCTGAATGCAGACTTTGAAATGAAGGTGGTGACTCTGGCTTTCAAAACACCTGCTGGCAGCTTTATTGACAATGCAAATTCCCTGACCTCAGTCAAGTTCAGACTTCAGCAGTTGCTTTCCGATGACACCAGCAAATGCAGGAGCAGAATGGGACCCTGATAATTAAAATCCTTGGAAGGCATTCCTTGCCCTGCATGACTTTAGGGAAGGCTGTAAACACTGCATCTAAAACTCCTTGTTACGCTGGCTCAGAAAGTGTGGGGTGTAAAACCAGTAATTTTCGGCTGTGGCACTGAGGGCTAAATTTTACTCTGACACTGGAAAAATGACCCAACTTTGAGTTTACATGGGTGAGGTTACATTCTGTCTGAGGCTTTTGTCCTTGCATAAACTGGGGAAGGTGTTGGAAGAATTAATTTTGAGGCGAATGGGATCAGATCACCTTAGCCCTGAAGTCTGAACTGAGACAAAAAGATACTGTGAAATCAATTCCTAATAATGAAGAATAATCTAAGCAGGTGAGGCGTTCTCCTCATTTCTGTACCACAGAGAAGGGAAACAAACAAAGACAGCTCTCAAGAACACTACTTTTACCCTGAACTTTGCCAATCCCTCAAAAAAAAATAAAAATAAAGAGGTATAGTGAATTGATAAAAACAAAGCAAAATTCTTTGGGAAAGAGGAAAGAACTGGAGCTTATGACACTGTTTTCCAGCCCCTGGATGTACTCAGGCTGAGGTTCCTGGAACACTTGGGTTACGGTATTTCAGCAATCAAGTAATATCATCACCAGGACATGGCAGGACAGGCCTCTTGTCGTGCACAAGGTACGTGTGTTGTCTGCATAAACACGCTTATCATGTGTCTCACAATAGATCCTGGTGCAGGGCTGCCAGGTTCTGTCCTTAACAGCAGAGCAATATGAATCCCACAAAAGGCCTTCCACGAACCCTAAGAGTCAGTCAAAACTGGTTTTGCATGGAGTGGCTGCTACTTGTTTTGTTTGGGTTTTGTTTTTAATTTTAATTCACGTTCCTGTTCCAACATGACTTGCAGAAGTTGCCTGGAAACCATCTCGCGTCAGCTCGCTCATCCAGGACACGCAGCTCCCCATATGCAGGCAAAGAGATAAGCTTAACTTCCCGAATTTTTAAAGGAATGCAATTAACTCCCCGCCTCCCCCCTCCCGTGGATGTGATATCTGAGAACTCAGGGTGAAAAAAACCAACGTCGCTGAGACAGAAAAGTCTGACACGTGTATTGCGTGGGGAGTTGTGGATGGAGAAGGTTGTCTTGAGGTGGTGGCAGAGTCAGAGCCGCATTTGTCCCCACCAGCAGGTCCATCAGGTTTCCAGTGGCCCCTTCACTGCTTCTACTGACCCAAAGCATCCACGGACTTTCACTGAGCTTTACACTTTTTCCTCCCTGCTCGTGAAAATTCCAGTTATTTCCGTGGCTGTGTATCCTGTCCAAAATCTCTCGGCTCTCCCTACATCCCATAGTGATTGTGATTCACTGCTCTTCCAAAGCCAGTATGAGGGGTACATGTTGGGCAGTCAGCAAACTCATGCGGCTTCTTGTGTTTTTCCGGGATAAAATCACTTTACATGCGATAAATCCAGGGAAGCTGGCAGCACTAAGCACAAATCTGATGGTAGAAACATCCTTATGCAAGCAGAGCTTGGAAAATAAAGGGCTTGCCTGGACACCAGCTGACCTAGAAGAATCTGGGTTTGGAATCAAAACCCAAAGGATTTATTAGGCTTTGTGACAAAATGCAAAACCAGAAAAATAATTTGGGGTTGACCTGTAGCACTTTATTTGAAAAATATTTATTTTGGGGTGCCTTTGAAAAATACTTATTTTGGGGTGCCTAGCCTTTTCACTTGTGACTTGGGATGCTTTTCAGATGAAAAATGCCATCTCAGAAAGAAGTGTTGAAAGGAGCGAAATGCTTCTTCAGTTGAAAATGAATGTTTCAACACTGAAAAAAAACAAACAAAAAAAGCTCCCTTTGTGGGACTCGAAACAATTAAACATGGATTGGATTTCCCAATGCTTTTGGCCTTGCCAAAACTGCACTTTCTGGCAAGGCTTGCTGTGCCTTGGCCATTTTCTAGGTGCAGATGCAGATAACAGATAAAGGTTTTAGGTCAAATGTGAGCACCTGCCCAACAGGAGGACCTATATTGCAACTTCCAGGTGTAATTCACTGTCAGCTTTAACCCCTTTCCCCTCCCTCCTTCCACTGCCTCTTAACACCTCTCTCCTGCTGCTGCTGCTCCTTTTTGGATGGGGTACTTGAGCCCGTTCCCCACGCAATGGGCTTTCCCACCAGCTTTAATCATTAGGTCTTAGTGCCTGCCTGTGACTCTCAGAAAACATGGGTAGATTTTGAGCACTGCAGAGTTATGGTGTTCTCTTGGCTCTCCATGTGCACCCAAAATGAAAAGGGCTGGCTCTCACCGGTTCCAGACTTCATGGGCAGCCCTTTGTGAGAACAGTGGAGAAGGTCTTCCTCAGCGAACGCTCTAGGGAATATGTTGTGTTGTACTCTCTGGGGAAATCAGAAGAAATGTAAAGGATCATTTGTCTTGTACTTTCCACTCCTCTGAGAGTGATAATGAGCTGTATGAATACGTGGCTGAAGACTCTGAGTCTTTATTTGTGGCTACTGGTTGTTCCCACCTTTCACGGGGCGACACAAGAGCTCTGGAGAGACGCATGAGATTTACTGGCGTGGCAGGGGGCAGGTGATGACACATGGCTGATTGGAAGAGGGATGCTAAATCTGCTTTCAGATTTAACTGCAGACTTTGCTCTTGGCAACCCAAGCCATTCTGTAAGTCTTGAACATGGACCCAAGGAGATATTTCTAATAAAACAGCTAATTTCCTGGAAAGAAGAGCACATCACAGGCTTTTATCTGAAATCATGAAGATTATCATTGTTCCGATGATCTAACAGACTGAAGACAACTTCTAATTGCAGTTGCAGTGGCACTGCTATCACTGAATAAATGCTCAGTTCTTCTGACCTCAAGGAATTCAGAGTCTTTTAAGGTGGAGTGTTTATTTCAGCAATTCAAAGATGAAAAGCTTACTAGGGAATATTTGAAAGGAATCTTTGTATGTTGCTGCAAAAAAAGATATAGGTTAAACCTGCTGAAGAATCCTAACTTTTCCCTGCAAAGAAAATTTAAATTTGTAAGAAGAAAAAACAAATTGATCTGGAGCAACAAAAGCTCAAGTCTTTTATGGTAGTGTGGCTCCAGCACAGGCATATGGTGGGCACTCTTACAGCCAGCAGAAGGGAGGTCATGCTACTCAAGGACTCAGGCAACATTTGAAAGTGATATAATGAGGTTTTGAACACAAACAGAGCAACACTTTAGGAATCTCCTGACCCTCAAGTTAATGCAATGAGTTGCAAAGTCTCTCTATTTCACCTTCATGGCCAGTTATTTCTGGCGTGCTTGCCTCAGGCACTGTGAGAGGAGGGTCCACCTGGCTGAAAACTGTTTTGCCTTGGTGGCAATCCCAAGGTGCTCCGTTTGGTTTCCTTAAATAACTCTCTAGTTAGTGCAGATCTGTAAGGGGAGCTGCCTCTGGAGAGAGCTGGCTCAAGGTAGGTCAGAAGGGATGGATTGCCCCTTGGAAGTGTCTTGTTCTTCCTCCATTGCTCCTAGGGAAAAATTTGGCAGCTAATTCATACTGGGTGCATGTAGAGCTGATAATCCATGAGGGCCTGAGTGCCCTTGGGTTGCCACAGTGCTCTGACCATGGGCCATGGCACGTTTCCATCCGGTGTTGGCAGTAGCTGGGGCCCAAATGATGAGGCAGCTGTGGAAATGACTGATGAGATGAGTGGATCCTGCCAGCCATCTATAGCCTTATATAGACCTACGTAAGCTTTTATAAATCATTACCAGCTTGGCTTAGTTACAAGTTAATGTCTTCAAATGCAGCCTGCGAACACAAGTGTTTCCTTTTTAACTGTAAAACAATGTTGGACAGGGGACTGACAGAAGGCAAGTATCACAGAGACCTAGCCTTTATTTTTAACACAAAGCATTGCTGTAAATCACCTTAAAATTCACTTTGCACTTGACGTGCTGCAAATTTTCAGGAGTGTGAAGCCATTAATCGCAGGGAAAGAGGTTGGGTTCCAGTTTGCAGCAAAAGGAGGGAGCTGGTATCTGAAAATCAAGGTGTGGCTGGTACTCCCCCAGTACAAACAGCTGTCCTTTACAGCTGTTTTCTCTGTGGTTTCAGTTTCCTTCCACTTATGCTGCCTTATCTATCCCTGGCTATACCGGCTATCCTATTGTCTCCTGCAGAAGTTAATCAAGTTTACAAGTCAGAGTTGAACACTGGTTGAACAAGTTTTCCTTGAGATGAACCAATAAACAGAAGAGGCACAAAACTAAGATGGGAGGCTAATTGCAGTCATTGGAACTTGCTGCTCTGCTTTTTCAGAAGGAAAATGCATTATATTCCAGAAATGTAGTAAAAGAAGTGCCATTTTGGTTTTATAGTGCTGTGGTATATTTGTATACCCAAGCCAGGCCTCTGCTACTGAATCTTGGGATGCCAGGGCTGTTAGGTCATGCTGCTATCGGTTCTAAATAAGCAGTCAGCTAATTAAGTTCTTTGGTATAAATTCACATGTGCCTTTCACTGTGTCTTGCAGCTTCCCCTACAGCAGTAGTTAAAAGTTGTAGTTGCTTTATTCTTTTGTTTTGTTTGCAAGGAGCACTCTGGTTACTATCAAAGGGGTAAAGTTCGGAGAGATCACAGTGCAAAACTCAAGCGCTAAAAATAAACACCAGGTCAAATGCACAAGTCACATTTGGGCACGATTTCCAGCTCAGCCTCAGTTCTTGAATGTGTCTATCTGCAGGAATGCTGGTATCCAGCTTAGTGACCATGAAGTGTGCAGTCAAATGTGAGTTAAATAAACATTTGGGAATATGCTTCACAGGGCCCTGAATAAACACATCCTCCCATGCTGTTCTGGCAGCTGTTTCCTGTGTCTCCCAACCCCACAAAAGCACCTGAGCAAGGTGTCTGTCTGCTTGGACTCGGCAGCCTAGCCATAAATCCCTAGCTGTCATTCCTGTGCTGAAGGTTGTCAAGGGGCTGGCTGGAGGAAAAATTACCCCTGGCTTCAGCCTTGCCTTCTGTCTAGACATATCTTCCTTAGCTGGCATGCTGCGGGAGCGAGGAGGTACGCTGGGGTGTTCATTGATGCTCCACCTGGGAATCTCGATAAAAAGAAAACGTCTGAGAGCTGAAACTGAGCTTACAGCCCCTAAGTGCACCAGAGGAGCACGGCACCTGCAGCCTCCGAAGCTGGGCTGGAAGATAAGTGAATTTTTTTCATGCACCGTGTAAGGTTATTGGCAGACTCCTCGTTACTGGAGGTGGTTTAGGCAGCGAAATAAAATGCGGGCATCCAGCCTATAACAAAGGGTGGAACAGGGCTGTGGATGGGGATAAACTGGGATGGTCAGATTGCAGCTGCAGCGTTTGGGAGCAGAGGAGGAGATGGCAAAGGCACAGCCGGGAACTGAAGCCTGCACTGAGTGAGGTCTGCACTCAGATGAAACATATTCCTTAGCAATACCAGGGCTGCTGTTGTGGACTCTAAATGGGTTCCTGTGATGAGCCCGATCTTTGATGGTATTGGATTAACATCGCTGCTCATTCCACCTTATTATGTGTCCTGCAGTACCTGTCATGTTTCTCTGTCATCTACAGCAAATAATGACTCCAGCAATTACGAAGGCTTTGTGCGCCTGCAGATCAGAAATGCTATCTCGCAAAGGGCAGTTTTTCCTCATCCCAGCTCTGAAAATTCTTCCTTCGCACGGTGATTTGGCTCTTTTTGTCTCCCTTTTCCTCTGCACCCGCTAGCTTGTGAAACAGCAGAAGCTTTATAGAAGAGAAAAAAAAAAAAAACAAACGAGACAGCCTCATCTCCTATCTTTCCCATTTTTCTACCCATCCCTCCTCTTTGTCTCTGGAGACAGAAGAGTTCGGTGTCAAACATGCACGTTCTGCTTCACCCAGGGTCTGATCAAAAGTTCACTCAAATCAATGCAAAAATCCCTGCAGTCTTTGCTGTTCTCTAGATTGCTTCCAGCCCCCATCTGGCTACGACCCTTTGACTTGTGCAGGCATGCAGGGTGGCCGTGGGAGCTCAGAGGGGAGGACTTTCAGCGAAACAGCTCACAAAAGGGAGGCTTGTCTCCCTTTGCGAAGCGTGAGGCTCTTGAGATTTCCACTTGGTCCAAATCTGCTATTCATCTGCTTTCCCATGCTTGCAGTCACATCGTAGCACACCACCGGCTGGGCAGAGGGCTGAGCACGAGGGAGCTGGGAGCAAGTTTTTTCTTGCTGTCCCTTTTTTCTCTCATCTTTTGTTGCTCCCTGGTCCCCCCGCCTCAACCCTCCTTGACTCAAGCCTGCCCATCCCAGAGGAGCAACAATCTACTGCCCCAGCTCCAGCACATCCTCCATCCGTGCTGACACCTGAAGTGGCTGTTGTGTTACTGCTTCTTAATTCTGACTGGGAAATCCAAGTCAGAGCTTGCTTTGGCATCCTGTCCAGGTGCACCTCCTGTCATCCCTAAGGTACTGCCGCTTCTTCGACTGCATCTTCACAAGATGATCTTGAAACCACAGATGGAGGCAGAACTCCAGGGGCACACGGAAAAGGTCTGCTTGGAAAGAAAACATTGGAGGTGATGCTTTACAGTTGACACACATGGCTTCGGCATGGGAGCTTGGGTTTGGCAAAAAATATGGACATGATGATAGCAGTTTTGATCTTCAAAGGGCTCCTCATTCGCTAACTAATGAGTGTAATGTTAGGCTTTACGAATTGGTCATACTCGGGAAATACTTTTGGTAGCAAAGACCAAGGGTCAAGCTTTCTGCTACTGTAACGCCTTTGAAATGTCGATGCCAATTTCATGGTGTGAAAATTAAGGACCAAAGTCCATTCCAAGGCTGCAACATCTTGTTTAGTCAATGGGAATTGCATGCCTGTTAATGAGTGCAGAATCAGATCCTAATTAATTTCAGGCTTGCCACATATATTCTTCCATTTTAATAAATGATTGCTGGCAACATCTACCCTCACATGTAAACAGACTTGAGCTTTGAAATATATGAATTGGATATTGGTCCTAATATGAGACTAAATACACCAGCATTTCTCACGGCTTCTGTGGGATCCTTTGCCAGGAGAGGGATTCAGAATGAGCCAAAAGTGTCCAGCCAGTGTCAGCTGTACTATGTGCAACTGTGTGTACATGTGCACATTCCCCAGCACACACACAGGGGCAGCTGTGGCTTTGCAGATGCCCTGGGATACCCAGGAACGAGCCTGGGATGTTGAGTTCTTGGTTCATCCATGCAGCCAGAGGTCTAAAAATAGCAAGCTGCACCAGCTT
The DNA here is from genome assembly GCA_013396735.1 of Grallaria varia. Lineage (NCBI taxonomy): Eukaryota > Metazoa > Chordata > Aves > Passeriformes > Formicariidae > Grallaria > Grallaria varia. The sequence continues at coordinate 175,934 of VWZG01004790.1, forward strand.
TGGATGGATGGATGGATGGATGGATGGATGGATGACGTGGCTCCACTCATTCCAGCCAGGATTATAAGAGAAAGGGTCTCAGCCTGAGCACAGTGTGTGAAGGGCAGGGGCTTTCTCCAGGAGCAAGACCTGACTCACAGCCTTGCAAGGTAAATACAAAGCGACCTAATTTTAAAGTTAAAAAATAATTCAGGACTGAATAATTCAGCTCTGCAAAGCACAAGGTTCCTGCCTGGTATTAGTGTCAGAGCAAGGTAAAGGCTGGCTCACGGCAAGCAGGTCCTAGAAATGCTGTGTTTAAAAGCTGCAGGCACTGATTCCCAATTCCCTTGGGTGAGAGACAGATCAGCATTGTGTTTGTGTTTTCAAGATTAAGTATCTCAAATTGTAGATGTCAATAGAATTATGAAGTACATTGAAAGCTTCCAAGTTATTTAAAATTAAATAACAATGCTGTATTGCAGCCAAGCCGAGTATTGCTCAGATCCATTCGACCCTTGCAGGAGGCAAAGGAGGCTTTCAATTTCTTTGTTCAATCACATCATTAAATTCCAATTCATTTTAAAAGCTTAGCAGTCCTTATCCTCTCCCACTTACTTCTGATACAAGTCCCCTTTGTCTGCACTCAGGTTTCTCATGCTCTCTGTGCTTCCCCACCTTCCTATATACCCAAGCCTCACTGAGCCTCCAGACAGTGCTCTAGTAAGGACAGCTAAAGGCAGTTTTTGCTAGAAATTTACTTGTTCTGTGTAGCCACTATATTAGGCTGGAATGTGTCCGTGTGCAAGCAAGAGAAACGCTGCTCCAGCTTTTTATGGGATTTGTGACGGGAAGAATGATGCATGCTGTTAGACAGCAGAGTCTCTGGGAGAGATGAAAGGGTCTTGGCCAGCCCTTGTCCTCAGCAAGGTGCCCCTCTCAATGTGGAAATAACCTGAAGTGAGACTCAGGGCTGTCATGCCAGAGGAGTTATGTTATAAAGATGAAACTTCTGACCTCAGGAACATCGTTATTGCACAAGAGGAAAAGCAGGGCTGAGCTGAGAAATGGCCCATAAAATACCAGTGCTATCTGGTGAATCTCCCTGCCACCCTGGTCAGGGACCTGTAACACGGGTTTTCAGCCTGTGAGAAACACCTCTGTAAGGGTCCGTGGGCTCTCCAGCTCCAGGATATACCTGTAGCCCAGGGCAGAGTGCCTTTTTTCCTGTACATTTCCCTCTGAGGACAGGTATGGTATTAGTGTACTCTGTGGTAATAGAGGTTGCAACCAACAGGCTGCAGCTCTACATGAGTGTGCACTCTTATGCATGGGACTCAGCAGCTTTCCTCTCTCAGGTACTCAGGAACAGGCTCCAGCAGAAGATGCTGTAGGACAGAGCCACAGGAAATAATCCATAGGTCCTGAAGGATGCCATTTTTCTCTTTCTGAAAGGTCTGTTCACAGCTGAAGTTGCCTTATCCTTTGACTTGACAGCCTATACAGGTAGTGGGCTTTACAGTCCCTGATGTGTTCTCATTTCTGCTGGGCCATCCCACCGTCAGGACTGTGCTCCCTGGGCTTATTTTCTTTTATAATCTCTTTCTAGGCTCTTGCTGAGATTTCCTGTCTTCGGGGAGCTCGCCTAGGCTGGATGGATTACTCAAATGCTCTTGGTGCAGCTCCAAGTCCAGCTTTAATTTATCTCCAGCTGTTAGGGTTTCTGACTGGAAAAAGCTACCCTATAGATTAGTGAATTCTTAGTGAACGAGGCACAGGAGCTGACCTGCAGCAAAAGAGTTGGGACCACTGTGGGCAAGGCTCACCATTACTACTGTTGCAGACAGGGCTTGCTCACAGCATCTGCCTGAAGGGCTCTTTCTACCAGCTGGGATGGTCCTCCTAGGAATGGAGAGAGGGTTTTTGCCCATTCCCCCAAACAAGCCAGAGGATATAAGCCATACAGATCTTTTCCCATGGGTTTCCACACCACCATATCCATCGAGGAGAAAGAGTCAGTGTTGCACCTTGCGTTGGACAGTGTTAGTAAAGAAAGACGTGGAGAGAGGAAGTTCTGAAATCGTCAGCATGCAGCGTGAGCGAAAATCTCATATCACCAGCACAAGGGAGTTTTGTGGACTGGTTCTGGGTATGCACATCCTTTGCTATGCCAATCCTTGTTGACTCACTGTTGGGTGCAATTCCTGGGCAAAGACCCTCGTGGAGGGCCTGTAGCAACTGGCAAGGGAGGATCCATACAGTGGTCCTATAGAAATCCCAACACGAATTGTGGGGCTTACAGCTCTCTCTGTTAAGACAGGTGTTACTATTGGCTCTGGGCAACAGTTTTGCAATGACCAGTGAACTCAGATCCCTTGGAAAGGTGGGACATGAGGCTGGCTTGGAAAATTGCTCCCAGGACCTGTGTTTGAGGCATGGGCTTTGTCCAGTTCAGGTCTCAACACGGTACCTGACTTTCAGTAGTTAAGTACAAGTTGCAGATCATTCAGACTTTCCCTGTGCGAGTCCCAATTGTTTTTCAAAAACTAAAGCTCCGTGACTTGGACAGGTACTGAGATGAAACAGAGGTTTCTACCAAACCTTTCACCTCTCCTCATCAGCCCTCACATCTGTGATAAAGAAATTTAAAGGCTTGCCAGTGCCAGACAGAAGTTAAATATGACATCAAGGGCTCAACATGCTCCTGATACTCTTAAAACTCTATTCTACCGTACCACAAGAGAACATATTTTGCTTGTTTATAATTTGTGGCCCACAACATACATTTCAGTAGCCCAAATTTGACCAGCAGGGGCCAATAGCGTGTGTAAATCCAGCCGAGTCACTGCGGTATTTCTGAGAGGTGATGCTTTAGTTCTCTTAGCACGCCTGGAAAAAGACCTTGTGATTCCCCTGCAGGGAGATTGTGTACAAGCCATACTAACTGCTGTAAGAAGTGGTCCCAGGACTGTTCCAATTGGCTGATCCAGTGACATGAAAGTGTTGTCGTTCACATGCTCTGGAGACATTCAGGATGCAAGGAAGATGGATGGTTATTCTTCTTGTGCCCACTTAAACAATATATTTGATCCTGTCACCCGCCCTGTGTGAACTGCCTTCTTTAGAAGTCAGTATTAATGATGTAGATCAAATCTAGACGCTGTCACTTATCCCACTTGCTCCAACAGCCTTTCTAAAAAAAAAAAAAAAAGAAAAAAAAGCAAGCAGTCTTTTTGACCTTAAAAAGTGGAGACAATATTACTTTTGTAACACTTCTTTGGCAGCATGTATTAGCAAATGCTACTTGATCACAGGGACACCTGTTTCCTTGGTAGGAGATGTAGAAAACAGGCCTGTCATTGGCTTATGTTCCTCATATGTTGGCGTTGCTCGTTCTCACAGTGAACCTTGCTTCATGGCCTTTAAACACCCTTAACAAAAGCTTCACTGCACGATGAGTGTGTATTTAGCAGATAGTGCTCAAGGTCCATTACCACCTTCCTCCTCTTCTGCCCACAGTTGAGCCCCACGTCATTGCTACACCAATGAATAGTCTCTTCATCAGACCTTCTCAGCTGGGTTTGAATCAAGCCGTCCAGCTCCTCAGGGCCATAGGCTGTCTAGCCGGGTGTCAAGTACCTCTCTAGTGCCAGACCAAGCTCTGCTTAGTCCTTCATCCTGCTTCCAGCAGTGGCCAGATGTGGATGCCTGGGAAAGCCTTCAAGCACGTCAAGCACGTATTTCCTTAGAGTGCTCCTGGCCTTCAAGTATCTTCAGGAATTTCCTGAATCAAGCGCAGTTTCTACGTAATAGTAACACCCAAGGTATTTCTCTTCTATGAACTTGCCTGCTCTCTTTAAATCTGAGTTCCAGCTGTTGACCTTAATGACCTATTTCAGCTGCTGGTGCAAACTTTTTATTCTCTCCTCCCTGTCCCCAGCTGGTTGTCATAACTTTTTTTCCCCACTTCCTTGTCATCAGTTCTTACCACTGTGTAATTTAACAATATCTGTGTAACTTTCAACTATGTAGTGATTAAAGGCCTGACGACTTTTTAAAAATCTTTTTAATAGTAGTATGTTCTTAGATTTATTTTTTTTTAAAATTATTAAGCTGGAGAGTTTACAGGTTTGAGTTTAGAAGTAATCAAAAGAAAATCTTTAAAGTGGATGAAAAATTGAACATTATAACTACTCTTTGTGTGGGGAAAGCCTGGGACAGTGAATTGTGCTTGGGAGTGGTAACATTTTCTCCTCAACCAGCAGCAACTGGAACAGTTTGCTCTTAGTCTGCCTGGTTTGCTAAATGTTCAAATACTCTATCAAAAGCTGACCTGCCTGAATGTTTCAAATAGTTTTGGCCACCCTGAAACAGCTTTTCTAATTTATTTTTTTTATTTTCCAGCAAATAAATGATTCACCTGCCAAACATATCGTAAGCACCTATCACAACACCACCAGTTGCTCCTGAGTGTCTTGGAGTTTGCAGCAGACCTGTTAGTCTTACAGTGAAGGAGGTGGTGATGAGCACATTTGTCCACCAGGGCATTGCTGATCAAGGCTGAGCTGCCTCCTTCTGCCTACGCCAGGGGGAATTAACTCTTCCTTCTCATGCAGGAACTTAAGAGTCCACCGCTCTCCACAGAACTAATAATAACAAAGAGATACAACTTGCAAACAATCTGGAGGTTGAAATTTGTTTGCCTAAGGAGTGCTTGCCAAATAGCTATAAACAGACAAGAGGTTTGTTTAAAAAAGAGCCTTTCTTGTGAACAAACTGTGATTGTTGAAGGCTGAAATCTCTAAAATTATTTGTGACAAATAACTTGGTCAGTTCTATGAGCCACTGTCCAAGCCTTGCGTGGATGGAAGTCACTCCTTTCCGGAGCAAACAGGGCAACTTGGTACACTCTCGGGTTACCAGGCTGGAAGAATGCAGTTTTCTATGTTTGCTCTGATTTAAGAGCATGCTTACCTTATCTGAGCTGACACCTCCCTCGCATTCATGAGCTGTGAACACTCACACAGTCAAGGTCTACTCCTCTGGATATCTATCAAAAGCAAAATTAAACCTCGTTATTTGCAAATGGAATTAGAGGTTTTAACGTGGGATCCTGTTTTCAGGAAGCCCTGCCAGGTCTCTGGAACAAAGGCTATGAAGCGAGCCAGACATGGGTGTGCCAGTCTTCTGTAAATAAAAACATGCATGTACATAAGTGCGTCTAACAAGTACTCAGACAGAATTAACTGTAACATCCATATCTTGCCAACAAATCTGTTGAGCAGATTAAGTTTGCTTCTTTTTTTTTTTTTTTGGTAGCAATGCCTCAGGCAAAGGTCTGTGTGGCCCAGAGAGGAAAAGCTGAAAATGGTCTACACAAAACTTGTAAGTCACGGCTTATCCACCTCCCATCCCTAGGCAGAGAAGGCCACCGAAGGTCCTTTTGCAAAACCTTCTCCTGATTACTAAATTTGTGCTCATCCAGGCAGGAAACTAACACTGCCATGGGACTTGGGTGGCCTGTTGCTGCTGGAGAGGACATTTGCAAAGAACCTGTTGGCGGTCCTTCCCTAGAAGCAGGAAAAATGTCTGTAGCTTCAAATGAATGTGTGAGGCTGCAATCTGCCAGAGGCTGATGCATGATGAGTGTCTGGTCTTGTCAGGTACCGTGTTTCTGGCCAACGTTACCCTCTCTTCCAGCATGCAGAGCAGGAAAGGGAGCTCGTTTCTTCACTGCCTGCTAACTGAGTGCATTGATCCAGGGGACACATCAACAAAAAGGCTGGGAGATGACTGACTGAAACTGCCTATTTGGAAAGGTTTAGGAAGATGGCAGAAGTAACTGCTGCTGTTCTCTTGTGTCCAGTGTGACCGTGCTGTCTCTTCCCCAAACTCCCTGAAACCATGCCAGATCCAAACCACGGATATAGCTGCCTGGGTAGCCAGTCCCTGTGACTCAGCTGATGGGTGTAGTGCTGCATAGCCTGGGAGATATCTTATCTCTCTGCTCTGGAGTTTGCTGTCTGGTTTGCACAGCTGATGCATCTCCCCTGCTCCCAGCAGTGCTCTGCATGCTGGTGGCAGCTGAAAAATCTACCTCGTGCGTGTCCGTGTGCGTGTGTGCATCGACATACTGACAACATACGTGTTGTAAAAGAGGGCTCCTGCAGTCATGAAGGCCATTGATTGGGAGTTAGGAAATGCCGAGTGGCTGTTTATGTCTGGATTCTGCTCTCGTTTGCCCCCATCGTGAGCTAAAAGTCAGACAGGGGTCCCGTCTGAAAATACAGCGTTTCACCACACGTGTCTGTGGGGAAGAAAAAGTGTTCTGGAAAAGCTGGTGTTTCCTAAGTCCCCAGTGTTTGATTTCATAACCTTCTCAACGTTCCTGCAGGGGAAGTGTTTCGCTTGCAGTTTCCCAATGGCAAACAACAGCCCTCAATCCAGGCCTGAGAACAACTGCTGTGACAAAGCCTTGGTTTCTCTGCTTCTGTCCTTTCCTTTTTCTGGCCTCCCACTTGCTCTCTTCCTCCCTGGGTGCCCAGCATCCACAGAGCAGTATGTGGCACTGGTGTTCAAGCAGGGGGTGACCCCAGCACCTTGAAAAGAGGGCACAAGTTTGCTGCGGGGTGTTTTGGCTCAGTGCTCTGCAGCGAACTCAGGGGAGGAAGGGGAAGAGCACTAAGGGAGGGAATGAGGGGCAGCGAAGCAGTTATTAATTTTTCATGCTGTATCTACAGAAAAAATTGGGATAGCAGCTCGCAAATCTAGGGAAAGGCATGGCTTTAGCCTGAGGGCTCTACCTGCTGCACTTGAGGTCTCCTGCAAATAATAGTCATCTCCAAGCATTTCAAGAAACCTTCAGCATTTGTTTATCATGCAAAATGTTAGGCCAGACAAAACACGGGAGTACTGGCCTGAGTGGTCGTGCCTCAAACTGCTTTTCATGCCTGTTTCTCAACCAAGGTTCATGTGCTCCAAACAAGTGCTCTCCTTCCCCTCACTCTACTGTGGCTGGTTTAACAACATCTGGGGATCCTACTTGCTGCTCGCACACCATAGTTTGGTGGTCCCAATGACATATGTTCATGTTTCCTACTCCATGGCATGGCAAGGTGAGACAGATATCAGGACAGGAGGTTTTCTTGGAAGTCACTGCTGGCTTGGCACAATCGAGCATCAGGGTAGTGATGGAAACCTCCTGACTGCCTGTCTCCAGCTGGGGTAAGGTCAACACTGGTGATGACACGTGAGCCACCTCAAAGAGATGGGAAGATGCTTAAAATAAGGTGGTGGGCCCGGAGCAGGAGGAGAGGGAAGCTGTGCTGGAGGAGCTTGGGAGCCAGACAAACTCCTTTGTGTTCAGTGGTAAACAGCATCAGGACAAGGTGTTTGCAGAACCTAAAATGGGCCTTGGGGACACATAGAGATGAAGTAGATAAAGTAAGTTAAAAAAACTGCAGCTGGCAGTTGTGCCAGGCCAGACCACCATCCAGACCTCCTCCTTTTCTCACTCCCTCCCATTTCGTGGCTTCCACTGCTCCTTGTCTGTGTCCTTTGTCTTTCCCCGGCTGGGCTGGGTGGTCCACAGCAGGTTCCATCAGAACCCAGTTGCATCCTCCTGGCTGTAGGTCTTCTTTTCAAGGCTGCACCCGGGAAAACCTGTAAAAATACCTGATCACAAGGATGCAGACAGCACACATCTGTGCAGAAAGGAGAGATGGGTGAGAAGCAACTCCACTGTAAGACAGCAGAAGATCAGGGCCATCAGAAAAAATAGTAGCATGGAAATTACTGTATTAGGTTAAATCCAGTGGTCTTTCCAGTCCAGTGCTGTATCTGATGTGAAATGCTCATGGAAACAAGTGAAAAGCCCTTTGCAATACGTAGATATGGAGTCTTCTGCAAGGTGTGAGTCTTCTCCTCATGTGCATTATTGACATCAGTGTAATCACGGATCGGTATAATCATGGAACATTAATCAGGTAAACGTGGGGCTTTTATCACTTCTGGAACTCTCATGGTATTCAGTTGTGCATAGGAAGATTTTGTGGTATGAGTCATGAGAGATCTTTCCCACACTGCTGCCTCTTCAGGAGAAAAAAACACCCACATTCAGTGTTTTCCAGTATTTAGAAAAAGTATACTCATAGAATCATTTAGCTTGGAAAAGACCTCTGAAATCATAGAGTCCATCCATTTTTGAGGGATTTGCTATAGACAGAAAAGAATGCTGCAGGGGAAACTAGATTGCCAGTGTCTAATGCCCAGTGTCAGCCTTTCTATGATCCTTGGGAGGACCTAGTCCTCATAAGGCACTCGAGCTCTGTGAGGTGGCAAACACTGGATCCCTTCACCTGAATACTTTCCACCTACTCTGCTGCCTCTTAGCTAAGCCATGGATTGGGCTCGAAGTTTCCAGCTTGATCTGGCTGTGGGATTACTGAAGGTAGATGAGCCTGTAAGCGGGATCACATGGGTTCCACCAGCTCCTGGGAGCAAGAAGGTAGTGCTTGGGTGTGGCTCAGAGTCTGCCCTGTGTGCATATGGAATTGCAGGCAGGAAATGGAACTGGTGAGCCTGGAGCTGAAAAGATGTTCAGGGTGAGCAAGGACAAGCACACTCTGTGCACAGACGCAGTGCATACACAGGATCTAGGGCAGAGCAATGAAAATTTATCTCCACACTCCTTCTCTCTGCTAAGTCCCCTAGAAGCAGACCTTAACTCTTGTCTTACTGGCCCATAGGCCTTGAGCTGTGGTCAACCCCTTCTTGCTTTTCTCAGAACACGATTCATGCCCATTTTTAGCCATGGAGGATTCCAGTGTATTTCTATACCTATGATCTCCTCCTCTTATATCCAGTCTTTTTCCATCCTTTCTCAGACTGTCAGTCCCCACTTTTACATCTGGAAATCCAGCTGCCTGGAAAATAATCAGCAAATAAGCATTGAATGAAATGCTGGGTAAAAAACCAACGCCTGTCTGGCAACTGGGCTCGCTGCCTCCAGACAGGTGCAGGCTGCATGTGAACAGCAGCAATTCACTCAGCAGTGCTTCTCAAAACGAGGAGCTGATGGCACTGGGAAAGCCGAGCGATGTAATGGGTCTGGGGCCAAGGAAGCATCGTGTGTGGATGCCAAGTAGACGGCTGAATTTTAGATGCTGCTAATTTTAGTTCAGTATGATTTGCTTCACTGAGCTCTCCTGGTGCTCTGAATGCTGTCATTCAGGTTAATCATAATTCTTTTCAAGGCTTAAAAATCTTGGATGGCCAAGAATCTGATCCGAGCTTTCTTCTTTTCCCTTAAGACGCTGTTTTCCTGTGTGTTCTGACTTTATCATCAGTGCGTGTTAGGCCGATAGCAGCAATCATGAACCAGCTGTTCCATATTCTCTCCTCCTCACGATGTTCTTTAACCTATTTTACATGTAAAACATTTTATAATGTGCAGCCAAGTGTTTAAGCATTCAATTCCCTTCCTTCACCCTCCCCTCCTGTTTCTGCAGTTGGTTGCAGATCACTGCCTGGATGTGAGCAGAGAGAGCGGGCAGCAAGGTGAGCTTTTTTCCTGTGAGAATAACCTCTTTCAAGTAATTCTTATTCCAAGGTGACCAATGTGAACTGATACCATATCTCAGTGGAAAGCACGGCAATTTTTGACAGTGCAGTCATCTGACCCTACCCTTAAACAAAGCTGGACGCTGGTCCCCAGGCAGGATTGCCGCAGAGAGCCAGGGACAGGCACAACTCCACAGATCCTCTGTCTTCTTTAAATCCTGTAACTTTTCCCTGTGTTAGTCTGCCGGGTTCAGCTTCCTGTGCATTTGCAGTGGGAAGAGGGCCTGCATGAAAATTGCTCGGGTATAAAAATGGGAAAATGGTGAAGACCTGATTGGAAAATAGACCCAGGCTAATAGAGTTTCACTTAATCATCAGGTTGCCATTCAAGATCCAGTTTGTGTGTAGGTTACGATGAGATGCAGTTTCCGCCACACAAGCATTCAGGGCTTTGCTTAATGAAAATTGGCACCACGCAGCAATTTCTGAGCAGACGCAACTGCAGCTGCCGTGGGAAGGCTGGGACCATCTGTCCCTCCCAGCAGCTGCTGGCCCCATCCCGTGGCCCTCCTCATCCCCGGCCCCACTGCATGCATCTGGAAGAACCCATGGGTGTGGGGCAGGCGTTGGTGGGGTTCATCACACCACAGTGGTCGGGGGCAGAACTGGTGCAGGGAATCTGGGACGGTGATTGCATGATTGTCATGTATTCCTGGGATCTCCTACATAGGAATCGTATGTTTTAAGTAGGAGTGGATGTACAACACCAGCAGAGCACAGGAAATCTGTGTCATTGCCAGTCTTCCCTGCTTGCTCTGTGTCCATTCAAAGCTGACTATTTTGCTTTGTGTTTCTCTATTCAGTCTATCAGGCTCCACGAGCTTTCTTTGATTCACATTTACATCAAAGCCATGCCTAGAGAAGGCCGTGTCATATTCCTGTCTTTGTTGTTTTTTTTTTTCCTAGGAGTACCTGCTCAGCATATTGTAACCAGCATGTCAGCTGGATTGCTGGACTCCTCAGGACAGGAAAGACATGGACCTGTTGGAGAAAATCCAGAATAGGGCCACAGAAATGATCAGGAGGCTGGAATACATCTCCTGTGAGGACAGACTGACAGAGATGGGATTGTTCAGCCTGGAGAAGAGAAGGATCTGGGGAGACCTTATAGTACCTGAAGGGGGCTTATAAAAAAGATGAGGATAAAGTTTTTAGCAGGTCCTGTAGCAATAGGACAAGGGGTAATGTTTTTAATAGAAAAGAAGATAGATCCAGACTAGCTATATGGAAGAAATTTATTACAATGAGGGTGGTAAAACACTGGCACAGGTTGCCCAGAGAGGTGGTAGATGCCCTATCCTTGGAAACATGCAAGGTCAGGTTGGATGGGGCTGTGAGGAACCTGACCTCTTTGAAGATGTCCCTGCTCATGGCAGTGAGTTTGGACAAGATGACCTTTAAAGGTTCATTCCAATCCAAACCGTTCTGTGAGTCTATGGTCCTTGGGACCTGAAAACAAGAAAGGCAGAGGAAAGGTGATGGTGTTTATGCCATACCTCCCACTGCCCTGGCATGCTCACCTTGCTCCTAGAGTAGTCTCTGCTGCAGAATCAATGTAAGAAAGTTTTTGCTTCCCTTCAGAGATATATTCCCATTGTGTATCAGCATCCAAGTTTTAAGTAAAATTCTGTGGAGATCAGGTGCACAGAACTGCAAAGATGAGTCCTAGCCACAGGACTTTAACAACTACTAATTTCAAGACTGGCTCATTTATCCAAAAAAATAGGTCTTCTGGTAGACTTCTCTCTTTGGTTATGACTCTCCTCACAATGCAAAGTTATCTTTCAACCCGGGCAGAATCACTCCTCGTGTCAACTGGGTTGCTGTCCTTACGGGGGTAGAGAGAGGAAGGTGGGGAACCACCATGCAGTGCAGCAAATAAAGTTTCCTGCTCTGCCTTTGTTAATAGTGTGTTTCTGGGAGCTGGTCCAGGGCCATTTCGTAGCACCAGGATAATTTTGCTGTTTTTTCTTTGGTTGAATTTTGATCCATGAGGCTTTATCTTTGGAAACAACCATTTCCCAGAGCAGTGTCCCCATCCTTATGATGAAGAGCTCTGCAGCGCATCCTTTGGTTCTCTAAAACATGACAGTCTTCACAGACCTAAAGTGTTTCCTAGCTGATTGATGGCAACTCATTTAGTGCAACGAGTAGGTGTAAAACTATGAATATATCAAGCTGTGGAACGACATATATTTTCTTCTTAGGTATTTTTATTTTGCATTGTTCTTACCTAAAATGGGGCGAGCAATTGTATTTTACCACCTGTTTGCAAAAACTCATTATCAGAGGCTAAAAAATTTACAGGCAGAATACCTGAAATGCGATGTCTGGAAGCACAGTGTTTTTATTGTTTGCTCTGTAGCCTTGACAGAGGCACAGTGAAAGAAGAGTCCTCTCTGGCCAGGCAGAGGTATCATACCATCAAGGCATGGACAGAAAATAAATCAACGTGAAAATATGAGTGGGCCAGCAGCTCCAGAGCACCTGCCTGTGTGCATCCTGCCAGCAATGCTATACATGAGCCTGATTACCACTCTTTAATCCAAGGATGGATGGATGGTCAGAGACACACTGCATGATCCAGGGATGACTGTAGCAGAAAATGGGAAAAGATACCGGGGGCAGATTTGAGTGTGCATGCAGGGGAGATGTGGCTTTGGTGCTAATCTGATGTCGGGGTGAATCCTTAAAATTGCAATATGCATGTATAGTTAACAGCCTAATTTATATTAAACACATATTTCTTTGCTAGCGAATAGTGATGAGCTACATGGTGACTGTAAAGGGCTCTGCACATTCTTACCACGATTTAGGAAATGGAAATAAGCAAACAACACAATGTGTAGTTTTTAAGCCACCATCACCAGAAATTATTCTCCCAACAGGTTAGGCTTCAACACTGTGCTTGGGTTATATTTTAAAGCAGACTCCCCATTAAATACACGCCAGTCTTGTGCACCGAGGCTCCGTTCCAGCTCCTGCGGCCACTTTGCTGAGCGTTTGCATTTCCTTTGCTCTCTGTGACCGTAACCATAGAACCTACTACAACACTTGGAAAAATATAATCTTTGGCATTTTGTACATTTTCTCCACCCATATGCATGTGCGCTTTTGAAGAAGCAAACAGAAAATCCACGTAACTCCGGTGTCCACAGCCAGGAAAAGCTATGACTGGAGAGAATAAAAAAAAGCAATATTTATGGAGGGGAAAGGCATTAATTTGGGGACCAACAGCTCCTCCTCCAGGAGCCAGTGCTGCACTCTGCCAAGCTGTGTTGTGCCATCCTGGCAGCATAAAAAGGCTACTAAGACAAAAACAGTTTAAGGGATCACGCCCGACCTCAGGATGCTCAAAACAGCACCAGAGTGGGGTTACAACACTGCACAGGGCTTGTACTGGCCATTACAGAAGAGATGACTTTTAATGGAAAGGAACACAAATAGCTACTATGAATGGCCCCAGGCTAACTGGCTCGCCCAGGCTATTTTGGCAAGTACTTAGGAATGAAAAATATATTCACCCATCAGGGCTGGCTCAGCAAATAGGCTGGATTAATGATAATGGTTTCAGTGAATAATTCAGCTGGACCTACCGGACTGAGAATGAGTCGTAGGGGCAGGGAAAATAAGAAAAATCAGGTGGGTTGCTTGAATGCTGGATGCCAAGTAAAGAAAAAGAAGGAGGCGTGTAAGGGAGAAAAAAAACTATACAAGAATTGGGGCACTCAGCTGGGATGCAAGACACAGATCCACCACATTCCTGCTTGGAGCTGGACAGAGCAGTGCTCCAACTGTGAGGCTGCTCTGGTGTTTTTCCAGGCAAAACCATGAGAAGGAGAACAAGTGAGACAAGTCAGTCAAGACCAGGTCCAGGCAAGGACCTAAGGAAACTTTTCTAGACATGGATGCATTTCCATGGGAAGTCTCACTTTCTCTGAGTCAGACTTTTCAAAGGTCAGGCTGTTTTGTCAAAAGGCCCTTGCCCAGCAGTTCAACTCCATCACTTTCACATTTCATCAGGTCTTTACAGCTGGTTACCCTTATGCTGTCCAAATGGGCACAGCCTCAGCTGCTGCACTTTGTCTAAATGTTTCCACACTTATTTCCCCTTTCTTTCCCTTCCCAGCCTCCCTTCTGGCCATGAACTGTCCAGTTCCAGGAGGGCCACTGAGGTCCAGTGGTTTTTGCCAGGGAGTGGTGACCTGCTCACACAGAGAATGCTGAAGGCTTTAGAGTTGAGCTTGTTAACCCAGTCCTGGGAGCAAGAATAGGGAGGCAAAGCTGTCACTGTGTTCCTAAAACTGCTCCTTGCAGAAGATTTAGTGCTCTCAGAACATCCCTTCTCACCCCATCCCTCTCTCCACACCGTGGGATTAGCTCCTGCACCAGTCTTGAAGTCTTCCTTCTTTCAGCTTCATCTTTTACTGCCTCACGAGGAACTTTTAGATTCATTTTCGCTGACCAGGCCCTTGTGCTGCTGTTTCTGGAGGCCTAAAGTGTCAGGGACTCACAAAAAGGCATGTAGGTCATCACCCATGGTTTCTGCTCTTTCTTCTGGTATCACATTTGGGGATCCCCATGATGTGTGTCTCTGTGGGGCCTCTTTTAAAAGGTTTTCTGCCTGGGGAAGTACAGATTGTTTTTTGCTTACAGACACCTTCCTGGTGGGGTCTGCTAGCTAATTGGGATAGATAATGAGGCTGGCATAATGGATTTATGAATGACCAGGTTACTGGTAAAGTTGCTTTAATCACAGATTGTGATGGAGTTATGGGAGCTCGGCACTTCAGTATGGGATACTGGAAGCTTTAAAGATGAAGAAGGCAAACCACGGCCATTCCCACCAGAGAAACAGGAATAGGAATGGGAAGAGGGAGCCAGCCCCTCCTTTCCGTGCACTGCCTGCAGGTTCTGTGTTCTCTGGTGCTCTCAGCCAGGATGCCTGTCCAGGGTTGGGGAGGTTGGGGTGCTCTGCTACTTTCTCTGAAACGCCAAGGGAAGAATTGGTCCTGCTTGGACCAACCTTTGAAGGTTTGCCCCCGAACTCCTGTACCAGGGAATTGTCTGGGATAGTTTGATTTTTCTCCACTGGCACGCAGGAGAGGCAGTCCAGAGATCCTGGAGAGTGCCAGTTGTTCTCCATTGCCTCTTGCTGGGGATGCAGCGTGGTGGGGACAGGGACGCAGTGAGATGAGATCCAGGTCTAGGACACATAGTGGGGCTGCTGGAAAGGGCTGAAACCTGCAGGACCTGGGGCTGAGCGGTCCTGGCACGAGGACAGCCAGTGCACAGAGCAGTGCCTATATGCAGCTTAGGGGAACTGTGAATGAACTCTTGCAAAAACAATAATAATAATAAATAATAATAAAAAAAAATAGTAAGGCCTGTATTTCACATTTCTCTCTGCCCTTCCAGCAACCCTTCCTTGAAAAGTTTATGTCTGCATTACAAGAAGCAGTTGCATTTTGAGGCAGCCAAGCCCTCGCCCTGATGTTTTCTATAGCTGGGCTGGCCTTTGCATAGCCCCAGCAGTCTTTCAGGGGGCCTTTCACAGACAGAGCTGTGTTTGTCTCGGAGGCATGTTGAGCTTGGCAGGTACCCTGTGTCTAATTCCAATTCAAACTACCAGCTTTCCGAAGGAAAAGACTCTGCAGTACACACAGGCAGCCACCACAAGGAAAATCTGCTGGCCTGGCTGGAAAACCCAAGCAGGGTAATTAACAGCAGTTTCTCCACCTTTTTATTCGTGCAAATTTCCTCCACAGTCTCACAGACACTGAACTAGCTGCCTTTTCTTTCCAGGGCTAAACCAGGGCACCTTGAGTGCCATCAACAGGAACAGACTAACACACGCTAAACCAGGCAGAAACTGAGCCTTAGAAAACACAGACCAGACTCGTCCTCCCTCACAAAAACCCATCTGTGGTGCGTGTAGACCTGAAGTCAAGCCTGCTGTGCTCCTGAGCAGTCTAATCCATTCCTGTGGGTTCACCACTTCCCATGAACTACAGCAAAGTCAATACCTGATGGTGTGTCTCTTTGGAGCCTGCCCTAGGTGATTTTTTCCCCCTCTTGTCTGAGAGGAAGCACAACCTGGTTGCAGATGGGGATGGGGATGATGGTGGGTCTCCAAAGAGAGGTCCTGTCTTGGAGGGTATTGGTTTTCTTTCTGGTGGGAAAGGGGAAAGCTTGTCATCCTGTAGAGGGAGTAAACATCTCTCCTTGGAGAGGCAGCTTTCAGGAGGACTGACCCTGATCAGAAATCTCCTTGGGACGCACAACATATCTGGGGGCAGAGAGGAAGGTCACATGGAGTGTTCCTGAGCAACTGTGTGCCCGCCACTGCAGAGTATGATTGTTCTCCATCTCTGTTCCCACCTTCTCATTGAGCTTGCCATCAATAATACAGCTGAGAGAGGAAAGGGCGGTCGCATGGGAGCTGACTCACTCTGACTCACATCTCCTGGGCACACAGGGTCATGCGGGTTAATCTCAGCCTGCTGCACGCCTAGAGACCCCCTGGGAGAGCAAAGGCAGCCCCTCTCTGCTCTCTGCCCGAGTGCCTCATTGTGACCTGCACAGGCAGCTTGTCCAGGAGAGAGGAAAAGCCTGAGGACTGGGCTGAAGCAACGGATGAGGGAGCCTGGTCCGTGACACCAGTTTTCCTGGTCCTCCTCCAGCAGTTCCCTCACTGGAGTGCCCGCAGCATCATTGAGGTGGCAGTGCTCTGGATGTTCTGGGTCAGGCAGACCGACACTTGGGAAGTCAGGTCTGCCTGGGTACTTTGGGGCAGCATCTGGACCAGAAAAATACAGCTGAGCTCACTCTGCTGGTTTTTTTCTACTTTTTTGAACTTGCCCTTTTGGGAACAGCAGAGAGACAGGGCAGAACAAGCTCCCAGGGAACAAAGTTTAATTTCTTAGACTTCATCATTTAATGGTGTGAATCCTGAGGTTGATCTTTGCTCAGACAGAGCATGAATTTATTATACGCAGTTGCTTAGGAAAGGAGAGTCAGGGGGAAGGGAGAGCACAGAAGAGCCCGTGTGGCTGCTGGGGATTTAAGTGCGATGCAATGCTGCTGTATGCCCAGACCCTGGGCTTGGGCAGGTCCAGCCTGGGCTGGAGGCAGCAGTCAGAAAAAGTCAGTGTTGATCTTCCTGTGACTCCTGAGATAATGCTTGAGCTTGCAGGGATCTTCACGTTCATTTTTCTCTTTATTTTTGTTTCTCTCCCAGAACGAAAGGATTGATTGAGCAGAAATCTAAAAGATCAAACCCAGCCTGTGTTACCATCTTTCTGGCAGGTGCCATGATGCAGAGCCTATCAAGTGGGCAGAGTAGGGGTTAGGGAAGAATCAGGGAAGAAAAAGGATAGCTTTCTGAAATGCTTGTCTCCAGGCAATCTCCACCCAAATTCAAGTTCTCTAGTTAAAAAAACCCAACCAGACCATGGCAGTCTGCCCAAACATGCTTTTTTTTACAGGAACTGCTAAGTTTTTGAACAAGACAGCAACTGTGATGGAGCAATAAACAACACGTTAAAGTAAATGAGAATGATTGAGACCGTGGTTGCACACTGATGATGCTTTCCAGACCCAGTTACATTTTCCTGTTAGTGACATGATCCTCCCTCACCCTCTCCCTCTCTTTTTTTTTCTTTTTGCCTGCCCACTTCCTATTTTCTATTTGCCCTCTTTCCAACCTGTTCCTCCCACCACTGCTTTGAACCTTCATCCATCCCAACTTTTTCATGATGCCTAAATGTCTTGGTAGTTCATCCAGTGCAAATACTTGTTTTCTAAGCCCCCGAGAGGTTTTTCATGCCCATCTCCGAGGTTGTGGGTATGTCCAGTTTAGGGTTATCAGTGCTCAAGTGCCACCACTGGCAATGCAGTCACTGGAAGAGAGAGCTCTAGGAGGGCTGCAACCTGTTAGCAATGCGAGCCAACACCCTGACAGACAGATTAAAATGATTGCAGCTTACCAGAGCACTGATGCTCTCAGCATCCTCAAAAGATTACCAGACCTCCTCTCTAGAATGATAGATTTACCTGCTGGTTCCCTCCTTATTTGTCTGAGCCTTTGGGTATTACTTTCCATTGTCCCTCCCCACTGAAATCAGGTTACGATGCCAAGTGTAGGGCAAGGAGGGGCCACAAGGCCACAAGGCAGAGCAGCAGTGGTGACAGTGCTCCAGTGAAAGGTGGGAAGCCTCTGTCCCCCTCATCTCATCAGGATGCCTCGTATGGTCCCCAGAAGAAATGCTGCTCACACCAGCCTTTGTGCATCGTTGCTTTGGACGTGCAGCAAGACCCTCTTATCAAGGTCCCCTCTTCTGGATGGCAGTGAGGGCTCTGATGCACAAAATGAAAAATCTGGGGGCAGCTGATTTCTCTTTAGGGAAAAAAACTCCACAAAACCAACACATCCACTGAATTAACCAGATGTATTAATAATAGAGAGTGTGGCTTGTCCTCTGTCTCAGTATCCGCTTATCCTGTTTCCCTGTACTTTGTGCTACAGCTGAAAATAGTGTGCTTTTTTTTTCCTTTTTCTTTTTTTTTTTTCCCCCCTTTTTTTATATGTTCAGCCCCTGCCTGAGTGCTCTGGTGAAGCTGCTGCAGGGAGGCAGAAGGTCCCAGCAGCCAGGCTCCTCTCACTGCAGGGATGAGGAGGCAGCTTCGGGCTGGGCAGCGTCAGGAGTCCAGCTCTGCTGAAGTGATGAGCACTGCCATACAATAAGGGTGTTGAAATTCAGCTTCGAGGATTAACACCTACTCTATGCTTTCAAAAACAATGTGATTAATCACGTTTCCATTTGCCTTCTAATTCTGGAGCTTTTGGTGCCAGAACTTTTAAAGCTTTCTCTGAAACTAAGAGGAAGAAATAGAATTATCTGCATAGACAGCTGAGCTTGCTCTGTAAAGATGTGTGGAGCCAGGACTTTGAGAGGAACACAAGTGTTGTCATACTTGCAGTGTAGTCGTGGCACCTTGAAACATTTGTCCCATGACTTTTACAGCAAACTTAGGGAGACAGATGAGTGTTAGTTCAACTTTTAAAAAGAAACGAGATTGCTTTCAGCTAGAAAGTGTCAAACTTAAGTGTCCAAAGTACTTAGTGTTTTGCAGCAGAAGCTGGATTCGACATCGGTTGAGTGGTTCCTTAAAAGTCATGGCTCTGCCTGAGCCAAGAAATATGTTTCTACTTTAGAAGAGTAAATATTGCCCTATAGTGCTGCATTCTGCGCTGCTGGGGAGGTTGGCACTAACGCAGGTATGCTGTGAAGTTATATTCTTCCTGCTCACTCCGAGCACCAAATTATTCCCACCCTGACAAAGCTGGTTTTGCTGTTACTTACAGAGCTGGCCTTATGAGGAGTGTACTTTGCTGGAAACAAAGTTTTTTCCAAGAGTTAAAAATATGCATAACCCCATAAAGGGTTTTAAATATATCAGTGTACCATTCAGTGAAAGCTGCTAATTGGTACTCCCACACTGTGCTTTGCAATTAATGGTGATGCTGCTGTTTGGAAAAAAAAAAGGGGAGAGTCTCAAAGTCAGAATACAAAACACAATCATGTTCTGTCGGAAATGATGGCACACAGCTACAGACATTATCACTTATCTCTCGTCTCCATGTCTCCTGATCACACTGAGACCTGCTCTTCTCCCAGCCTGTTCTGTGTGTGTGGCCCCTGTGCTATAGGGGAGCCCTGGGGGCTGTGTAGGTGAACTACAGCCCGTGTTCCCCTTCCCTGCTGTCTTCCAGGTCTTCCTTTCAGTCCTGGATTCCCTGGGCAGCCGCTCAGAGGCTCTTGAAACCGAAGATGCTGCTTTGGGCAGAGTGGGGGAGAGGACTGGCTGATGCAGAATCCCTGAGTCATGTCCCAAATTCCCCTCTGCAGCAAGGCTGCAGGGTAACCTTGAGCTGTGCTCCTCTCGGTGCTGAAGGTACAGCAGGAACTTCTGCATGGAAGCACCTCCATAAGGACATCCTGCACTGCTGCCCAGCTCAGGGCTAGTGAAAGGTCAGCTTCATAACGTGTTGAGGATCAGCGTCCTTCATTAAATCACAGAGAGGGACATTGCTGTAGGTAAGGACTTATCCTGCAGCAAACGGAGGTTTCCTCCCTCCCTAGTCCCGCAGTTTTCCCCCGTGTTCAGGCCTGCTTCTCCTCACTGACCCTTGTGAAGTTTGCCTGGGATGCAGATGTTTGGGACTGGTGCAAGTGGAGGGCAATAGGGCCCTTATTGACCTTCTTCACACGTAACTGGTTGACGAATGGCTTGAAAAGGCAAAGACCACGGGCATGCGGAGTTATTAATGATTACGAAGGAAGGGGGCCCTTGATGCTGGCGGTGCTTACCCACGTCCCAGCAACAGTGACCTTCTTTTCCACTGCTGCCTTTTGGGCAGGACATGTTGATCTAGGGGAAGAGAAAGCCCAGGGGCACCTGGGCTTTGCTTTGTTTGCCCCAAACCCTCCCTTAGATTAGACAGAGCAGTAAAACCAAAAAAATCCCAAACCCCAAGATCAGGGATTTCCTTGTTGACTGGATCAGACTGGCTGAGCAATGCCTCGGGGCTTTCAGCAGGCTAGCCACAAATTTGCTGTGGAGCCTTGCCTTCTGAGAGCAGCACGGGTAGAAACTGCTCCCCTTTGATGTCGGATCTTGAACCCGTTTCGTTTTCAGTGCATCGGTCCTCGTTGCCATGGTTGTTGCAGCTTGCAAAGGTGAAGTGGTGAGTTCTCACCAGGAGAGCCTGGAAGTATCCCTGTTTTCTTCCTCCTGCCTCCCGTGACCGTGCCCCACCCTCTGCCTGTCCATGCCGACGTCTAACAGTGGGGAGATGGGGTCAGTTGACGTCAAAGCATCCCCCCCGCATTCAGACCTGCACATCATCCCCGCGGCGCAGGAAGGGGACAGCCCACGTCCCCCACTGCAAACCCCACTGCAGCTGCTGGGGGAAGAGTCTCACAAGCCAGCCAAGCCTTTCGCCCAGCTCTGGGGACTGCTGATGATCAAAGGCTAGCTGTGAGTCATTTCAAGCCCAATGAATGATCATTGGTTGGGGAAGAGGCAATTAGACTGGCTTCACTATCTCCCTGTTATGCTCAGGGGAGTAATGGGGTGGCATTGCTGCCACTGAAGAACTTTATTTGTTAGGAGTGACTCATTGTGTGTGAGTCACAGATTATACATTGGAAAAACTACCGGTGTTCCCTGTTGGGAGCTGAAAGTCCAGTGCAATGGGCCCAGACGATCCTGGCAGCTGACTGATAATGACAGAATCACCTGGTGAGCGTTTCCTTCCTTTCATCTCACCTAGAGAGAATCTATCGAAGTCAGGTCTGCTCTTGCTACCAGTAACTGCATGGGCTATGTAGCTGCCCCACTGTGGAAGCCGAAGGGGAAATGACTTTTGACAAAACCAGCAGACAATCAGAAGAACGAGATGCAGACCCCTGGTATCCCTGGCTGCCAAGATCCCTCGAGGACTTTGTAGCCCTTGAAAAGGAATTTAACCTGCAGATCTAGGTCAAAATTTCATGACCGTTCTGTTTCGATAATAAGCTAGAGTGAACTTTGATGGCAAAGCCAACACATTCACAGCGTCAAAAATATGTCCCTAGATCTGAATTTCACAGTAGAGTTGGCCCATCTTCTGTTTTAAAAAATTATTGAGTCAACTTTTATTCTGATTTGACTGATTTTTATACCAGGGACTTGCAATTTGCAGTTGAACTGAGTCTTCTTAAAAAATTCAATAAACTTTTAAAGGATGTGTTTCCTACTGTTTCTGCTTCCAGAACAGCCTGAGATTTGGAAAGACAGAGGCAATCAACAATAAATGGAGACAAAATAATTGCTTGGATCTTTACATTCTTTTTCCTCTTTGAAACCTAATTTTAGATCTCAGATGAGGCTTAAGGTTTGTTTTAATTTGCCCAAACTGTGTTTTCTTTCTTCCACTAGAACAAACCCAGTCAAACTGTGTTTGCCCTTCAAAACTTATGTCTGAGAAGTGCCCAGCACTGAGTTACTCAGTTTAATGAATGTAAACACGGGGAAGATTACTTATTTCCTTTGTACGTGTTCTTTTGGGCTGGAATCTGATTGCACCACTTGAAGAATATCCTCTTACTCTGTAAAAACACAATTATGGAGATCTGATCCTCACCCTCACTTCAGGGGAGGAGTGTTGCAAAGGTGTGTAGCTGCAAAGCAAGCATGTCGCATCTTCTGCTGGGATGCTGTGCTCCGTTAGAATCACTCTGTGACGCTTGCTTTGAGATGGTGGGTCCTGACCCACATATTTCTACTTTGTCATGAACACAGACTTTGCACGATCTCAGTCACCCTGAGTTGGTATCAAAGGGTTTGACCTTGAAGAGGTGTTGAGAGCTGCGTTGCAGCCAGAAGGGGGGTGGATGTGAACACCACTGCTCCACTGCCCACCCCAGCGACCCAAAGCAGAGCCACATCTCCCACGAAGGTGCTCATCACCTCCTACTCCATCTTTGCCCCCTGGACAATTTGCAGCCGCTGCTTCCCTGCACTGAGGCCGTATCCAGCTTAGCAGCATTCAGCTGCTCCCCTGCCAGCTGCATTGCTGCGAGCCATTCACATCAACTGCAGCTGCTGGGTGTGCCTTCAAATTGCAGCCTGCGCTGTGATCGATATGGAAATAGGTGAATTAAAGCGATCTGTTTGCTGAACACATGCAAACACAGCCCTCTCTCAGACACACACGCACTTGCAAAGCTAGGCAAAAAAGGGGCCAGAACTGCAGGGCATAATGTCATGACAACCCACGGGGAAAAGATCAGTACCTGCTCTGCCCTAATTCTTCCATTCTCATCTCAATGTCCAAGAAAGAGGCTGGTGAAACCAGGTGGTCATTTTTCCAGGCGGTTTGGGAAGAAAAGAGGCGATGGATTGTTTGCAGGCTGGTAAGACACTAAGGAAAAACATGGTATGCCCTGCAAGATGAACGCTGTTTTGGGAAACCCTGTTTTATTTTCCAGCCTCAAAGTGTTCCCAGAGTTTGAACTGCACCTCACTGAAGTGCAGACCACACTCCCAGCACCTATGGAAGCTGCAGCCCACGCCTGGCAGACCCTGCCTTCTCCAGGCTGGGATAGCAGCTGGCACTGGGGACAATCTCCGGGGCACCGACTGCCTTGTGCCACGCACCGGGCACTGTGCAGACACACCACAGCTCTCATCTCTTCTGCTCAGAGCCTCTGGGCATTTCTGCTGCTCGGTGGGGAACCCCATTCTGTTTTCTATCTATCTGCGTCCAGAGGAAAAGCTCAGTTGGCTTTTCCTTCCCCCCAGCAGCATGGGTGGCTGTGTCCAGAAGAAATCCTACAACTGGAAATAGGAAAGCCAATAGGAAAGGCCAAACCTTAAATGCATCCACGGGCACGACGGCACTGCAAGTGACGTGCAGACAAGCATATCTCTGGGAGGGCTGATCTCTCGGAGGGACACCCAGAACCAGGGATACATGTTCTGTTTTCCAGCTGGTGGGAAGCCCATGCTGTGCTGATGGTACCTCCGCTGATGAGACCGTGTCTCGGCCAGACGTCCCTTGAGTTGCTGTGAAGATCTCTCTCTCATGGAAGACACTCTCTTCTCCCCTTCTTTTCCTTTCACTGCTTTCGTTCCCACCTCACTAAACCACCTCTGTGTCATCTGCCGGTCACATCCCTCCTTTCTGAATTCACACCAACAACGAATCGGGATGGATGGAAGCTAATTCTAAGCAAGGTGAAGTGTTCACATCCATAGCATCAACACAGAGGTGTGCAGGCACGTACCCAGTGCTCCAAGGACCACTCCTCCTGTGGGGCTGCTGCTGAGGACATCAGGATGAATTGCCCTTGTCACTGTTCTGTGTGGGGTGCAGAGCAAAGGCAGCCTCTAGGGTGGAAGGGGAGGGGAAGGGGAGATCAGATGCTGCCACAAGTTTTTTTGCAAACATCTTGCTAAAAGCTGCAGCGGATGTTGGAGTTAAAATTGGTTCCTGACACCCTTCCGTTTTTGTGGTCAGTTTTGCCAGAATTTTTGTGAAGCCATAAAAAGGCAATTAAGAAAGGCAAAGCCAGGTCCTGAGCTGGGGACGGGTGTTACACCACATTGCCCCCCTCTGATTTTCTGGCCCGCAGTTTTCAGTCGTACTGGCTGCAAGTACAGCAGATACAGAGTCTGAGTGTGCAGGGGGAGACGCTGCAGATGATCCCCACTGAAATCAGGGGAAATCTTCCTGTCAGAACCAGGGACAGGATCTCACTGAACTTACTCAAAAGACAAAGATGGCAATGACAAGTGGAAGAGTGTGAACCTAAACCTTCTTGCATTTTAAGATTGCAAATTAGTCTTCCTCTAATCCTTTCTGAAGACTTTTTTTTTTATAGAGTTTTTCTTTCCCTCTCCCACTAAGCTGCTTCTGCTGTCTGCCAGTCTGTCCCACACATTTGCCAGACCTCACACAGTTTGTCAGGGAAATAGGAATGCTGATGGGGAGCAACCTGAAAAATAAGTCATCCATGATCCCTTCCTACAGGCTACCTGAAGTAATCCCAAATTGCTGGTAGACACACATTTTTTCTTTGGGATCTCTTGGAGCCTCAGTGAGCCAGGGTTAAATGTCTTCTCTCCCTGTCAGTCTTTCTTCTCCCCAGAATGGGGTCGTCCACTCTGCCTCGAAGTCTTAAAAAGTTTCAGGTGGGCTTTGGGAAAAGAGGAGTCCCACAGCATGGCTGGGTCTCACAGACATACAGGATATTTACTGTGGTCCAATTTTCTTTTCTTGTCAACTGCAGTCTTATGCATTGATACAAAAGGAAAATAATAATAAAAAAAAAGTCCAGTAAGTCAGAAGTTTACACAACTTATGATACCATCATCATTATGCTAAGTGACTCTAAAGTACATAAAGAATCAAGAAAATCAGGGATTCTTTTTCAGCAAGTTGGTTTTTAGATAAATTTAGTATTATGTTAGCTAGGCACTGCCTGACATACTGCATTATTTTTAATAAGCCAAAAATCTGCTCCAAGATTGTTATGGCTGAAGCATTAATAAGATAATGTTTCCATTCCAGGAAATCCCCTGAAAAGAAAATCTAAAAAAGCGTGAAAGCCGCTAGTCTAATTTTCAGGGATCCTCATTGCCCAGGGCTCCCATCAGTCACTGAGATTGGAGGCAGCTCAGCATCGCCCAGATGTCGGCTCTCCAGTGCTGAGGAGGTTTGCTGGTGTGGATGGGACTATAGACTGGCTCATAAAATGAGGCAATTTACCCCAGAATTCCCATTTCTGGATTAGTTCTGCCCCGGTGGGATGTCTCTCAGGCTTCCTGCCTCCCTGGCGATGGAGCGCCCATGGGCGCACAAAGGAGCCTCTCCAGTTGCATCTAGCCTTGATACTTGAAAAGCCATTTATTTGCTTCTCTGAAGAGGAAACAGCAGAGACCTGAACCTTCAGCGAATGGGAGGGCAATTTATGAAAAACAAAAGAAGGCAGCAGGTGTAAAAATGTTTGTCATGCTCACACCTGAACAAACACATTGCTGTGCCCTTGCTTATCTCCTTCCCACTCACTGCCTTTATTGAGTCCTGCATCCTGCTAACTGCAGATGCATTAATCAGGTGGTTAGATCAGAGCGAACTCACTGCTTCTGGACTGTCTTATGTAGACCATATAAATGTGTCATTATACCGATCAGGGCCAGGCCAAAGGGGGTTTTTATTCTTTGTGATTACCGAGCCGCTCACTGTTTCCTGTTTACATGAATTCCCTGTGCCTCAGAGGGAAAACCAGCCTATTCAGGGACTGCAATAAAATCCTCTGTTGCCCCACCTCTGTGAAAAAGTCTATATAAATACAAGATATTTTCCCCCTATTTCGCCTTCCTTTCATCATTTGCATCCCCTTCTCCACAAATGCCCTTTTTCACCTTCAAAAACCAGCTTGAAAAAGCCAGGTCTGCCTTTGATCCCCCACCTTTTCAGCCCGTAGTTGCATCAGTGTTTTGCAAATATCTCTCAGGCCAGTATCTCCCAGTGAACTTCTGCTCCCGGGCACGTGTTAGCCCTTGGTTTGGTACCAGGTTCCCCTCCCTTTGCCCACTTGCCAGCTATGCTGGGAAGGGATTCGTGTACCAGAACGAAGGTGCGCAGGGAGGTGTTTGCCCAGGGTGGCATCAGGACAGGGTGGAGGAGGAAGGAAGGGAGGGCAGCTGGTGGAAGCAGCGATGTGAGTGCCTCTTTTTTGCCTCGTCCCACTCCTGCCACTGCAGGCAGAAGCCTGGTGGCTGTGACCTGGGGTTTGGGGTTTTTCCCAGGCTTAACCTCTGGGGCAAAGTTGGGCTTGATGATTTTAGAGGTCTTTTCCAATCTTAATGATCCCGTGATTCTATCCACTGGGTATTGCCCACCCAGCCCGCAGCCCTGGAAGCTGTGTCAGTTTCTCCCTGGATGAACAGAGCATAAACCTGTTTTTACACATACTTAAAAACTAAAATCTCTCCCTTTCCTTTCCCCTTTTTACGTTTTTTGATGACAGTAGATAAAACCACCATACATACAAGAGCTTCGAGAGTTTCACTGCCTGCTTGGTATGTTAAAAACCTATCCAGAGTGGGCATTCAAAACACGAGATGCTTCTGTGATAAAATGAGTTGCAGGCGCCGCTGCAGCAGCGTCCTGCTGTGCTCTGTTTGGCCTTCCTAGTTCCCAGCCATCAGAGAACCTCTAGAGAAGCTGCCCCCGGGTTTCAGTCACCTTCTTTTTCTGTTCCCTGTTCCATTTCTGGTTCTTTAAAATTAGGTGTGGATTAAAGGTATGTCCTGGGAACTGAAAGTCCTCGTGCTTTGGAAATATCTGAGTCACAGCCGAATGCAGGAGCAAATGCCATGGCTGGGTAAAGGGGCTGGGGTCACAAATCAATGCTGCAAGTGTCTTACTTTTTATAAACAGCCAAGAAAAACACAGCAAAATCCTCAGAGCTTAATGCATGGATTAGTACTCGTGTACAGCGCACATGGTTATGATATTCATAATCAAAATAAATATGTTTACCAGTTCTATAAATCTCCATAAATTCTCCTTCCTCTTCTGCTTGTAATATAATTCTCCAAAGACTTGAAAATGTGCATGGTGAGTCTCTAACGCACATTTTATTTGCTGATTTCCCGTGGCTCCGTATAGACATTTTAACTTCAACAGAACATCTCAGCAGGAACTTCCTTATCAGAATTTCTGAGACTCACAACCGTATTCAGAACATCCACTAGAAAGATTCCTACGTCTCTGGAGACATCCCCGCTTAAAACCATATTTGCTTTGCCGGCAGTTTCCTCTGAGAGCCTTTGAATGTGGGGAACAGTGCCACGAGTGTTAAGCTTTTCTCTCCCCCATTGCTACAGCTCCAGCAGGCGTCAAATCTCCTGCGCTTGTCCTCGCCACGCAGCCACAGCCGGGGGAATCTGGCGAGCGGTGAAAATAACTGGGATTGTTATGACAAAAAGGTTCCCTCCACTTTTTGTCCCAGGAACCTCTTTTGCCCTAGGAAATGTCTGGGTTTCTTAAAAAAGGCTTAGCAGCGTTCTTGCTGCGGAGCCTCCCCTCTTAGCAGCGCTCGGTGCCATCGGAGGCACCGCACTGAAACAGATGCGTCGTGTCTGGTGGGTTTTACAGGGCCAATTTCTACCACAAGGGTGATTTTCTTTGAGGACCTCGCTGGGATGAAACGGGACGGGAAAATAATGCTTAAGCTGTTCAATATAAATGAAAGGCCTGTCCTTTCTGCAGACACGATGTGGTCTCCTAGCTGCTTTTTTGTCACTTTGTCCTCCATATGTGGAAGTCTAATGGCCTCTCTCTGTTGGGAGTGTCATTACAGGCAGACCACGAAGGCTACAGGTGTACACAAAACATTGTATTGCTCGTGGTTCATAAAGCTCCCAAACGAGCAGAGAGCCAGAACGCAGGTGGGAGCTGCTAATGGCTCCACAAGCTTTGAGGACATGGCTTTGGAGTGGCTGGTAAGTGACAGGCAGGTCCTCAGAGTGGGTTTGGTCCTGTATTCATTCCAGTGCAATGCGTAACAGGCCATTTTTTTTGCCTTGTTTGCATAATAAACCTCTCTCAGAGTTTTTTGTCCCTTGAGTGGCATTTGTGAGGAGTGAGATTGTCACTATCCCTGAGAAGTCTGAGAGAGTGATGCTGTCACTACTTCAATAATGGCTGTGCACTGAAAGAAGGTTTTAATGCCTTCAGAGCAAAGTTCTTTCTGTAAGCAGGACCCTCTGTAGCCTCCAAGACACCCAGGTAGGCAAATATTAGGTTTTTTTACAGCTGTGGCAGGGGGGATAGAGGGAAATGCTGCATTAAATTCAGTGAGAGAGTCAAATGCAAACACCCAGCCCTTGTAGGTACCCGTGCAGAAAAACTCTGGTTTCCAAACTGAAAGCCTCTGTCACCCGAGTAGGAAATCCTTCCCTTCAGGTAGGTGTCATCTTGAGATTTCAACTCTACCGTTGGCATGAAAAGGTCTCATCCCGCTGTCAAAACAGCCAAGCCCTCACAGTTTGTACCCCATGAATATGAAATGTATTCAAATGCAGAAGGTGTTCTGTTGCCTTCTTTCAGAAGCTGATCAACATCTTCTCTCTCAGCAAGTGTTGTTCCAGTTAGCGGCAGACAAGCTGTTGGATTTAGGCTTCCTGGGCTGACTTTATTTTTAGCTGGGAGTGGCATTTTTCCTCTGGAAGCTTTCCCTGCCTCACATCACGCAGCGAGAGCTGCTCGCTGGCGTGACACCTTCCGCTCCTTGCTACTACTTTCCCTCTGATGACTTCGTAGCCTTCAAAACATCAGTTTGCTTATTAAATCATGCTGCCTACAGTGAGAGAGGAGAAAAAAGGACTTAGTGCACAGCTTGCAGCTGAGCATCGCGTTGGGCACCTGCCTGCCGGGGCACTGACTGGCATTGGGATGAGGAAGGTGCTGGGGACAGGCGCTGGGGACAGGCTGCAAGGGGGCTGGCACAGCAGTTTGGCAATGCCCTTGAGTCCACCAGCACCTAGGACACGGCTCTGTATCAGGCCAGGCATCTTCCTGTTCTGGTCTGCTGGAGAGAGGTGGAGGTGTGCTATGCACGGCTGCAGACAAAGCGTTTTTTGTTGGGATTCATGGGGAAAAAAAGGTTTGGTTACTCATCTATAGTCGGCTCTGATGAGAACTCAGGTGGGTCCTGACAAAAGCAGCAGACCCCCCACGGCAACTACCCATGTCTGGGATTTTGGCCAAAGTCCTCGGTGGGAGGAGCAGACCCCACAGCCTGAGCTGATGGAGACAGGAGAGAATAATGGCATTGTCTCATGTGGTTTGCTCTCCATGTTGAGACCACGTGTGTTCCCCAGCAGGGCTCGTCCTGGTTTCTGTCAGTCCCCAACCACAGACTTTCCACAAGCTCCACCTCTTGCAGTGACTCATGGTTCAAAATGCACACTTCTTTGAAAGAAAAAAAACCCAAAAAACAGCGGGGCGAAACAAGAAGTCGTGAGGGCTACAAAGAAATATTTAACACCATTTCAGCATCAAATAAATCTTTAGAGAGTGTTTAAAACCTGGAAGAGGTGGATGAACTCACCTCCATCTCTTAAATCTAACAATGGTTTATGGTGAAATGATTTGTGTGCTGACCCTTGCGTTCTAAAATGTAAGCCCTCCAATCTCAAAACTCCTCCCTGCCCTTAAGAGCTGTGTCTCCAAATATTCCCTGCACAGCTGCTGACGTGTCTGGTGTCCACTGCTGTGATACAATTACGCACAGTAAATATTAGCACTAAGGAATACTGAATACCCAGGTGCTGGGCAGAATTAATGCAGTTCATGCCTCTTGTGCAGTCCAAGCACATTTCTTAAGAGAGTGATGATAACGTCCTGAGCAGGCAGGTAATAGCAGGCTTCATAGAGAGAAGATGCACAGATGATCCTCTGTCCCCACCTCCAAACCCTTCCAAATCAGATGAGCAAAACGGGTTGCTGCTGCTTTCTGGAGGAGCATGCTGCAAGAGAGAGAGTTTTGGCAAGAAGAGCATAAATCATCTGCGATATTAGAGCCTGTTTGGACTTTGCACTTTCTTTTCCTCACTGGATAACATTGTCGAAATCCCAGCGTTAAAGATCTGGAAGGTTGTGATGCAAAACTGTAAGGAAATAATTCTGCACATCCCTGACAGTCTCTTCTGCCAGGAAGATCTCCAGCTGGAGTCTGTGAACACATGAGTCTGTGTGCCTGTGTGTTTTAAAATCTCTGTAGAGCTGCAGGCAGATATGCCTCTCGGTCCATACTGTTTCCTGCTTCTACTGTAGTGCAAGCACGCGAATTGGGATTTTTCTTTATTGTTTTTTTTTTATGTTAAATAAATGCTCATGAGCCTGAGCTTCCTTTTCAGCTCAGTTCTTCCTAGAGGAGCCTTTACTCCTGTTGTTTCTCCCTAAGGCTCACACTCCCTTAGTATTTAGAGCAGTAAGGACTGCTTTCTCTGTCACATGGGCTAAATTGATGTAATGGTACTTCATCTCTGTGTGGGGGGATAAGGTCCACACCCACGGTGGTCAAATGGCAGCCACCACACATGAGAGACACGATGCATTTGGCTGCATTGTTACTGTTGTATTTTAGCATCTGTTAAAACAAATGCTGGAGGTCAACAAACTCTGTGGTTTGGACGTTTGACTCAGGGAGGACCATTAGGGTGGAAAATGTATTTCTTTTTGTGGGTTTCACCAGCTCAGAGTTAATTTCTCTTTGTCCTGGTGTCACTGATACTCTTGTCACTTCCCGTGTCACCGATATTCCCAGCGTGTTGTGAGAAACACATGGTATTGTGCAAGCACCTACTCCTGCTTACTTACAGCCAGCCGTGCTTGTTAGCCAGATCATGGGCAGCACAAAATATCCAGCCTGCAGCTGTTTGTTGTGTTGCTTCAGAGGGGAGAAAAAAAAGCCCTGCTAGACATCATCCTCCCCAAAACAACAAGAGAACAATAATTATGATTATATTAATTAATTTAACAGCACACTCCATTAGGAGTAAATTTATGTTCTTAGAGGGCTCCATGATGGAGTATAAAAGCCTCATTAATATTAGATATATCAACGTGGGAGCAGAAGCAAAGTCAGAGGGAATAGTGACTGGCAGTACAATGAGTCCACTGGACCCCATGCAGGGACGTTTCCTTTAGTTGCTCTGCTTGCATTCAGATACAGCCTGCTCTCCAAAGATGCCATCTGTGCAGGTTTCCAGCACCCAAGTCGTACCTCTGCAGCACAGCCCTGGCTGGGTTGCCTGGGCTTTTCAGAGCTTTTTGACCAGGGAATGCAGCTGTGGGCAGGCTGAGTACGAGTCAGACCCCAGCTGACCTTGAAGCCGTGTCCCACAAGCTATAAATACAGCTTTCTTTTTGGTATGCTGTGGAAAGAGCTGCCCAGTAAGAAACAGCAGTTCCTTGGTCTTCTCAGCTCTTCTGATCTCCAGAAAAAAACTGCCAGGAAATATATAATACAATGCTATGAGCCAAGCCTGGGAAGAAGACTGTGGTGCTTCAAGCCCTTTTGCCCCAGCACGGAGCTGTGATAATTCACCCATCTCAGCACTGCTGTTTAATGTCTCCTTTTTCAAAGAAGAGTAGGAGTTGTTGGAGGCACAGAATGGGGTGAAGGTCACCAAGTGGAGGTGGCTCCAGTGAGCTCTGAGAAGGGGACAAAACCCACAGGGGAAGCAGAAGGCACAGATGCTCCAAGAACAGTCCTTGCTCCCTTCCTGCCCCTCCTGGGTAGCTGGGAGCAGTGTCCTTCTCTGTCTTCTCCAGGAGTTGTCCACTAGAGACAACTTCACCTGGCGTTCTTCTGGAAGGACTCAGATGGTGGCAGTGGAGGAGATACTGAGATATTGGCAGCTGTTTGTAACGGCTCTTTCCTTCCAACACCTGGAGAAAGACTTCACACAAAGTAGTATTTCTCTCTTGGGCTCCACCCAAAGACAATACACTTCAGCTTCCTCTGCTCTGTGGTCTCTGAGTTCCTGAGTGCACTCTGCGCTGAATGAAGCATCTGGGACCACTTAATTCTGTTTCTCTCTACATACCTGGATCCTTCAGGAGGAAGAATCAGTGGCAAGCTCCTTCAGGATGGATAAGTGATCATACACCTTCATTTGGTCGCTCCTGCTCTTGGACAGGGCACAGCAACGTGGCTTGCCCAGGGATAAGCATGCATGTTTGGGACTTCTGGACCGCACCTCTGATCAGTTACCATACGAGTGGTGATGGCTGATATGGGTGCTCACAGAGCCTGGGTGTCACTCGTGTCAGCAGGGCTTTCCCAGGAGTTTGGGGGGTCTGCTCTGCCCAAGCTGTGGGCAGTCGTGTTTTCTGTAACAGGAGAGCTCTTCCTGGGCATTGCCACTGCACTCGGCCATGCTCCTCTGCTATGGAAAGCCCTCGCAGCAAGGCCTCAGAGGGCAAATCACTACTCCTTGCAAGAAGATTAGCCCCTTATGAATATGCAATAGGATACATTTCCTCCTTGAATCTGATATGCCCAGAATAACCAAACTTCTGTTGTATATAAATGGGAAAGTTTCAGTAGAAAATAGCACTGCTGATGTCTAACATCCTTCCCTAATTAACAAAGATAATTTTCTGCAATATATGTGTACCTAATTACCATTCCGCATGATCATTAAGATGCACATGCAGTTGGCAGGAGCCTTGCTACCCCCTCATCTGGAGAAACCTTATACCCCAGAGAAGGGCAGAGGAAAGCCCCTGGAAGGCCAGTATTGTGGTCCCACCAGCTAATGAGGTAGAGGATGCTGCTTTGCCCTGCCAAGGGGGATATAGCCGTGTGTGTTCTTGGGGCTCACACATTAAACCAAGATACACATTACCAAGTCAGCGACGATGGTAAGCATGGTCAGTGCTTTGGGCTGAAGTGCTTATGCACCTCTACCTCTGTTTTCTCCAGGGCTTAGCATGATGTCCATCTGCTCCTTTGTTCCTCACCAAACTGGAAATTTCTGCAACGCAGGCACAGTCTGTTCCTTCCTCTGCTGAGCTGACTGCTATCTGACTGTCTCGCAATCTCCCCTCTTATTAATTCAGCTCTAGCAGGCAACTGAGCACTTCTTGCTATGGCTGACATTCTAAGCCTGGGAAAAGGAATGTGTCATGTTAACCATTGCTATATCTGACCCATGTCTGGTTTCAATAAGGTGATGGGGTGCATGAGAAGGTGACTGATACGCTCAGAAATGTGGGAAGCGTTCACAGCCAGGAGTGAAACCCTGCCAAGACAGTAACTGGGAATGGCTTTATTTCCAGAAGCTTGTGTTGGGTCGTGGCACAAACCCGTAAGGTTGGGTTTTTCCAGGTATGCCGCGTTGGAGTGTCACAGCACCTTGTAAGCTCTGACTGATATAACACTGCAGCCTCAGAGGAAGGAGAGATGTTAAGGGCAGCAGTAGCATGTCTGAGTGGGGCTCTGAGACCCAACATGGCACTGCAATCCCTGGGCTGCAGAGCAGCTGACAGCTCACTTCTGCCCCTTTCACCATTTTTAACAGGACCTATGCCATGAGTCGGGAGTGGTGACCCGTGTGGGTTAAAGGTGAAGAACACCTTTATTCGTATTCCCAGGAAGCAAAACTGCTCACTTTTGCAGAAGACTTATTATGACTGGCATGTTGTTTGCTGGAGGGAGGGAGCCCTTCCTGCCCCACTGCCCCGGGGAAGGTCCGTGTGCCAGTCCCAGAACCATTCGCCTTCCAGCAGCAGCCTCACCCCCTGGTTTATGGATGAGTGAACTGCAATTTTCTTTTTTTTTGTTGTTTTTTTGTGTGTTTTTTGTTTTTTTTTTTGTTCTCATTTTTTCCCCCACAGTGGTTCCTATGAAAGAGCAAAGAACAGATTCATCACTTCCTTTCCCATGCTGGCCAGAAACTTTTATCTCCCAGTCTGTCTTACAAACTACATCTTCCTACCACTGAGTCTCCAGAGTACAGTCAATGAAGACTGGTTGCAGGGCTGTCCAGAACATCTGCCATGTGATACTTTGGGTTTCTTTTCATTTTTTTGACAAAGTTGTGACATGCCCTGACCCAGCCTTTTCGAATGGGTTACTTGGGGTAAGAAATTGATGTTTCTCACAAGAAGTAATTGTATGCCGAAGTTTAGAAGGTTTTTCATTTCATTTCTGTGTACAGTACAACCACAGCAGAAATTCCAGGTTGTACAACCTTGGAAGCCATCAGGAGCAGGCACGGTCATTTTGGTGGGATGGCCCAGACGGGCAGAGATGGAACCAAGTCATGGAAGAAGACGCTTGGGCCATACTGTTTAACTCCAAGAGTACATGGAGAAGGTACATGGATGTACTGACAAACAAAGATCAGGTGCCATTGGTTATTTTACAAAGAAAAAGAGGCAAATGAGGCTTGTTCCAAATCCCAGTGAAGTCCAAAGGAGTATCTCATCTAGTCTCAGTGTGTACTGGAGCAGGTCCCCTGTACAGTCCAAGGACAAGCTGATTCCAGTTACCTCTCCATTTGCTTATTCATTTTTTGTCACTCAGAAGGTGCAGAGGACTTTCTGCTGATAACCAGGGCACCGTTTACACGTCTCACGCTGTGCCCGTGAGCTGCAGTGAGTGACTTGTGAGGGTTTGCAGCCCCCTCCACCCTCACGAACGCCGCTGCAAACCCCACCGGGAGCTGCTGGGAGAGGCGCTTCTTTTCCTACTGCCTCTCCCTCCTCCTCTCCAGCAACGCACAGACTGAAAATCCCACCCTTGGTGATTCAGATCAGCAGACGGCCCTGTTATTTCTCAGACTGAGAACTCCTAACATTTCCCGCTGACAGCTATTTTGGGAATATTAAGCCTGAATGTTTTGGTGGAAAGAGAATTCAAAGGGCCACAAGAGCAGGGGAATGAGTGAATGAACCCAAGCAACTCAACAAGACTAAAAATTTTGTAACGGTATCTCTTTTTTTTTTTAAACACAGAGGGAGGTTTGATAGCGAGCACACGGCAACAAAGACTTTTGTCATGCAGGCTGCTTGGAGTTAATATGAAAGCGTCTCCATTGTGCCAGCCTTCAGTTGCAGGAAGCAAAGTGTGAGATAAAAATATTTGTAAGGCGCATCACTTTTTGACATCTCCACTCCAACCCTTCCTCCCCGAAGCCGTGTCTACAGACAGCTGTGCTGTGACTGCTGCTTCTGATCTCCAGCCTCACCCAGCAAACACGCTTGGAGCACGTGTGCTGATGCAAACCCTACGAGGAGGTGGAGGAACTTGCAGTGACAGCCTGAAACCAACGGGGATGGCTCAGCTGTTCAGTGGCCTGCAGTGAGCAATCGTTATCCTTCACGCCGACGCACAAAGGAGTTGAATCTGTCTATGAAATGACATTATTCTACAGCACTGGAAAAAAAAAATCCTTGTCCTATGGTCATGTTTATGCAGGTGTTGGGCCATGATGGAGACCACAACATGGTTTTGTTTTGATTTTAAAGAACGAGCTGGGCATTCAAGTAATTAAAAAAAAAAAAACCCACACCAAAACCTCTGACACTCAGCAGAGATAGTGCAGGTACTGTGTGCCTGATTTCAAAAGTGTAGTTCTTTTGGAAAAAAAATAGCTTTCACATTTTCCTTTTTTTGCTACCTTCCGTCTCAAGATGGCCCAGATGGGCAGAGATGAAACCAAGTCATGGAAGGAGACGCTTGGGCCATACTGTTTAACTCCAAGAGTACATGGAGAAGGTACATGGATGTACTGACAAATTGCAGGCGGGGCAAGATTTGAACAAATTGCAGCTAGCTGAGAACATACAATATTTATCCACAATAGACACGTTTACGTTTGCAAAACAGCGCATATAAATTTGCTCTTTAGAAGAAGATGCAGCCTTTCTAGGTCTGTGCAGTGAAGGTCCTGTCCAGCTAAAGATTTCCTCGTAGCTACAAGAGGCCTTAGCATGGCCCCCATGCCATAAAGCTGCACAGACCATCTAATTGTCTTGAGATCCAGTAGATGACACGGTTCCGATGGGAGCATTTTTCCACACCACAGAGAAATGCAGTGAGCAGAACACTTAGAGGGAGCACAAAGGAAGGTATCCAGACATGTGGAGTCTGAGTGTAGTCTACATGCTGTATCCATTTGGAAAGCCACAGGTTTCCCAAACTTGCTTTCAGCCTCCAGTCACGTATTTGCGCACACCACGTAAGAGGTCACATCCACCTGCATGGTAGGTAGTGTGGTTTGTGTAGCCAGAGACTGGCTTTCAGGTGGACAGTCCATGGTCTGATGACATGCCTGGAGAGCCTGGAATGTGGCTCATGTCCTTCAGGAGTGGTGTGGCAAGCCCAGCACTGTGGGATACCAGTTCAGGAGTGCTTGGGGCATAGACTGCCACTCAAGTGTAAAGTGGACTCCGAGCCTGGCTATAAATGTGGTTAAGCCATCCTGTGAATTTAGCAGCGGATTAAGCTTTGCCTGCACATGATGCCTAACCCTGTGCGTTGCTGGCTGAGCAATGCTTTCCCTGTGAAACTCAGCCCTGCTCGGTTTCATGGCTCCGTGTGTTTTCTAGCCCCACCTTTGCTTTCCAAGGGAACATGGCAGGGGGTAGAGGTGAGAAAGGGAACTGGTTCTAGTGAACCAGTGTCTAATTTCATAGTGGAATAATTTCATTTCAGCAAAAGAGGATGATTTTAAGTGATGGACAGCATTATGGTTTCTGCTGAATTGGACATTGAATTTTGGAGATCTTTTGACTGTGTAGGTGGATCAAAAAAGGGACAAAGGTTCATGGGACTGTTCTGGACCTGAACTTGCTATATGTAGTGCTTTTTTACTACTCAGCAGAGTGAAGTGAGTAGGAAAATAATAAAAAAAAGGTAATAATTTGAATTTGAAGATGAATTTTTATTTGATTGCGTTCAGCAGTCCTTCTGTGTTTGACTTTGCATTTATTTGTATATTCAAGCTCTACAAGCATGAGGCCTTGCTGAGTGAATTTTAAAGAGATGTCATGTGCTGACCACTAGTGAACTCTGAATAGTTAAGATTCTTGCAAAATTCACACTGTGCTGTTTTGTTATCTAACTCCCCTTACCAGGGAATAGAAAGGGAAATAATGTATATAGCACATACTGCATATTATAATTTATAATGGACGGCTCTACAAAGAAGATGTTATTTGCTGATGTTACTACTGAACCTAAATAATGAATAAATTAGAGAACATTGCAATCTCTTTATACAGAATTGTCAGACAAAGGTGAAGTTCATGAAAAAATTATTAGTTGCAAATGATTTGCTGAGCTCTAGTTCTTACTCCTGTGGCTCTCAGGGACCTTGACTACTCACAGGCTGATAACCTTCAGGTCCAGCACGGCAGGCTATAAACTCCTCTACCTGACTTACAGAACCAGAAGAATTTGAATTAAAAATATTTGTGAATATTCACGCTCTCTTTCATCGCCAAAGAGACCTCAAAGCAGAAGGGGGCATTTGTTGACAAGATATCTAGGTCATTCTCCTTTCACCTTTCTTGTCACTGAATCTCATTGGAAGCTTAATTTTGCACTGGGACAGAGGGTCTTAGTCTATTACAGCTCCTAATTTTTGGACAGTGAAACTTATTTGTGCCTCTTGACTCTTAGTACAGCACGGGTGGGGTGAAAATAACACTGAAATGTCATGCCTAACATAAAGCAGTGGTCATTGCCATCTAGGATAAAGGAGACTCAGATCAATGATCACCCAGCTAGGGCAGAAGGCTGCAATCCGTTTGAGTGCCAGCGTGCTCGTTTGTGTTAGCAGGCTGCTCTTGGCATAATGTCTTTTGGGAAAAGCCTTCTGGACACAGGACACCTCTGCTGCATCTGAGACTTTAAAAAAAAAAAAAAAAAAAAAGGGCAAAAAAAAAAAAAAAAAAAAAAAAGGCAAAAAAACAAAACAGACATTTTGTCCAGATATTTTCAGGCTAAAAGCACTGCCGTAGGTACTTAACTTCCTGTGATTTTTCCTCATTATATTTGTGACATCCAATTATCTTGTGGATATGAATTCTGAAGTGGTCCGTGCTCTCCCCCTGCCAATTACTATTTCAATAAAATAAAGATTATAATCTCTGCTGATTTCACAGGAATGCTGTGAGGGACCATTATATGACTTTTTAGAAAGCTGAGCTCTTCTTAGAAGAGAAATGATAAAGGTTCATAACGTTCTACTAGAGATTCAGATCACTCTGGAGGATCCAGCATGGCTTTTCAAGACCTTCTGTATTCAGTGTTTTGAACCAGTGAGGGTCTGCCCTGCCATCGACACCAAAACTGGGGGGGGTTCATGCAAGGGCAGTTGGTTTGTCTTTGGAGCAGTTCCCGTGCCCGGGGATTGGGCAGCTCTTTTGGAGCAGTGTGGTTTAGGATGGTGAGAACGAGCAGTCCCTGAGCAGAATGATGGAGACATTGGAATGGTCAAGACCTAGGCTGTCTCTTGCACGCTCGTCTCGTGCACATGAAATTCCCAGCAGAGGTTTTCTGAGAGCCTGTGAAACCCTTTCCACACCTCCTCCATGGCTGTGGGTGGAGAACGGGCCCGTCTGACTCACGGCAGCTCTCACCACTGCTTCAGGTTTGGAATAACCACGTGTATCCTGTTCCGTGAGCTGCTCACAGAACCACTTGTCCCATCTCAGATTCCTCTTCGTGCCTGGAGCAGTTCATAAAGCTTACAGTGTACGTGGTAATCAGACTCCTTGAGGCTTAATGCTTTTGCATCTTGAGACCATGTTTGCTAATTATCCAGGCTGTTATCTCTGTTAGGCTCCTCCTTCCTGGTATACATTGTGGTGACTTTGCGATAGACTCAGTCAGAAATAAGAGAGGAGAAAATTCTATTTCCCAACCTTTGAGGTGTCATCAGCTCGGTTTCTGCCTGTTTTGGCTTCCTCCTCCTGCTCCAGTGGATGGAGAGCTCTACCATGATTAAATCACATGCTCTCAGGTCCGTAGAATACGTTGTCCAGCATCATTAGTCATGTAACTGGTTTGTTTTCTTCCCTGTCACACTTCCACAGTCTATTGCATCCAAACACCGCTAAATGAATGACACGACACAGTATCAGAGCATTTTCCCTTCCTCATAGCAAGCATATATAATAATCTCTTTGGAAAGCACACCTCAGACTATTTCCAAGAACAATAGGTACTTGTAAGGCATCCAGTGAAGTCAGAATAGCTGGAGGCTGCGAGTCACACAATAACTTTTTGTGCTTGCAAAGTGTTTTTTTTTCAGACTGATCTGAGCAGGAGACAGGAAATAACCAGATTTTTTATTTTTTTTTTTTAAATGGCTACTTCTCAAGTCAGTGATTTTTTTCTGAAAACCAGGACTTGCCATCTTAATTATCACACCGTACATCTTAATTATCCCACTGTGCAGAGGTCCTCTGTGGGTGTCTCTGCTCTTTGGAGCAGACCGTGGGAGCGGAAAGAGGGTACTGGGAGTTTGGAAGAGACCTACGTGACACCACGTGGGGTGTAAGGTGGAAGCAGGCGTTCTGCAGTGGTCCATGTGGTGGCCCAGCTCACAGTGGGATTGGACCCTGTGGCACATCACTGTGCCTGCCACGAGGCTGTGGGTGCCAGTTCCTGAGAAGTCCCTGCTGCCTGCAGCATGTCCTGAGAAATGGTGATGTGCATCACATCCCCATCAGGGCTGCTGCTGCTCAGCACCATCCTGCAAGGCTTCAGGGGTGGGCTGTAAAGGTGCTCCAGTCTCCACCTGAATATTCCCTGCTAGGGAAAAAAGATCATCACAGAAACTCATGGGACGTAATTCTTCTTTATCATGACTTGGTTCATCGAAAGGGAGGCCCCAGTGTTTGAGACATGTTTTGCTAGCTACCTGTAACAGAAAATCCAAGCTTCACTTATCCTGGCTGGGGAAATGAGGTGGCCTTGCTAGACATCATTCAGGCTGGGATGAGTGCCCTGTTGCACTGCATACTTCTGAATGGTGTGGACAAAAGCACAACAGGCTCTAAATCAGTGCTATTATATATTGCTGCTAATTAAGGTTGCACAGACTTGGATTTGAGGAGGATTTTGAAGGGCATGAGAGCTTATTTGTGTTTGCTTTTCTCCTGAAACCCATTTTTTAAAATTTCATTAAGCTACGTAAAACCAGATCATAATGTACAAAATCATATTTGCTGGAGAGGCTTTTCAGTGTTCCCTAGGAAGAAGTCATTTATGATAATCTGAATTACTGGGATTTGGTGGGAGGAGGAGGAAATGGAGGAATTTGTCTGATGCCAGGTCCTGCTATCTGACTATGCCACTGTCACCCACACTCCTTGTACTGCCAGGCAGAGGGAGGAGAGTCCAATAAGACACAGCTTTGACTGGAGGCCGGGACTAAAGTCATGGCATTAAATTGAGACTTGGGTTGTGCTTTTTCCTTCACATGGTTTCAGCAGTGGCTGAGTGTCTGTGTACGTGCTTTGGCACAGGGGCATAGACGCTCTACTCTACATGGCTGGTATATTTAGTTGAAATATACAGTGCTACTAGTCTCAAGAAATATTTTTATCAGCAAATCATTGATTTCAGTGTCAGGACAGGAAGGAAACATTTCAGCAAATATTTTCGGGAGATACAAAAAGTAAAACGCAGGTGCATTTGATGGACTTGGTAGTAGCATTTTCAATCTGGAGATTTTCCTTTTGCAGTTCCTGTGATTTGACAGATTCTTTGAAAATCAGAGTAGTTATTGATAAAGAAACCCATTTTTACCTCCTTCTTCCCTCTCCCCTCCAGTACATCCTTATATATATAGCTTTACATGCATACTTGAAGTCCAAGAGTGAGGACACACACTTGGGACAGGGGACTGCTGAGCTCCAGGGCCTTCTCCATCTGATCTGGAGATTTGAAAGGACCCTTCACTACTGAGCTGTAGGATAATTTTGAATATTGACTCTGTTTTTTCTGTTGAAATTCTTTCACTCAGTTTAAAAATACTTGAATATACAGAGCAAAAGATGCTTGAATACTTGGACCAAAATCTGACACTCAGCTACCCTTGCTTTGACTGAGCCAATGGGTATTTACCCCTTTCAGTCTCCCTCTGCTTTTTGATGTTAGAAATGTCCCCTTTATCAATCACAACTAAAGTATAGCCCCTGCCAAAAAGCTAGGCACCTCTGCCCACTCTGCCCTGAGTATTTTGGTTCGTCTTGGGTCCATTCCACCCCACAGAGTAACCCCATATTTCCCATCTATCTCTCAGGAGCCTGACCTGGTGCCAAGATTCTTGCTCAAGCTCCTCAACCCCTTCCCCAGGCTTTTCTTCAGGTGACTTTTAACTCTGTCCTGGGTCAAAAATCAGGAACCCAAAGATGTCCATGCTCTGGATCGCTTCTCCACCAGGGTACTGACCTTGCTCCCCTGTGCCTCTCTTCACATAGCTTACAATCCCTGGCAGAAAGTATGGATGCAGTTTTGGATGCCTCTCCAGCTCCACCCCTATGGCAGGGGAGGGCCCGAGCCTTGGGAGGAGACAGAGAGCCTCCTCCTGACCACCTACATCTTTCTCAGTGTGGAAAGCAACCCTTGAGCTCAGATAGGAAACCAGCCCTACACTGACCTTTTCCCCCTGATGAAAGATGAGGGGCGGGGGGGAAATACTTGGGATAGAAGAAAGCCTTTCTTTGCTCCAGACTGATCGTCCCTCGCTGAAAAAGAGGGGGAAAAAAGTTTCGTACAGCTCAATTTGAGTTGTTTCTATTTTCTTTTTCTTCTTTTTTTTTTTTGGTTCTGGCCATCTAACTGAACATATCAATTATTCCCACAGTCACAGGCACTCTGCCAAACTCCCCCTCCCCATGACTAACGCTCCGGTATAACTTCATGGATTTGTTATCGCAGCGGATTCAGGCTCGCCTGTTTGGTTTCTATAAAGAGTGTTTTGCTTTTCTCTGTGGTTCCTCGCACCTCTTCGGAGCCCAGTGCTAACAGTGCCGCTCCCTGCACATCTTCACATCAGCACATCAGCACATCAGCACATCTGCACATCAGCACATCAGCACATCAGCACATCTGCACATCTGCACATCAGCACATCAGCACATCTGCACATCTGCACATCTGCACATCAGCACATCTGCACATCTGCACATCTGCACATCAGCACATCTGCACATCTGCACATCTGCTTGCTGAGGTTAAAAGCTCTTGACCCAGCCACAACCCAACCACCCCTCTTTGTGTTGGAGCGACGCCGTTCGTGGCCTTTGTGCCTTGTTCCTTGTGCAGTCCAAGGTGTAATTCAGCTACTGCCACCATTGCCCAAACAACTAAATTGCTTATATTTCTTACAGCTGACACAGAGGCCAAAGTGCTTCGTGCCATTAACCAGCTCTGTGTTTAGCCTAGTAGGTCATAAGGCTCCCTTAGCATTAAGGCTGCCTTTTCACAAGAGGGCACAGCTGGAGAGCTCTTGGCTCTCCTTCCCTCAGTGCAAAACTGGGGTAGAGTAGCCGGGGTTGAGCTTGACAAGTCTTGGGATGAATTCAGATGTGTTGGCAAAACCTCCTGTCCAGTTGGTTGCCAGTAGAAAAGGCATGACGTGCTAGCAGAGGAGCGGAATGCACTGCAGATGTGGGGCACCATCCCCAAATGCTCAAACAACAAATGGATCTGTCAAGACTTAAGATATGACCTCTCTTTCCTCGGATGTTGAAGTTATGTCATTTCAATGACGCTCCTCTAAAGTCCTTTAAAGGGAAGACTACTGCCATCAGAGAGGTCCCAGGTTTTGGAGGTTCCTCAGACCACAAACCATGTGGATTTTGTGCTTACAGCTGGGTTAATGCACAATTCTTTCCTTCCAGGCCAAGGGTGGCCTGACATCTTTAAACCCAGGCTTGGTGTTTTGGACTGTTTATGCAATTTTTAATTTTTATAGCTTCAATTCATCAGAGGTTTCTGACTGCATATGAACCACTCAGGATTTGGGAATGGCATTCCTCAACCACAACCAAGGATTTGGAGCACGATATCCTGATGAAAAAATTATGTGTTCCCTGACCAGCACACGCTTATTTGTGAAATTCATTGGATCTGTTGCTTAGAAATCAAGTTCAAGTTTGACTGCAAACTCAGTAATATGATTGGTGTCACAACATCCATGCCACAGAAATCACTGAAAGCACCATTTCTGCCATGAAAATTCACCATGAAGTAATGTAAGTGCTCCAGAGTTTTTGTTCATACTACACTTTAAAGCATAATGCAGGTTTTTTTATTCATTAGATAATAGATACTTCAGGTAATGAAAATTCATTCTGTGTAGCAGAAATACCAAGAAGAAGTGGATTCTTATAGCTGTTCAAGGGCTCAAAAGTGGATACTTGTATGCTTTCATGTTTGATTCTTGTTTCACATCACTTCAGAAGCGTAATTTTTGTTGACAGAAAATTGGCCAGGCTTGATAAAACAAGGTATTTCTATATCAGCTCCTGGGTTCTTTCTAATGCGTTGTCGTTTTAGGAACTAATTGACTTCATAGGCAAGATACATTGGGACCAAAATTTCAAAGGCTTATGGCTCTGTGAAAAGATAATCCATAGGAATTTTTTTTTCATAATACTAGCAAAGATTAATCTGTTTTACTTCCCAGCTCCGCAAGACACAGAACACTGCTCCATGCTGTTTCAGGGCAAGAAAGCACAGAACTGAACTCCCAGCTCATGCCATCCTCCCGGCTGTCACACACGAGTGACACGAGGGCCATTGTCTGGAGAAGAGGAGCACCTCAGAGCCCCTTCTGGTTGGTCTAAGAGGAAGCTAGAGAGCTGACCCACTTGATGTAAATCCAGATCCCTTTAGAGGTTTGCTGCCTCCATCTCCATGGCAGCTGCATAATTTCTGAACCAGAGGAACCTGAGCTCCAAGAGCCGAAGTCGCTCAATCCAAGGGAAATAGATACACTCGTTCCCTTGCATGTTAGTCTCCCATTTTGTTTTGCAAAAAGAAGCAAATCACCCAAGAAGACTTCAGAGTCAGCTTGTCAGAAGATATTATGTAAATTAGCAAGTCACATGGGCTTGTGTTTGGAGCAGGCAAGTGAAAAGGGAGAAGTGTTTAGCTGTAACGTAGTCTGAATTAGCTGCCTGACTTTGACGCACGAGATTGTCAAGTGACTTGCTCACTCAAATGACATGTAGGATTGGAGGAAACTGCACGTATCAGAACTGAACTTTCCAATATAAGCCGTTATATGTTATACACACATACATACATATAAAAAAATTAGGATACACACACACACACACACACACACACACACTTCTAAATTGTACCCTCTTGTGAAGCTATCCTGGTTGAAATTACTGCATATTTCACAAAGTCAGGAATTGTTTCCGTTTAAAAACTCTCATGCCACCCTTTCCTTCTCATAGCATTCAAACCTGCAGCCCTCAAGAGCAGTCCAGCAAAGCCCTGGAAGTGGAGTTGGCACCATGTGCTGTTGTGTCTGCTTTCAGAAGGAGACCCTTTAGGCCCCCTGATTTACAGACTGTGCAACTCAGGTTTTGCATCACATTTCTTGCCAATTCTCAAAGGCAGGATGAGGATGATTTTTTTGAAGCCAAAGCTCCACAGGTTCACAGAATAGCAACACTAATACTACTAGTACTAATGAAGAGTGGGCTGATAATACTGTATTTTGCATATCATCTTTTCCCAAAG
Source organism: Grallaria varia (assembly GCA_013396735.1). NCBI lineage: Eukaryota > Metazoa > Chordata > Aves > Passeriformes > Formicariidae > Grallaria > Grallaria varia. The sequence goes on from VWZG01004790.1 coordinate 220,393, forward strand.
ATCTCCATACATACGCTTCAGTGAATTACAGCTTATTTATATATTCCGTAAGTACTCAAGTTCTTGGGTTAGGGTTAGATTTCCTGTGAACGACGTAAAGCTGCCCATACCCCCAGTTCAATCTCTGAAACAGTTTGACAGTGTCCTCAAATGAAAATGGGGCAAATATTCCCAAAAGGTCCATGAGGTGACTGTACTCTTCCCCCTGTGCTGCAGGCGGGCAGACAGCAAAGACTCCTCCAATGGAGTCTTCGAGGAGAATCCCCTTACACAAGCCCAGCACACACCAGTTTGGGTCTGCTGCTTCCTCCCACCCTCATCCTCCTTTCCCCTATCCCCCACTGCTCTCTGCAGCCTGGAGTTAAGGAAGCAGTTCATCTGATAACTCCAGGAAAGGTCGGAGCATTTGGTTTAGCATCTTACTGAAAGAATAAGTGCCCTGCTTCTCTGGAGTGCCAGGGATGATGACGATCTAGTGGCCTCTGCACAGGACCAGGAGGTATAAATTCCTAAATCTTAATCTCAGCACTGACAGTTACTTCTTCTGAAACCTTGAGCAAATTGCTTAACCTTTCTGTTTCTGCCTTTTGCCGTTGCAAAATTGTGAATCCTGCCTCTCCAGGTTTTTGGAGGAGTTAATTATTTAATGCATGTGCTTAATTGTCCTTCTGCTGGTGTCTGTTGTATTCTGTGTGTTTGTTCGTGCCTGATGCAGCTGACCACTGCATCGTGTGGATGTTCACTGCCTGATGGAGAAACCTCAGACGGCAGTGTTGTCTCACAGAGAGGTCATCCAACAGGCTCAGGACAGGAAGAAGGAATGAATGCAGGCGGCTGCAGGAGCCCGTTGACCTGGCAGACTGTCCTTCCTGTGGGAAATGCTGTCTGAGTTCTTCCAGAGTGGAGGAAGAGGAACATGGACATCACCATCTGTTTGATGCTTCAGACCGTAAGGAGGTTGTATCCCCTTTCTCTGCCTTACAGGCTACTGTAAGAAAGTGGGGCTGTGGCTTGGTAGTGGAACGATGCTGTAAGTGAGCAACATGGTATACATGCTGCTTCTTGCTCAGGTCTGCAGTCCAAGACTAGCCCAAAATATTCAAGTTTTAAGAAGTATGCACTCAGGCCCTTTATGACAGTGGTGCCCTGAGAAGACAACAAGGGAGGTAGCAGTATACACTCCGACTGTTTCACTTCCCTCTACACTTACGTATCAATGTTACTTCACATGCCGTTAATTAGGCTTAATAGTCTATGCTTTACCTTCCTTGTCATAACAAATTAAGTGTGAAAAATTCCAACAAAAAAAAAAAAGCACTCAAGTGATCTCAGCATTAACAAGCTTGGCTTTCCCGTCAACCTGAATTCAGCAAAGTGCTTCAGCATCTGGTTCAGGTTCAGCACGTGCTCTGGGGCACAGCAGCCTGAGACAGGACCAAGGGAAGGGCCAACCCCCAAGGCTGGGCTGCTCAACCCTCCAAACTGATGCTGGCAGCTCTGCCCTGGGCAAGTGATCATCTCCATCCTAGTGGCATTGTTTGCCTAAACGAATAGATGGTGTGTGCCTCTCATTTGTCACTGGTCTTCAGCTTCAGGGTAAGTCGCTCATTTGGAACCCCAATTTTCCAGCTCGAGTGGCTACGTTTTGGCTTCCAGTATGAGTTTTGAGTTAGGCAGGAGATCAGCTCTGAAAGTTTTGGCTCCAGGCAGGAACGGCATTTCAAATAAGTTAGCCTGAGCAAACATCACGGAAACGTGCTACGCTCGGAGCTGGGTATGGAGAGAGCTCTCAGAGATGCTGGCCAAGTATTTTAGCTTCCAAGTTGGGTCATTACAAACTCAGTCTCACCTTTTAAAACTTGAAGGACATGAGCCATGGAAGTTGAAAACCTAAAAGACAGAAGCACCACTGACAAAGGCGGAAACTCTTGTCGCCTCCACTAAAGCCCCAGATCTCACTACAAGTTCTTAACACCTTGAGGGCTCAAAACTGTATGCTATGAAGATATTACCTGGAGCTTTTGTATGTTTTGGCTTCTAATTGTGGCCCAAATCTGGAAGAACGAGTAAGTTCAAAACATGAAAGAAAAAAGACCCCAAATCCGAGTGCTCACATTTTCACTGGATCTCAAAGAGTTTGACTTGAATTTTGTTTGAGGAGGGGGTGTGTGTTCAGCTGCGCTTCTGCTGTCATTCCGACCAGCTTTGTCCACCCCAAAATGAGCACTAATGCAAGAAGTAGCACGGCACACACTAATCTAAGCTTATGCCTTCAGAAGAAAAACCAGCAATACAGGCTGCTGTGAAGATTCCTGCTGTGCTGAGGTCCAAGGTCCGCCTGTACCTTCATTGGTGAAACCCTGCAGGAACAAACAGCAGGAGAAGGCGTGACTTGAACCAAGTTGCTTCTTGCTGCTGCAATGGCAAATCAGTCCCTGCTGCTGTCAATTAGAGGGCTAATTGAGAAGTGGATCCTGAACCCCTTCGAAAATTGCTGTCTCGAGGAAATTTCCTGCCTCTTTCAACGGTGCCACGATACAGAGCCAGGCAAAGACTCCGCTGACAGTGCCGGGGATAAGCTTCAGTATTTATGCAAAGTTTAAAGGGCATATGCAGTTTGGAAGAAAACAGGAATCGAAGCTTTTTTCTTGGGATTCAGAGGCTCGTGTCCCAAAGACCAGAAGCAAGTTCTGTCTAAAACTACTGCATTTGTGTCATTAAAAATCCCCTGAAATACAACATGCTCAACTTTTCCCATGGCAGAACCATTTCAGGCTCTTTCCCGCTTAGGTCTTAGATAATGTTATTTATTTATAAATTTTCCAGAGTGTCTGTTTTGTATTCAGCAACCCACCTTTGCCTTTCCATCTACAGTCTCACCCCAAAAGCCAGCTGAGCTGATTAATTGTTAAGACCTAACACACAGCCAGGTCTCTTGCGTGAAATCAAAAGATTAAATCTAGATTAAATCTGATTGCCCGCTGGTGCAACCTCACTGAAATTGGTTAAGCTTAAACTAGGGACGAATTTGGCTCAGAGTCATTAATTGGTTTGGGTATTTGCAGTTCCTTGCCTGAAAGACATTAAATTCTCATTAATATGGTGCAAAACAGTTCTATGTCACAGCCAGTGTCTGGCATGGAAGGAAAGACAAGCAAACAACCCAAAATTGCCAGGCAGCTGTAATCCTCAGGGAATCTTCCTCCTATCTAAATTGGAACTACCTCAGCAGCAGAAGGTTACTTGTGGGTATTTTAATAGGAAGGAGCAAAACAGGTCTCCCATTGTGATCAGCCATGAAACTTCTCTCTGGTAGATGTAGGACTAAATCTCAGCATAGGAACATATCTGGACCACCACCCAATGCTTTCAGAAGGGTTCCTTTTTCTCCCAGCTACTTTTCCAGGTTCATTTGCCAGGCTCTGCACTTTAAAGCTATGACTGGCAACTGAATCACAGCAAACCAGTATGAAGAAAGAGGATTTTCTCCTAGGATTCATGACCCGAGCAGAAATAGGCAGCACTGGAAATAGAGCAAAACCCATCTTCCTTGAAAACTTTCCAGCCCATTTTTGCAGACTGTAGATATTTGGGCAGTGCAGATGAACTCTGGATAACCACCCAAATTTTTGGGTTTGCCCATAGCTAAAAATATCACAGACTGGAGGGCACTGTCTTCTACTGAGTCTCCAAGCATTTTGAAATTCACCCAGCCCTGGCTGAAGTGATCATTATAATCTGGCAGGGAAATGCAATCTGGATTCCAGACTGCGGCTATTTTTAAAATCGTCTCACCAAAGCCCTGCTGGAGGCTGAAAACCCTTTTAGCCTGAACAGAACAATCAATAATTTCCTATTCTCATGTAGCAGCTGTTTGTAAGAAGCATATATAATAGCACATATGTATAGGTAAACTGCATACAGCCATGGAACTGCTAAGATTCGTAATCTTGCTGTAGAGTCCAAAATAATAGTAATAATGACTTACAAAGCCTCCAAACTCTGTTACAAATTTTAGTTACCTCCTACTGATGGCCTCCCACACACTCCAGGAAACCAGCTAGCTTTCCCAGCTGCTCTGCACAAGCTCTTTACAAGAGCAAGCATGGTTATACTCTAAATAAGGCTGGAGATTTCCCTCACAGATGTCTCTACTGTCTTTTCTCACAAGTCACAAGGCCAGAGATGTCAAGTCATATGGTGGGCACACACCCCAGTGTGGTCAGGTGAAACAACAGGAAGGAAGCCTGGTTGCATTGAATGCTTTTGGGAATTCCCTCCAAAAAAAGCTTGTTGTTCCCAAAGAGAGACGAAAAAAAAAGTGTTCAAGACCAGTTTGAATGGGGTTTTGAGCAACCTGGTCTAGTGAAAGGTGTCCTGGTGCAAAGCAGGGATGTATGGAACTAAATGATCTCTAAGGTCCCTCCCAACCGGAATAATTCTACGACTCTATGAAATGCAAACATTAAAAATCAGCTTGCAAAGGTGGTAGTGGGTACGTTGTTGTCAGGGACCGCCAGCTTGGGCAAGCCATCTGTTGAAACCTGTGTAAAGAGTGGGAGAGAGCAGGGGTGACAGGAGAGTACGATCCATGCAGAGAGGACCCTAAACAGAAATAAGTGAGCTGGGTTTGAAATCCAGAGAAAGAACGGTGTGAGCCATAGCACAGCGACTAAGCTGAGAGCAGAAGATGACAGCAGTACCACCTGCCTTTAAGTGCTCGCAAGGAGGGATTCAGAGGCAGGGGTGGATTGCAGGCAAACCTCTTACTGTTTTTGTCTTCTCTCTGCCAGAGACAACGACGGATTATATACCTTTAATAGGAATTTATGACCCAACAAGTGATATTTAATGGACTCAATGATGCATTTAATAACCAAACATTCTTCCTGATTAGTGCTCATTTGATCTTTGGAGGATAGGGCTCCCTGTGACTGAGATTTTTTAAAAAATTGCCCTTGTCTCCCTGTAGCTCATCCCAAAGTCCAGGGATGCTACAGAGCTCGTGAATATCTGGGGCATTAATTTTCCTGAGAATGTATGAACTACATACTTTATATTTCTTTGTTTCTCTCTCTCTTATAGCACACTTTTAGAAGGAAGCAGAAGCTGGAAAGCAGAAGTCCTGCTGATTCTTCCTTGAAGTGATTTTTTACCTTTCTTTGTCAGATTTATGAAGACTCTTTGAGCATTAATGCAAATGCTTAGCCATTTGCAAAGGTGAACAAAATTGATCTCAAGTAATCTGCATGATTTTAGTCATTTAAGTAAAAACGAAAAGGAATGAATTTGTGCCACTGGGCAGATGCTGCATTTCTCCTCCTTTTTTTGAGTTGCTTTTTCAAAAATACACTAGCTTGGACTCTCAGATCTCCATGTGACAGGCCAAGAAGAATCAGAGAGACAGGGAATGAGAAAAGGAGCGTTATTTTTGGCGCTGATAATTCACTCATAGAGAGACTACTCCTTGTCCACTATTTCTAGTCCTGAAGATGATCAGGAATATGCAGCATCCTCGGAGAAATGTATTGCTGTATGTCTGTGGTCACACCCCTTCCTTGGCATCTCAGGCTTTTTGGGGTTCCCCCTAAGGAGAGGAAATCAACCTGCCCGTTAATCTCGAAAAGGTTTCCCTTTTCCGCTCTAAACGCCTCAGAACCATTTAAATCAGTTTCAGTGAAAGGCTCAGCAGTGTACCCCAGCCATCTCTCCCACTGCTGTCCTGAGCCTACGGGCAAACACGAAACGTCTGCTGCAGACCACACGGTGCATCATTTTTAACCTTCTTCTGTAGGAACTCTGAAAGCAGGACTTGTATCAGGGAGCCAACCAGCTGATGAATGGTGGCTGTTTCCTCCTCGTTTGCTCTGCGACTACCTTCCTAAGTTAATCACCGCGAGGCAGACCTGGGCAAACAAATCTTTGCCCAACTCAACAGCCTTGTGTTCCGCTTTGACACAGGTTACTGTGACACAGCAGACGAGGGAAAACACTGAGGCACTTCTTCAGGGTTTCCTACAGATCACCCCGTTGCAGAGAGGGATTTACCACCCGCAGCAGAGCAGGAGCCAGTTCCCTTCTGTAGAAGCCTCTTGTCTGCATGGCAGCTCTGCTGCCTTTAGCAGAACTCCTTAAAGAGGAAATTTATAGGCAGATGCATTAATATCAACCAGATCAGCCTTAATTTAATAAGTATTCCACCACAGGAGCCCTGAAGAGGAGATACAAGGACTCCCTGAAACAACACCTTAGCCTTGGCCATATTGAGTACCATCAGTGGTCCACTCTGGCCTCCAATTGGGAGGCATGGAGACACACCATCCATAACGCTGCTGATTCCTTTGAGAACGCACGCAGAATCAGTCTGGAGGAGAAAAGACAACGCAGAAAGAACCGTGCCTCACCAACACCACCTATGGAGACTTTCTGCTGTGCCTTTTGCAACCGGACTTGCCCATCTCGCATCGGCCTCTTTAGCCATCAGCGCGCTTGCAGCAAGCGTGGGGAGAGCCCTGCCCAAACCTTCTTTCACAAAGCCCAGCCATGATTCCTCCACAGTAGGGAGAAAATGAATCCCCCATGCCTGCTCCTGCTGTCTCAAGGACCATCTTCCCCTCCAGTGAGAACCTGCAGCAGGGCAGGAGCTTCAACCCATTTTATTTAGCACAGACCAGCCTCCACCACCAGCCTTCGCTTTATTTCCCCATAAGCATCGTAACACTTTCGATGACCTTACCTTTTGCTCCTGAAGAAAGGTTAACAGCCCTTGGGGCTTTTTGTTTTTCCTTCGCCTTCAAAAGTCAGCTTAGTTTTAATGATAAAAATAAAGAAGACAATTGAAATATCCCCACGGATCCAAGGCTGGTTTAACTCAGCAGAAGGGCACTTCACCTCCTTGATTTTGTCCATTAGGCTCGCCACTGAAACCTGTACTTGAATTTCAATGCCTTTTTTTATTTTATTTGGGCTTGATTTATCTCAAAGTTTATCCTACTAAGTTTGCTTCTGAAGCTCATTATTTATTGCATCACAATAAAAACATTCTACGGCTCATGGCTCCCAAAAAAAAAAGTTTTTCAGAGCCATTCACATGAGAAGTCATTTATGAATGCTGTTTGTATACTGTGTTGTTCTAATGAGCTTTAAATAAAAAGCTACATATTCTCCACAACTTGATCTAAAGCTTTACATAGTAATGCCCATTCACAGAACCAGCCCTGTCCAGTCTGTGACAGATTGGCACATACACAAATCCATTCTTATTTGAAATACCAAAATAGAAGTGCTTTCTATACTATTTTCAGAATATTGCACCTTGAAATGGGTCTGGGTAGTTTCACTGTAGGTGAATTTTCTGCCATTTGTGTCTCTGCTTAAATGTATTATTCATTCAGAATGACTGAGTTGGTGTTCTGTCCACGTTGCTTAAACACTTCTGTCTGTTCGTCTGTCTGTTAATCTGTCCTGACATCTTACAGAGATAGAGCTATAGAAAACACTTTTTCTTTCTGTTGAAGTAGTGGCCAAAAAAAAAAAAAATTGTAAAAAAGGAACTGTTTAATATTTTAATTCATATGCATAAAAAAATCTATACCACTGAGATAGCTGAATAGCCAAAAGGACAGGTTTTTATATTCTGCCAGTGGTGTGCTAGAAGCACGGTGCATTTGTTTCTGCCTGATTAGTTGGATGCAGGGGAGCCAGGAGGAGACATCGCAGCAGAGGAGGCAGATGCTCTCCATAAGATCATGACCTCCATTCCAGTGTCATTTCACACCTCAGGCAGTGATCTTGTTACATCTCATAAGCTAAGCAAGGTCAGCCCTGGTCAGGCTAAGCGCTTGAATAGGAAACTTCTAAGGAAAAGCTCAGGCACTGTGGAAAGCAGGGCTGGTGGCTGGGTAGGTGACATTATTCCCTTGGAGTTGGTACAAAAGACGTGCTCTGTTAAGAAGTCTCTGTGCATCCGCTGTGGCTCTGCTCTGGCAGCTAAAGGCACAGCTTCTCAGGTGAGCCAGACCCAGAGGCTGTGGCGGCTGAAGTTATTAACAGCATTTCTTCCCGTTTCTCCTGGGAGCAGAGGTGCTAACCCCACTGTCTGCCCGTGCTCCACGCCGGGTGATTACCTGTGTCCCCAGAGCTCCCCACTGCAGTTCCCCTACCACAGGTCACCCTTTGCTCTACTGCCCTGGCAGGCTGACCCAGGCAGCGTTGCTGGCAGGCTCCATCCCCGAGCAACCTGCAGCTTGGGAGGAGGCAAATGGAACATACGAGCCGGGCAAGAAAACCCCGCTGTTTTGGGAGGGTGCTTGTTCATGACAGGGAGGCAACGAAAAGCCAAAAAAATGCTCACATGACAATCAGCTTAGTACCACCAGCTCTCCCGACCTCTTCCCTTGTGTTCCCAGGCACTTTCTCTTCTGAGGAGCCTTGATTCACCTGGGGTGCAAGTCCCTTTGAACCCCCCTGCCTGCTGCAGTGTAGAGTGTTACTCCCTTCACGTCCTGGCAGAAAGCTCCTTACGGGGTGGGTACGTCCTCTTGCTGTGATTTTTGACAGCAACATCAGGATTCTGCAAAGAGGGGACAACTGCGGTGTGCTTTGCTCACCTGGATGAGGTGCGGGACACACTGCTATGGAAAGCAGGTGAGAAAAAAACCATCTTCCCAAACCCACATCTCTAATGGCAACCACCCTTGGAAGTATGCAGCTATCTGGTGCCATGTTTAGAAAGATTACTAATGTGGGTGTTTAATAAAAGCAATAGGCTCAGCCTTTTTAGAGTGGTCTGCATTTTGATGCTGCATCTCATGCCTGAAGGTGCTTCACTTAATGTTTTAATTGTGAACTTCATGATGTGGAAGGTGTTTCCTCACCCCGCTTTCCATCCCTCGGTTACAAAACAAGTGGTGAGACGAGCACTCAGTCAGAGTCCTAAGGATAAAGCAATTCAGGCCAGCAAAACTAGAATCAGCCAAAATGTTCTGCTTGGTCTTCAAATTAAAGGCTGGTCACCTTCACTGGGCGCAAAGAAGTCTTTCAGAAAACAAGGTCTCATTGTTATCTCCCCCCTGTCTCTGTGTCTGCCGGTTTGCCCCATCATTTCATGTGCCATGTCCAAGGAGCTGTACATGGCCATGGGTGCTTCTGGCACAGACGGCAGCATTTCTGTTCCCTCAAGTTTGAAACCTGCCTTCATGAGCCATTCAGAACCGGTTCTGGCTCCCTGGCTAGTGGCTGGAGGAGTTCTTCCTGGCCCCGTCCCTGACGCAGCAAACAAACAGTCAAAACCAACCCAAAATTCCACTCGAGGGTCTTAAAAAATACTCATTGTATCTGATGGCCACTTTCCAGGTCACCTGTAACATGCTGTGCCCCAAAATGGCATCAGGTGAACAACAGTCATTTTCTGTAATAGACACCCTCTCAAATCCCCTTCATTTGTGTTTGTTGCTGTTGTGATTCTTCACCTGCTGCCCTTTATCCAGCAAAGAAAGGTGAGTTCAAAGAGTGCTCTGGAGGTCTGTTACGGTTTTAATGATGAGGTGAAGTTGGAAGGTCTTGTGTATGATGAACTTAATGAGGGCATTCTTCTCATTTACGCTGACATCCTTTACATGGAGCTGTGAAAAGGAAAAGGTATGGACAACTGATCACAAGCAATTGATTTATTAAGAAATAACTGCCCCTTAGCTGTAAGTGAAGGTCCGATGAGGGAAACAAATATTTAATAAGCCCATATAATCCTACTGGGGTTACAAATGTCCTTAAGTGCCCACTGCCTTCTCCCACTTGCTTTGCTTTGCTGTATGAAGCCATCAGATAAGGAACAATCAGGAGAATCAATAACAGCTGTGTGAATAATTGAGATTTTTATTTTTTCTGGTTATGCTGAGAAATCATGAAAGAAATTAATTTGCAACTGTCCTACAATGAATTCTTTCCAACATTTTTGGCACTTAATACATTAACTGTAGCCTTTTCTTCAGCTTCAGGTTAAATTTTTTTTTTCTGACTTCAGCATCTACAAGTTTTTTAATTACAAAATAAATTGAAGGAAATATCAGAATTGGCAGAAATTAGTGGAACAGAAGTGTCACTAATTTATTTTTTTTTTCAATACTGAAATGAGAGCTCTAGATTGTTTTTACTGGATTTCGTTTTGCAGCAGCACAAATAATCCACTGAAATTTTCAAACCATTTTATGTTCACCAAATCACCTTTTCTCTCAGGGAAAGGTATTGCTGTGAAGGGAATTGCCACTCAGTAGTTGCATTCACAGTGTTAATGTTGGAGCTGTTTATTCCAGGCAGTTCCTGCTCCTGTACAAAACCCAGAGGGATATGCATGAGACTGATACAGACCCACAGCAGGGAACTTCATTGTGGACCATTTTGGGGAGGTATGGCTCTTTCTTTTAGAGTTTTGGGGTAATTCTGTAGCGATAAACCCGACATCTGAAGGACCAAAATATCAATTTTTTCTTTTGATGAACTTTTTCTTGTTTTGAGATTAAAGTGTCACACGACTTCCATCACAAATATTTTCTGCAACAATTCCCAAAAGCGAAACATTTTCAAGGCAAGTGCGCAAATTCAAAAAACTAAACATTTCCAAGGCAAGTGTGTAAATCCATCCATGCCTGCTTTCACAGAGACCAGGAGAGACTATTTTAAGATTGTCCTTGAAGACAGACAATGCCTTGGGGTTGGTCAGGAAATGGAGCTAAACCAAGAGCTGCAGTTAGCACTGCCAGCCAAAAATAAGTATCTGAGTAACTACAAGCTGTAGAGGAAATGGTTTAATACGTTCATTTTAATACATTCATTTTGTTCAAGGAAGTGATGTCAAGCCATTGTCAATGGGAAGTGGTGAAAGCCAGCAGGTAATGCAACAGTAGGAACCCTGTAGGCATCTGTATGACCCCCTCCAATTGCCTTCTGGATGACCCTGGTTGCTCACCCTGCCTCTGCTTCCACCCTTCCCTAATTATTCCCACAACACCTCGTCACATGGGGACCTGATGCACTGAGAAGCAGAACAGCTTTGTGAAAGTCCTGCAGGAAACCAGGAATACGGCTGTCCCCTGGACTTTCTCTTCACAGGCGGGCATGCAACTGGGAGACCTGTGCTTTTCAGCAAGATTTTGGGTCTGCCACTCGAAACAAATAAGATTATTTTGGACTGCCTGCTTGTTTGTCTTATTTACAAAGAAGTAGGAAAAAAAACCCGGTGGCAGCAATTTGCCTTTTTATCTACAGAAGGTTCTCGGGCTGAGAGCTGCCAGGTCTTTGTCTCCACTTACATATTCCCAATTTGCAGTAGGAGGGCCACCCCATCATATTGGGAAAGTAAATGTCAAGTTCAGGAAAGGCAAACAGACAGGCAAGAAAATTGAAAGGTTGGTGCCCGAACAGCTGTTTGATACCATGAATGCATCATGAGAAACCTTTGAAGGGCACCATCAGGAGCTCAGCTGCATAGGAAAATAGAATCATAGAATCAGAGAATTGATTGGGTTGGAAAAGACCTCAGAGATCATCAAGTCCAACCCTTTGTCCAACTCTAGTCAGTTTACTAGATCATGGCACTCAGTGCCACGTCCAATCTCAGTTTAAAAACCTCCAGGGACGGTGAATCCGCCACCTCTCTGGACAGGCCATTCCAACGCCTGATTACTCTCTCTGTAAAGAATTTCTTTCTAATATCCAACTTAAATCTCCCCTGGCAGAGCTGAAGCCCGTGCCCCCTTGTCCTATTGCTGACTGCCTGGGAGAAGAAACCAACCCCCACCTGGCTATGACCTCCCTTCAGGTAGTTATAGAGAGTGATGAGGTCACCTCTAAAAATACACGGCTGGACTTGGTGCACAGCACCAATCAAGTTGGAAATATCTGAAATAGCAGTTACCCAAGGAGAAGAGGGAGGCAATGGGAGAATGGGCCATCTCCAGCAGCTCTCTTGGAGTAAGAGCTGAGCCACTCCAGGGCTGAGCAGGCGCCTGTGCCAGGAGAGCAGCCACGATAAAATGGCTGAAGCAAAGTTCATTGTGTCCCAAAACAGGCAGATTTGTGAAAAACACCGAGTCTGCCTCCTCATGGACACCAGACTCCAGACAGAGAGATGCGTTTCTGAACCTGAGGAAGAAGCAGGCCCCTGCATTGCAGCGGTGCCACAGCCATGACAATACTATTCTTTTTCCCCATGGATGTGTTTTCAGAAGAGTTCCTGGGTGAGGGAGCTTGGCAGCAGGGCAGGCACCAGAATGTGCCGTGACTTTGTTCACAGTGGGACACGCGCCGGCGCTGACCAGCAGCCGATGGATCCACCTCTTGGTGTGCCTGAAACGGAGCTTTTCATGTTTTCAAAGGGGACCGAAGGTTTGAAGATTTGGAGGCTGGCGCAAGGTACGAAGGTGTCTGCCTCTGATCTTCATATGCCTCAGTTCTTCCAGGAAAACCCAAGCTAATTGCTGTTTTAAAAGACTGTTTAATTTTAAAACCTCCCCCCCTACCATCTCCCCCCCTTACTAAGCTGGCATGATTTTCGTCACGGAAAAGGTGTATATGAGCCATGTGAAGAGAAAGTAAGGAAATGTAAAGCGAGCTCCTGAATGTAATAAAACCAGTGTGTGTGTGGGGGGGACAGCCAGGGAAGTCACTTCACAGGAGATAAGGATTGAATGACTTCCACTCTGTAGGGCTTCTCTGAGTCCAAGTAATTAATGTTTGTAAAGCACTTTGAAGATGTAAAGCCCCAATTTATTGCTAAGTTTAATTATTTGGATCAAGTTACTTAAGACTTTTGCTACCTGCCTTCAAGCATCACCGAACTCTTCCCTCTAAATGTAGAGCAAGCTGAAGAGTTCAAGGCAGAGTTTCAGAAGTCAAAGCCACAGCATGGCAATGATGGCTCTTGATCTGTGGATGGAGGGTGGGCTCAACATACACACCTTGACTTTGACTTTACTGGACCTGGGGTTTTCAGGGACACTTAAAGAAGGGTTCTTGTTGAGTTCCTAATGAATTTCAGCCACCTTTACATTTGCAGCATGTAATTAGGGCTTTGGGATGCTGGCAATTAAAAAGAAACCAGTTTTGGATAGGATGGCATTTACACTGAACAGTCATGTTTCTAACATGTGATCAGCACCAGTGGCAGAACATGAACTCTTGCTGCCAACAGTGTGCGTACTAATGGACAATCCTGTGCGCTAACAGATATTAAAAACATGAATACAAACTCAGAAGCAGATGTACCAACAGGAGGAAATACAAGGAAAGTAATCATTTAAAAAGCATACTCCACTCTTTGGAAGAAGAAGGCTCTAAACAGATAGGACTAAATTTGGGCAACTCTTTGGGTGAGATAAATCAGCATGATGTCATAGACTGCAAACTTTATTTGAAATGGACAAATATTTTTCACACCGATATAGCCAATATTGTATCTTTTTTTTTTTTCAGATGAACTAGTTAAAAATTCCTCATCATATCACTCCACCTGTCTTTGCAAGTGAGACATTTTACTTCTTCAAGCAGCATCCCCAGGGGATATTTAATTCTGAATGATTTTCTCATTAAAAATATGGTTCTGCTCATGAGAAAAAGAATGTCCTAGTAAAATAGGACATGACAGGGCCAGAGATTTATGGTTTCAATGCAAGGATTGAAATCTTGATTACTGACTAGTAGTGTTTCAGAATTAATGATAACTTTGAGTTCACCACTCATCTCAATGGGATATTGCTCATCATTTTCTGATGATTAAAAAGGAAAATGTTCCTTAGCATTTGTAAACTGTAATCAGAAATAACATTAGCTATAAGGATGAAAAAAAGCATCATCAGGCAGAGATAGCTCAGGGTTTTGCCCAAACTGAACTTGGGATTATTCAGGAAACTCATCTTGCTGCATCCTCTCTGCACCTCCGGATTTAGCTGCGAACTGGAAAACTGAAACATGGAAGGTTTCTTTAAGTCTACCATTTTCTCAGGAGTCTCCTGGCAGACTTGGCAAGGTTTCCAAGCTAGCCTGGGCAGTCAGATCTGACCCTCTGCATTTAGGAAGAGATTTAAAGCTCCTGGTAGGGAAGGCTCCCCGTATCACAGAAGGAAATTTGTGTACAGGAGTGAATATTTGTTCTTTTCCTTCTTTAGGGAAGACTCTCTCGTGCAACGTCGTGGAGCGAGTTCCAGTTGGGGAACTGAGACTAGATCTTTTTCCCAATGAATATGAAAGGCAACTGGGGTCCATGCCAGGAGCAGTGCACTTCTCTGATGGGCAATGGATCCATACATGTGCATTTTATCCCATCTTTTTTATCTGCAGTGCAGATTTCCATTACACATTCTGCACCTGTTTCACACACGCACAATTCCTGTAGAAATCAATGGAAGTCCCAAGTACAGGAAAAGGCACAGAAAGTGCTACAGAGGTTTGCACCACGGATTAAGAGATTTTCAGTGCTGATCAAAGAAGAATTTTGTCCGAGGTTTGTAAAGCACTTTTGAATCCTGCTTGATGAAAGGCACCATAAAAATGTAGAGCTGCTGTTGTTGCTAATGTTCCCTTGGTACACAACAGGAGGAGAGATGCTGAAATTAAAATCACATATATTAATATTGATTAAGAAATAAGCAAATTCTTTGAGAATTTGATCTTCTTTTCATTATATGCACTTGATCTTCCATTTTCAAAGAGGGCATAGTTATGTCCTGGAAAATCACAGCCTTGAACTCCACCAAGCCACAGCTACAGATTATATATTATTATATGTAATTTTGGAAATCTGTCTGGAATACACCATAAAGCAAGAATAAAAGAAAAACTGTAAGGACATTTGTATTTGTCAGTGTCTACCCAGACAGAGCCCTGAGGATATGATATTCTTAGAATAAAGCTTTCATTTCACAGCGCATCAGTGGGAAAATTAACAAGCTCTCCTCATGCTGTTCCATAATTCATTTTCTTTGTTTTAGATATTGAGCTGAGCTGGTACAGTAACTTAAATAGATAGGGGAGATTTTAAGCACTTAAGATTTGGATTTTGGCCGGTTTGGGTTGTTCAGTTTTGTTTTGCTTTTTTTCCTCCTTTATCCTGCAACTTCCTGGTATCTAAAGAAGAAGATGCCTCAATTTATTTTAGCACTTGCCTTTTAAATGGAAAGTGCCAAATGTTGCTACAATAATTTAAAATAAATGAGAGAAGGCTCACTTCAGTCAGTCTAAGGGACGTAAACTGCATCTCCTCCAGCACCAGGAGCAAAGTTCGATCCTCGAAGGGAGTCTGCTCGATTCCACCAGTGGAAATAGGAGACCAAGACTGCACAAAGCCTGGGGAGATGTTCCTTGGGGTTAGATCATCTACCACCTGTGCTCCACCTGAATCTCAACTGACAACAGGCAATTAGCTGGAAATTACAGCAATTTTTTGCTGTTGTTTTTTGGAATTACAAAGTTACGTTTTTGCAAGAAATTACAGAGATGCTTCTGCAGCAAAAATTATATTCCTGGCACTATTTTCTACCACGAAGCTCCCTCTGTTCTTAGACGTCTTGTGACTCCAGAAACTGAAAAGGGAGCCCATAGCAAAGCAAACTCTTCTCACCAAGAAAACTGCTTGAAGACATAAACATGTTATCCCCTCCTCCAGCTCTGCACATTCAGGGTTTTTGAGCAAAAAGTAACACTCAGGCAGAAAACTCCAGTTTGGATGTGTGATTATGTGGGTGTAATGGCAAGACAGGTAGGTGAAGGTGCTGTGCTCCCTGAATCCCAACAGCCAGCTCCAACACTGCTTCAGTAACATCACTCCTTACAAGACCCAGAATTACAGAATTACCACTTCATACTCTTCAGTGGTCCGGTAGCTGCAGGGTGTCATTGATCTCGATGCCTTGTCACCCTTACGCAAAATATTGTTAATAGCAGTGAAAACTGAGGAAAAATGCATTAAAAAAATTCCTTGTTACAAACAGAAAGTGAAGTTGCGATTGAGGCAGCTGACAGAATTAAATACCTTCTTTAAGCATCTATAGAAGGAAAGCCATCCCCTTTCCCCACCGATAACCTCAAAGACTTCCTTGCTGCGTTCACTTTTCCATCTGTTTGCAGCTGGTAGCACTTCCCAGTGGCAGGCCACTGGGTTGGTAAGATGGAAATCTGAAACCGGGTGAAGACATTGTCACTAACGATATGAGCAAAAGCATTCAGCTGGCAAGTTTCAATAAGGAGTGATTGCTGTCTGTTCCAAGGGTTTCTCTTTGCACACATGCCCACCTGTACAGCGACAGGCTGGCTGTGGTGTCGCTGCAATGCAAACAGCAGCGGGGGCAGCGTGTAGTGAAAATGCATCTTCCCCAGAACAGCCTCCCTCCTTATCACGGCTAGTAATAGTGCTGTATTGGTCTGGGTTTTGAAAGGGATGGGCTGTTCATACAAAAGGGCAAGTGCCCTCTGTTCCCAATGACTTCTGGCATCAGCTGGCAACGCTCAACACTCCATAACTGTGGAGCTCTGTGGGAGTGCCACCAAGGGAAGATGGGGGTACTCTGACAATATTAACCCCCTTAGGTATTTGGCTAAAATACTGCTAGTCCAAAGGGTCACTACCACAGTTGTGACCCCAGCCTGGGCTGGGGTGTGCTGTCTGATGGAAGATCTGGTTCTTCCTCCTCTTATATCTACACACAGTAAGGATCCCAGCATCTGGCTATAGTGGGCATTTCTTACTCTGTCACAGTGTATAGCAAGACAGACAATACCCTCTACAGTTAGATACCCATGCTTATATAACTGTGCATACTTTGAATATTTGCATAAGTGCCTCAGAGCCCTATAAAATGACTAAAAACAAGAGGCTCCAAAAGTTAGAGAAAGATGAAGAAAAAATACTGTACTGAAATTTTCAAGTTCAATGAGTCTGCCTTGTGCCACAACCACAACTAGCCATGAACCAGCCCCAGCATTCCCTTTGATGTGCATAAAATGTATTTTTAATTTCACTAGGCTGCTGTTCACTTTTGTTTGAAAGGATATTTGAAAGAGTGTCTAGGAATGACAAGGTTTCCTTCTCTGCACTTCGCATTGTTTTACTACCTTTGTCATGTCACCTCTTAATTTTCTCTTGTGTAAAGTACAGCCTGAACCTCCTGAATCCTTCCTTATAGAGACTTTTCCTTGTTTCTGAACATTATCGTCACCTCCTAGAAATCTCTCTGACTGTTACTACTATTTTTAAAGTGCAGGAATGAGCAAACAAGACTTGAACAAGGGTCTTGAAGCCAAGCATGTCCCTAATTTACAAGTGACATTATAGCATTTATGATTGCAAAGTATTTGTTGCAACTGCTTCTAGAAAGCCATTTTTCTGCCTGTTCTGGCAAAGCTTCATGCTCCACCAGCAGCCTTGTTTAAACAGGGGCTATGGGGACTGCATTTCTCTTCTGCTATTTTCAACCAGAAGAGATGACAGCACCGCAAGGCATCCGTGAGCTGCTTGCTGGAATCTCCCATTAGTGAGTGGATCTCGTTTGGTGCTGGCTTCTCACTCAGAGCTTTGTGTTCCCTCCACCAGATGGACGTTGGCAGATGGCAACACTGTTTTTCTGTTTAATTATTTAAAATGCTGCATACAAATCTACCTTTGGCATTCAACAATAGAACAGGGTGTTTGTTGTCCACATCCTGTCTTTGATAGGCTGTTTCACACTTACTTCTTTATAGGACCATGAAGATGATTCTGGTTTGCGGTACTTTACACACGTACCCTGTTCTTCTGTGGGTCTCCCATGCAGGGGGTCACACACTTTCTGTTGTGAACTGGAATGACGTGACAGACAGTACCTGGCTATAAAGCAAAAGGGCAGTCTATCACCTTCATTCACAGAATCAATTAGGCTGGAAAAGACCTCCAAGACCATCGAGTTCAGCCTTTGACCGATCACTTCCTTGTAAGCTGGGCCACGTCACTAAGCGTCATTCCAGTCATTTATTAAACACCTCAAGGGATGGTGACTGCCTCCCTGGGCAGTCCCTTCCAATGCTTAACTCTTTCCATGAAGAAATTCTTCCTGATGTCCCACCTGAACCTGCCCCAGCACTGCTCAGGGTTATGTCTTCTTGTCCTATTGCTTGTTGCCTGGGAGAAAAGTCTGACCCCCACCTGGCTACAAACTCCTTTCAGGTGGTTGTAGAGAGTGATGAGGTCACCCCTGAGCCTCCTCCTCTCCAGGCCGAACAACCTCAGCCTCCTCAGCCTCTCCTCACATAACTTCCCCTCCAGACCCTTCCCCAGCTCCGTTGCCCTTCTCTGGACATGCTCCAGCACCTCAATGTCTTTCCTGAAGTGAGTGCAGTACTCGAGGTGCAACCTCACCAGTGCTGAGCACAGAGGGGAAAAGTGTTTGTGTGGGCTCATGTCAGGGCAAAGGTCAGGCCCCTTTGACTTCCATCACCAAGGGACAGAAACCTGTCTCTTCAAGGAAAGCAGGAAACAGTTTTTAGCTTATTAAAAATGGCTGATGCTGGAAGTTGTTGGAAGAGTTGGAAATGGTGCTAACGTTACACTGACTGTGGACTGGGGGTTGGTCCATCTTGGTCCTCAGAACCAGCTTCAGTAGGACTGGAAGGACAAGTCTGGACCGTTAACTCCTTACCAAATCCTAACAGGAGGGGAGGAGTTTGTCATCAACACAGGAAGTGACATGCTTTGATTTTCTCACGGCTCTGAATCAAGTTATTAATTTTACAAACTTTTTGAGTTCCCCTTATGTCCATCTAGTCACCAGCTACCAGCGTTAAGTTTTAGCCAGTTTAAAAAATTAATATAAACCATTTTTTTTTCTCAGTGTGAGGGTTCTATGAGACTGCAGAATGCCAACAGAGCCCAGAAAACATCAGGTCCCAAATCGTTCCCCCATTTATGTTAATCCACAGAGTCACGAACCATTCCAAATCACACCTGGGTTTCGTGGAGCCCCTCAGCAGCCAACTGCAGGATGCTGATTATGCGTGTGCCGTGCTTTCTGCTGTTGGCCACGTGATGATCTGCTCCCACCACGCGGGTCTTGGCCCGTGGATTTGTGCAGAGGCAGATCTGCATGAGAGGGCTCAGATCCTTGGGATGAAGGACCAGCTGTACCAAGGGTCCTTTGGTTCAAGGAAGGAAAAATGACTGGGAAAATGGGAGGGGAGAAACCTTTCAGAGCACCACATCCCATTAATCGCCCAACTGTCCAGTGAGGAATAAGAAGGAAGCAGGTGATTACGTGCTGCTGTGAGGCATTCCAGCTGGGAAAGGAGCCCCGTGGAACAGCTTCTGTGACGAACAAACCACAACTTAAACAGCAGAACTCGAGTTATCTTGTAGATTAATTCAAAAGGAAAAGCAGCAACAGCAAACACATTAATACAACTTAGTGAGATTATAGCTACCCCAAGCTGCACTCATTGGAAACAATTGGCAGGGCCTGGAATATAAGGAATCACTTCCTGCAGCCATTTCCTTTTATTAAAAAAGCATTTAGAGCATTTACAAGCCTTTGATTTCTCAAGGATTTATTTTTAACTCTGTTGCTCTCCTTAAAGACGCAGCTCAGTTGGGCTGAACGCATGGCCAGGCCAGGTGGAATTTGTTCAGAACGTAGATGTTTGTCGTCCCAGCATCACTGCAGAGCTTTTCATCCAAAAAATGTTACCGAAATTTTCTTGAAGCCGGAAATCCAAACGGCCATTTGGAAAACCACCCTGCTCTCCAGCCTGGGCACAGAACCACAGAATTTCAGAATGGATAAAGCTGGAGGGGAGCACTGCAGCATCCACAGCAGCTGGTCATCTGACCCAACTCCTCTGCTGAGGCACGGTCATCTCAGAGCAATTCAGGTGGAACTTCCCGTGCTACAATTTCTGCTCATTTCTGCACAGCAAGGACAATGCAAACATCTCCATATGAAAGTGCAGTCCCTCACAAATGCAGCTACTTAAATGTTGCATCCTCATTTCCAGCACAATAGGGTATAGTTAAATCTCCAAGATCCATAGAACTTCAAAGACTTGCTGAAATAGAAGTCAACACCATCCTAAATGAAGGCCTGGTATTCATTCCCTGTTGGGGCTGTCATTGGTGATTGCTTATTTTTTGTTTGTTTATTTAATAGTACCTTGGTTCAAAAAAAGGGATGCAAAAAACCACAAGGGGTTTGTTTTTTTTTTTTTTTCTGAAATACCTGAAATGAATTTTCAGTTCTGTCTTGTTTTCTCATGTGAGAAAAAATAAAAAAAAGAAAAAAAGTGTGATTTGGGTCAAAATTTGGGTCGACTAAAAATAAAACATTTTCGTTGTAGCAACAGCAGGCTACATGTATTTTGCTTTAAGTAGCCTTCTAGCTTAACCGTGAGCTTGAGACAAAAGAGAAATCAAATATCCCCTTTTATTAATCTGAGGCAACACTGTTTGTTCTGGTTCTCCCCCCCCTTTTTTTTTTTTGGGGGGGGGGGGGGGGGGAGAGGAGGGTTTGGGTTTNGGGGGGAGGGGAAGAACTGAAACACTCTTGACATGCGACACAGTTGCACCAATGTTTCCAGCCAGGCTTTGAGTTTTTGTTATCCTGGAATAAAAAGAAGAGAAATATTTGCCCAGCTCTGACTTGGAGACTTCAGCAAAGAACAGATGTCCAGGGATCATCTCCTGTGGGTTATCTCTCCAAAAAAGCGATCCTTTGGATAGCAGGACAAGATGTGGTGTGCAGTCCTCTGCAAAGGGACTCCTTTCTGCATCTCCACTCGCCTTCAAAATGCCAGCTGGCCAGAAGAAGGGCAGAAAGAAAGGCCTGTCAGGACAAGGTGGTAGCGTTCAGAGGGGACAGGTGAGCACCCTCTGGAGTGCCTGTATAACCCAGCAGTCCATGTGCCCACTATGACAACATCACACCCCCTGGGTCACTTCTGTGGGGAGCTCAGGGGGGTTTCCATCAACAACGCGCTGGTGGGGAGCGAGTGCCATCAGCCAGCAGGACCTTACCTTGCCACAGCTGGCAGTCTTCTCCACCTGCACCTGTGCCCTCTCCTGCAGAGCCCTGGGACTTTCTCTCTTGTTCTCACCAAAGAGGGAACAGAGGCCAAAATACACCTTAGGTAGGAGGGGCCCAGCAACGTTCGCCGAGTCATCATAGCTATGCTATGAACCATCACGGGAACACAGCCCTGCTGTGAGGATGGAAAGAGAAATCCGAGACCACAAGGTGCACAAACACAGCGCCTGGATTGCGCTGGAGCAGCATTGCCAGGTCGCTCTTTTGGGGTGTGGGCTACTCCAAAGGAAGCTTTTTTTTTTTTTTCCTAGTCAAAGATGATCTTTCCTTTGTGTGAAGTTTTGGTGTGACTTTAGAAAAAGTTGATTTGGTGTCTTGAGAAAAAAAGTTTATCTGGTATCTCTTAGGGCAGACAACTTTTAGCTCTGCTACTTTGACTTGAGCTGCCTCTCCTACCTCCTAGATCAGAGTCATTTAGAGGGAGACATTATCCAGGCTATGAAGAAGGGAATGAGGAGTTCAATAACTCATCCATCTTATTGGCAGCAGCACAAAACTGTTCCCATCTCTGCAGCCGTAACTGGTCTGACTTTCCAATGCATGTGCCCAATTATAACTTGCAAGAAGCCATGTATCTCATAAAGAATTCAGTTAATTTTCAGTATTTTCCAAAGTCCTGTAAATGAACAATGCACTTTTTACAGGCCTTTCATCAAGGAGTTAATAACCAGATGAAGGTTTTCTTTTCATCAGTTTCTAAGTGATGCTCCATTTGATTGAAGAAGATCAAAAATGATGATCAGAAAATAAAAAGGAAGTTTTAAAGGCAGCCTTTGTACAACACTTTAACTGTCTCATTCCTGTTATTTCAGAGGTATCCTTTGGCTTCCTTCAGGCTTGAAAAAAAATTACAACATTCTTGTGAAGTGCAAGTACTTTCCTTTTTCTTACTTTAATTTCAGAAATACTTGTGTTAATGGCGGGCAACATATCTCTGCCAGACAGCACCCCAGGCCTAAGTGAGTGTAACACCAACCACAGCAAAACTACTGAGAGTCTGCTGTTGTCCATTCCATTGCCTGTGGTCCTAACCTTGCATCCTACCCAGTGCTGTCCCACAGTGACCCTGTCCCACCTCACTGGCACCCGACCAGCCCCTCCATCTCCTGTGTTTGGGGTGGGGGTACTCTCAGGGACTCTGCAGGCTGGGGCAGGTGGGGACAGAGGACACCCCTGGTGCAGGAGTTCCTGTATCTTCAGCGTAGGAGAAGAATACAGTCCTTCTGCATTTCGTTTTACCTGAGAACTTCCTCTTTTCTTTAATTGTCTCTAGAAAACCCTCTGTATAAATTTTCTCTCCCTGGCTTGTTTTGCCTTTTTCCATTTGCTGAGCTTTGATTTACTGTTTTTAATTAGCAATAGGCAAACTCCCTGTCAAGATGTGAGGTGCTTCTTCCCTGAACCCAGCTCAACCACGTAACTCCTTTGCTGAGCTCTTCTCAGCACGACGTCATCCTTTTGTCCCCTCTGCCCCTATTTGTGAGGGCACCCAGACACCTCACGCACACACTCCCCTCTTCCATCCTTCCATCTAACCATGGTTCACCTCTTTTCTGCATCCCTCTTTCACTGCAGTAACCATAGGAAAAAACACTATAAACCTCCTATTACCACCCAAAGAAGCTCCCCCTCTGAAATTCCCTGCAGTATTTAAATGTCGGTGCCTTGTCCCCTTGGCAGGGATTTGTTTCCTGGTGGGTCAATTATCTGAGGCTGTTAATAGCGAGCATTTGATGCAAGCTGGCACAGCGAATTGAGAAGCTGGATACTGACATCCAAACACCCAAATTATAATTTCTGTACTGACAGAGATGCAGCCCTGCCTCTCCCTTGCAGAGAGAGAAAATTAGGCAGAACGGGACCAAAGACATGTTGCCATCCTGAGCTATTCCATCCTGTGGTTTGAATTGTTTCCCTGAAGTGAGTGCTGGCATTTAAGAGTGGTTTCAATCCAGGGGTAATTTGGGTTTCCAGCACTCAGTATTTCATAGCTTGTAATCATCCTACATAGTGAAGCCTGCAGAGAATCAGAAAATCATACATGTAATTTTGGACGAAGTTCATCGGAACACTGGTCTTTAAGACAAGCACTGTATTTTCAGGCAAACTCAGAACACTCCGAAAAGGGCACTTTTTATTGCAGGTGTCTTTGCATACAACCTTTGTCAGGATTAAATATGATGGAAAAGGGGGTAGCCAAACAGGGATTGACACTACTGCACTTTTTACAAAATGCTTGATCCCACAGTTCTAAGAGGCAGTTCTCTTAAGATCTGATTCTTAAAATCAGTTATCTCTTCAGCAGGATGTATAAATAAATCAGCAGCAGAGCCAGTTAATGACTCACTGCTGTAAACTAAATGGAATTTGTTATGAATATGATTCACTGAAACTTTGCTAACAAATCAATTTGTTTCAATCACACTGTAATTCAATAATACTATTTAGCATTTATATGGTGCTTTCAACAGCTCATGAACTTTCCAAGCATTAATTGTCTATGTTTCACAATGATATTGTGAGCTGCTGAGTTGGGCTGTCTCTCCTTTATGGGTGAGGAAGTTGACACCAAAAGACCTTAAGGAAACATTTCAGCCCCTTGAAAGTGTTAGCATTTCTGTGATGCCTGTTTTGGTATCTGCCCTCAGATGGGCACAGTGGTGGCCCAGAGCCAGGAGCATCCATGGTGGCATTGCAGTGCTGGAGAGGGTTTGGCCTGCCATGGTAGAGCTGGCATTTAATAGTCACACCCATCTGTTGCTGAGCCTGCCATGCACTGTTTGGAAGCTTTGCTCACCACTGTGATGCCTACCCAGTACGATCCTTCTTTCTGCCTTCTCCCCATTCAAAGGCTGAGCTCTGAAAATCCTGTGTCCTTGTATCTGCACCCGGGGACCACCCCCATCGCTGCACCCCAAGGACAAGTTCTGCTTTGGCCCTGACCCACCCTCTCCAGCCCCACTTCAGGGATCAGTTCTCATTTCCCTTTGGCAGCTCACATCCGTCCAGCTGCTGTGAACTTCAGCTCAAGCTGCTCATCAAGTGAGTCCTACAGAAAAAATGAAGTGTTGCAAATTAAATACAAGAAGGGCAGAATTAGGGTTTAGCTTTCAGATAATCTGTGCCTGAGAAATTGAGATGGGTGCCTCTAAAAGCATAGAAAGAGAATGGATACCTGATTGCTACTCATGCTTTATTCAGAAATCTGAAAATCCCACAAGAGGTTCTCTAGAAGGCACTAAATCTTATTTTAAGCAAGATGACACAAGGTGAGTTTCTGGATATGAAGGCAGGATTAAGACACACTTTGTCTCACTCCCATCTTTCATGTTCACCTGTGAGATGCCATATGAGAGGTGGCTACTGGAGTGCTAGTTGCTTATCTCCATTCAAAGCTGTGTGTGGATCTCTGTCTCTCACAGTACCACATGAAGAAGAACACGTGAATATGGTTATTTAGACAACTGTAAGAATCTGTCATCTGTGTTTCTATCTAATATTGTGCAGCACTGTAAACTGAGAAGATCTGTAGTGCTCCAATTACCATATCCCAAATGAACCTGATCTCACACACTCTTTGAAAGCAGGATGTGGTCTTGCACAGGGCACACTATTAAGTTATGGAACTCAGGATGCTGTGGAAGCCAAAAGCAAAACTACCTCTGTAAGCCATTGAAAAAAAAAAAAAGGGAAGAAATGGCCGGTAAGGGCCACAGTGATGTGGATATGGTGGCTCAGAGGGATGCATTAAATGGAACACTTCCTGAAGCTGGAGCCTGTTAGTGGGAGAAGATCATTTATGTCTGTCCATTTATTTATTACATTCTTCAGGTAATTGCTAGAGGTTGCTGTCACAAACAACATGCTGGGGCAGACACACCTCATGTCTGGTCCTGAACAGCTACGTTATGTCCCCCAGAAGGATTTGGGTGAAATACTGGCTAAAATGGGGCTGTGGTTCTGATAAACTGATGGTTGAGATGTCTGTGAAAGTAGAGGAAAGAGAACTGTCAGTGTCCACTTAATAATTTATGAATCATCATTCACTACGCCACATATAAAGGAAAAAAGGGGTTTATTGCCCAGTTTGATTTCTTTTTTAACCACCTCCCTAGTTCTCTGCAAGTGCATATGATCATTTGCAGTCAGCATAGTCTGGTGTTTCCATACACAAGAAAGGTTCCTCCTGGAAGGACTTAAGGACCAAAACTTACATGGAAGTCCTGGTTACCATCTTTCCCTCCTTGCCCTGTATCTACCAGTTTGAACTGCAGATGCACAGCATCGCTGGCCACCCTCGGTCGCTCACCTTCCTGCTTGCATGCTCTGCACTGGACACAGCATCCCTCAGGGTAGAAAATAAATGTTTGGCTCCGTGCTTATGGCAAAACACTGAACTGATGTCTGCTGCTCCCTGCTGAGACCTTTTCGTGATAGACTTCGCAGTCAAATAAGTCACCTTGATGCCAATATTTGTCCCCGTTCCCTGATGCAATGCATAAATCATATTGCTGTTCCTTATCAGCTTGTGGCTCTTGCTTAATGGGTAGCTCTGCTGCATCAGCAGGGAATTAGCTAGAACAACATTGCAGTGATAAAGGCAGGAGAGCAAGCATCCATCAGTGGGTCAATTAGTAATATTAAAAAGGAAGCTCTGAAATAACTCAAACAGTAACACATTGGTTCTTGTGCTCATTTTTAAAACTGCTGCTTGGCGAGTATGAAATGAGGGAAAGAACAAATAATCAGGGATATGTACTTTTTTAGATACATGCCAAAACTTCCCTTTAATAACAGTATCTCTCATGGCCTTAACAGCTTTTATCTCTAAACTCTTTAGATGATATCTGCAGTCACTTTTAGTGAAGCTGGGTTTGAAGCCAACCCTCAGTTCTTATCAACCGTGGACAAACCTTGGTGTACTGACACTGAACAGGCAGACTTTTCAGTTCAAACACCAGCCCTGAAGTCACTCCTCATGCACTCACCAAAGAGAAGCCAGGCTCCATTTGCATTCCTTGCAGTAGCAGGAGGCTTCCCCAGCAGTGGGACTTTGGCAGGGCTGTGGCAGGGCAGCCAGGGAGAGTCCTTTGCAGGGCTCCTGAGAGCCCATCAGACCTTGGCGTGCAGCAAATTGGCCTGAGTTCAAAGCCCATGAAACAACACCAGCTCCTATTTCATATGAATCCAGCTAGAGAGCTCCAAGTCTGCCTAAATGGTGTTTCACAGTCACTGCTGAGAATTTCTCTTAAACGGAACCTTCATCGTTTCATTACAGGGGATATTGAGTGACAATTTCACTCCAAGGGTGCAGGCGACTCTGTCACCTGTATCGTGATGCTGGGAGGCAAGTGAATGGTCACCCAAGAAGAGTAACGTCCCCTGGAAATGCCCTGCCCAACCCCAGGTGGCTGCAAGAGCTATGGAAGAGTGTGGACATCAGGGAGAAGCTCAGCCCGTGTATGTCGGCAGCTGTGGAGAGGAGGAGGTCGGTGGCGTAGTTTGTGTTACAAAAAACTTTCTGGCAAAAAAGAGGCAATTCTTTTAAACTGAAAACAAAACAAACCATAGTCACATTGTCACCTCAGAGGTGCAGATAAGCAGGGAGCTGCCTAGACTTTCTCCAGCACCAAAGCCACTGCAATTGCCCCATTGGTGCCCAGAGTGATTTTCCTCAATGCTGTTTATTAATGTTTCAAGTCAGAGCCCTCTGCACTCCGAGACCCTTTAGGTATATAAATGACCTGAAATTTAAATGCTAATCCAGTAGACCATAGGAGTAAGATTGGGAGTTTAATTTCCAAGCTATTCCATGGTTATCATTCATTGCCCAAAAGCATCATTAACGCAGCATCAAGACTGACACAGCAACGCTGTGTACCCTCCCAAAATGTCAAATGCACTTACATTTAAACGGCTGAAGACCAGGAAAGAAAGAGTTATGGTAAAATCAATGCGTGCTCTGGAAGCAAGCTAGATCCAC
Source organism: Grallaria varia (assembly GCA_013396735.1). Taxonomy (NCBI): domain Eukaryota; kingdom Metazoa; phylum Chordata; class Aves; order Passeriformes; family Formicariidae; genus Grallaria; species Grallaria varia. Next base: position 247,468 of record VWZG01004790.1, read on the forward strand.
AACTGCTGTAAATTAGCATGGCTCCAGTGGCCATAACACAGTTACCCCCAGCTGAGGAGCTGGCGTCTCGTTTTCCATTTCTGGGCCTTCTTATCAGATGAAAAAAAACTCTCAAATGTCTAGAAACTTTAAAATCAAGTGAATCGAGTCGTTGGTTACATCATAGTGACAGTTGCATGGAAGGAGTAAAGCACGCTGAGTGGTTTGGGATTAGGTCTTTGTCAGCAACAGTGAAAACAAGCAAAGAGAAGCACTGAGCACTCCCATAAATAGCTTCAGAAAAAAGCATACAGGATCTGTGCTGTAGCATCAACCTTGAAAATACTTATGAATTGTCAATATTGCTTTGAAAGATGCAAGGCGCACCAAAGATTGAGTCAAGCATCGTAAGTCTACTAGGAAAAAAATCCAATAGGAAACTAATCTGAGAAAACCCAGGCGATGTGTCCCCAAATACAGCGTGCAGGCACTGTGTGCCACTTCAGGCTGCAGAACAAAAATTAAATAGGCATTTATTGCTACGGGGTTCAAATAAGAATATTTAGCCAGACATTCTGGACACACAGAGATATCTACTCAGCAGTTGGTTGAGCTGGACTGTGAAGATCCAGGTCTATCCTCAGGGACAGCCTCATGGTGGCCTCAGGGCTGTTGTGGCCACTAACCCTGCAGATACAGCAGCACACGACCAGCCCCAGCCACCGGTCCACGATGAGATGCAAGCTAGTCCTCTCAGGAGCTCAGTAAAGTCATAAAAAACATGCTCTGAAACGCCTCAGCTTTATGTGATGTTTGAATTCGTTCTCTCAATACAACTGCAGGTGGTTTGCTGCGGCGCGGCGCTGGAGAAATGTTTCCCATCAAAGCGATGAGGAAATGATAGGGAAGCCATGCTCTCCTCCTTGTTTTGAATACGTGCATTCATTCCATTGCAAAACTTCCTGCCATGGTTTCAGAGCTGCTCTTTGAGCGGCAGTTTTTGGCTCTATCAGCATTTTTCTCTCCCTGTTTTCCCTCTGCCTCGGCTGAGACAAGCACTTTTGAGTCAAGGGTTAGGTCTGGGCAGAGCCTGGGAGGATGGACAAGAGACTGGGGGGGACCCCTGGGGACCCTGAGGAGATGTGCTTATGTGGCCTTTGCAAGGGCTCCCTTTTGCTCCTAGCTCGCTCTGGGACAGGCTCGACAACTCCTAGCTATCAAAGATATGATGAAGAAATTGTCTTTTCTCTTTCTACAGCCTCTCTTCTTTTTCTTTTTTTCCCCTTTCATTTTAATCACTGTTTTCTACTGTTTCCTTTCGGTGTGTCTTTAATCTTAATTTTAAACGCACGGTTTTGTTGGTGTGTTTTCGGGTTTTTTTTCTTCCCTTAACTCCTCACTTTGTAGCCTTCCCCAGTCAGTAGCAGTCAAAATTTAATGAATTCCTGAAGGTCAGATGGGCGTTTGGAGACCCGTAGTTTGTGATGTAAAGCGAGGGCCAGGGAAAAGCTTCCACGCTACCCCTGCCACTGGAGTTGGCAGTAATCGGCAAACATCTAATCAATGGGAACAGTAGCACATTCATGGGCAAAAGATATTATCTTGGCATATAAATAATGAAAGCCTCTAAAGTACTCCCAGATGTTGGAAACAAGACTCCTTCTGGGCATGTGAAGAATTCGCTCAGAGGAAAACAGAGCCGCCACACAAAAGTAGAGAGCTGTTTTAGTCTTGATGAAATGCTGTTTACGAGAAAGTGCTGCTTAAAAAAAAAGAAAAGAAATACCTACATGGCTTGAAGCAGCCGAAGCTGACCTCTCATCTGCCAGATACCTGTAAAACAGACAATTGGTTTTATCTGGGGTATTCAAGCGATATTGCTGTTGGATTGTCTTTCAAACAAAAGAGGCCCTGCTTTCTTATTATTGCCAAATATCCAGTTTACAATCAGGTTTTCAATATGTCCTGGAATCTAGGCTTCCCTGAGAAAAATGAGCTTTTTGATCTCTTGTAATGACAACTTATTCCATGAGATAAGGCTACACAAAAAAAAAAAAAAAAAAAAAAGGAGAGAGAACAATTAACAATTAATTATTTCTCCTGAGAAAATGCTTTAATTAACAATCCAAGCAAGTACAATTTTTTAACTCCAATAGCTAATGTTTTAACTTTTTTAAGAAAACTGAAATTTGCAGAAAATTTACAGACTTATGAGACGTTTTCTTGGCTTTTTGGCATTCAAGATATAATTCATTTACTCATCCTAGTCTTGCTTAATCTCTTTTTTCTTGCTGAGGACACTAACCTTGCTGATCCAATGCAGCTACTCACTTGAGTATATTACTCATGGGAGTATGGACCAACAGTCTACAAACAGTCTGACCACAGGTGATCCTTGCAAACACAATCCTTATGTTACCAGCCAAGTAGTTTTAACAGACCTTATTTAATCTGAAAGTGCAGAAATTGTTATCAGTGCGAACCCATCTTGAGGCATCAGTGACAAAAAAATAAATTAGTGTTTAGCCTTGCTGTGCAACATAAAAATAAAAAGCAACCAGGGATACCTCTCCAGGCACTATTGGTTAGAGCCTGGTTCAAAGACCTTATAGGGCAACTATCATTTTACCAAGACCTGCTTGATATCCCATGCTAGGATAGGTACAATCCTCAAGCCATGTGATTTAGCTCTGCGAGTCTCTGCATATTTCTCTCTCATAAAGCACCATAACCTTCAGAAGTACAGTGGCTGGGATTTGTCAAAACACAACCTTTATTTCTACAAACCATTGCTAGACGGCGTTGAATATCTGAAGCTGTTGATTTTTTGGTAATCTCTTCCCATGCTGGAGGACAATGGAGCAAAAAAGCAGGAGTTGTTCCTTTTCCTCCCAAAGCCATAGAGGAAGGGTTCATCTGCCAGATGGAACGGCAGAACTGCAATAGAGAACGAGCTCACAGAGCCAATGAGGGTGGGACGGGGCAAGACCCAAGCTGACAAAGTGCAATGCCTAACACGGTGGAGACTGATGGATACCAGATGTCTAGGCAGTTACTATAATGGACATATCCATAATTCCATGTTTGAAAGAACTGATTGGAGTTTTCACAGTTTTAGGATGTCCCTGTCGTGTTGCACTTCCAGCAGTTGGGGCGTTAACAAGGCACACCTTCCAACTGGATCCTGCAGGGATATGCATATGTGCTTTATGCCTTCTGGAAACTCCAGTGGCTCCAGCAAGACCAGACCCATAATTTTGAAAGATTTTTCTGGACTGGAGTTTGATTTGTAATGGCAACCCCATTTTGTCACCTTAATGTCAACCTCTCATACGCTTCACAGCAACTAAGGAATCATTAGTGACTACCAAATCTTTGCTTTCTCCCAGGCAGCAGATAACTAAAGCAGAAAAAATTCTGTGAAATATAAATAAATCCTGAAAATTCAAGCCATTGTGAACAGACGGTTCTAGCACAGGACTTATTTCTATGGTAACCTCTGGCAGCGCCTTCCTGTAGGGCTTTGGCAGGTTACTTAAACCTCTCTGCCCTTGTTTTTTTGACTTTCATAGTCATAATACTTGTCTCATAAAAGAGGTATGTGCTCTAAACAGTATTTAGAAAGTGCCAGGAGGCTCTCTGAAGGAACATAATTGTAAATTAATGACTGTATTGTCAGCACCTCCTCCAAAATCCTTTGGGATTAAGTCAAGCTTTATATACCCCATCCCAGAGGCCTCAAAGCACACTGCCCCATGGAAGAAATGACTGTCACCCATACATGGTGCCAATTATCTGACATGCAGGAGAATAAATACTAGGTAATGGTGCAGCGCTTGGGAATGTGTTTCCTTGGCTGGAAGAATCTGTAGTGGCAAGGGGACCTCAAAAATAGTTCAGAGATGCTCAGGCGTAAGAGCTGGGATTGTGGTTTGTGTTTTTCCCAGCCTGAACTCTCCCGACCTGCAGTGAAGAGGATGACCTCTGACAGCAGGATGTGGAATGCCTGGCCATGAGGTTACTCACAGCGGCCATGAGGGGCTTAGGAACCATCTCTGTTTGTGCTTCAGCCTCCACCAGCACGCCTGGGGCTCCTCTCAGGTGTCTGGGTGCACGGCCAAGCCGTGTCCTTGCTGCCCATCAGTCTGAATTTTGGGCTTGCCTTAACCATCCTGCTTTCAGTGGAAGAGAAAGGCAGTTCCATGGTGGGCAGGATGTGTGTTCCCTTTCCAAGGGGCTCTCATCCTGGGAACAGGACCCCGGCCAGCCCAGCAAGCTGATGGAATATTCCCCAATTCCCTGTGTGATGCTGAAACCACAGCACTTCTTTACCACACAGAAAACCAACAACAAACCCCAAATATTAAACCTCAGCAGATTGACTTAGATATGTCAGCTGGTAATTTATTCATTGGAGAAACTGCTATAAGCCATCTTGCAAATGAATTTTTGACTTAGGTAGAAGAATTTCAAAGTACAGTTATACTAGAAGTCCTTTTCCCAGACCTGTGAATACACAGACATTTTGTTCAGCTGGGGACATGTTATGGATCTGAACTGAAAGGACCCCAGAACTGTGATTCTGCATGTAGTTTTGACATTAAAAATGGTCATTTTGAAGGAAATTTTCTCTGAAGAGTCTGTTCAGTCTATCTCTGCCCCCCACCCAGCACATTGTGCTTGGAAGGAGAAGATACGGGTGAAGCCATTTCAGAAAAAAAGCCCTGACTTTTGTGTACTTCCATTTCTTTTATATTGCTGGATAATTTGATGTGACACACAGAAAAAAAAAATAGTTTTATCAGCTCTGTGTTCAAGCAGGTGGTGCTGTATTTTGTATAAAGGACAGTGCTTAATTTAAGATTTCTACCATAGCAGCAATTCTAAATGACAGCATTTGTATTAAAAGCTCTGCTCTTCCCAGCAGCACAGTTATAAAAATACTGAAACAGTAGTGATATTATTATAGATCTGCTCCAGTAACAGAAGTTCTACTGTAAGAAAATCTCTGATTTAGAGAAATTCTTGCCGCCTTTTGCCAGTGATAAATGTTCCCTTGGTTTCCATACCGGTGCAATTTAATGCCCACGATTTGAAGAGCTTGCAAGGAAAGGCAGCTGTGTACAGTGAAAGCCCAACGTGCTGTCAACCCTTCAAAGGTGACAAAAGGAAGCCAGGAGCAGTGTTTGGGCTGAGGGTGCAGGGAAACCATCCAGGAGCCAGGATGTGCTTTCCTAAAGCCCTTTGTGCACACGTGGGCACACTCGTGTGTGTGTGCAGGGACAGGAGGGACAACCTGCCACGTGTCCCCAAACCCCCAGGCAAAGGATGCAGTGTCCCACTGGAGGGGAGGTGGCCTTTGCTTGGGGGAAGAGCTTGTTTCACTGCTTGCATGAATCAGGAGGAAGACAAACATGCTATTAGTCTGCCCTGAAGGCAACAGCTTTCCCACCACCAGTGATTCAGCAGTAAGGAGTGGTGAGGCTTTGTCTCTTCTCCGCCGTCCTCTCCGCCCTGCCAGAGGCAGGGTCAGAGCTGACATCAACCTCTCTCCATCAAGATGTCTTGAGATGTCCTCTGCCCACACACTGCATGGGATTGCATTTCAAAAATCCGTCCGTTTCTCATCCATGATGAGAAATGATTGACCCCAGTCCCAGCACACCAACACTACCATACCCAGTGCAGTTGGGAGCCACGGCAAAGTCGTTCATGCTTTGTTGGGTGCTCTGGTAGGACTTGGAGTGGTTGAAACCAATGTGACTGTACAAATCCAGGCAGGTTTCTGGTGGGCTGTGCGAGGGGCTTGGATGCCAAAGTTCACTCATCCTTACTCCTTGTAGTGCATCTAAGTATTATTTTTTTTTAATTACACTAACAGTTTTCTCTCATGACATTGTTTCACAGGTCACCTTGTTCTCCAATTACTGCTCATGTAAGGAAGTGCTTCTTGAAACTGCCCTCAGTTTTTTTCTGCTTTATTTCCATTTGTACTTATCTGCGATGGAAGAAAGTATGAACCACAGCTGAAATTATCTTAGTATTCTTTTAAGAAAACCAATTTCTCGCTCTTCTTCGTCTTCTTTTTTTTTTTTTTNNNTTTTTTAATTCTGGTCCATATATAACAAATTCTTTTTACCCTCACAAGCTTCAGTTCTTAGTTTTCAAATTACTGTTCCCAATTATTTCCCGAGTATCTCTGGTGCCATACTATTTTTCTTACAATATGGTGGCCAAGAATTAATGAGTAAATTATTTCATCTTCCTCTGACGATATTTTGAGCACCAGTCTGTACGGGAAACAGTCTTTCTTTTGAATTAAATGCTGCTGGTGGCCTGCCTGAGTTCTGCTGTGGCTGAGAGCTAAGTTTAGACACACTCTGCGGGATGGTGAGGAGAAAATTTAAGCAAAGGCTGCGTGACCAGACTCAGAAGCGGGTGCAGGACACCACGGGTCACTCGGTGCTTCTCATCTGTCCCCTTGCTCAGTGTTCACCCGGCGCTTGAGAGGGACTTCACGGGGGTAGCAATCAAAATGGATTTTGCCGAGTTTATCCCTGTGGATTTTTTTGTACTTGCCCTATCCCAGAAATATGATGTTCTGTATTCCCTGGTCGCCCTAGAGTTCACTTGGGAAGGCAGCTGTGAAGGATGTGAGGGTCAGAGGAGGGTGCAGAAGGGGTTGCCGTACATAGCTATGATTTTTGGCTCTTCCTCCCTGTACCTCCGGGACAAGAGGATGGCGAGGAAGAAGAAGGACTCTCCATCTCATCTCAGGCCACCTGGGGTTGTTCCCAGGAGGCCAATCCGTTGGTCAGTTCATCAAAAGGCATCCCAAGGAGTCCTCTTATCCTCTTGCTGACTCTCGTGCTGCAGAGCAGGTTAAACCTGCTTCGGCACAGGGGAAAACTGGCCAACAGTAATTAAAAGAGAGTGTCAGCTCACACTGAAGCTTCACATTACTAGTTTAAATGAAGATACTTTCCATGGACAGCGAGCCTTGCACATCACAGCACAAACTACTGCATGCAATTAGCTTGCAGAAAAAGCCATGATGTGCCAAAGGAAATAAGAGGCAGGAAAACACTGGCATCCGTGCCCTTCCTCCGTAGGAAAAGGTGCGTCCCATGAACCGGGCTGCCTTTCTGCTGACACAGAAATTGTACGCAGGACCTGGGAAGACTCCGAGCCCAGATCAGCCTCAATGCATGCAGAGGATATATGCAAGCCAGTCTAACCATTTTTAATCTCTCTTCTTTCTGAAAAACCGAGAGCACAGCCTTTTCATTACAAGTGGCTCAACTCCTTCCCAGTCGAATAGTCAACTTCATTTGCAGTCAGTCTGGTGTCTCCAAGGCTGGGTTGGTTATGTCCGTATCATCCCTGATGCACTTGTTGGAGCTGCTCATGAGCATCTTTCACACTGCAGCCCTTGCCCAGACAGTCTACTCCAGCACTTACAGCAGCCCCACTCTCACAACCTGCTTTCTAATACCTGGACTGGACTGTCTTTGCTGCAATATAAAACTGCTTCTTCTTGTTCTACCTGTCACAGCAGTGGAGCACAATTATTTTTCCAGCTTTTCCTCACGATTCATACTTTCAAGTCCCTTGATTATTAACACTGTCCTCTCTATTTTTTTCACATCTTTCTTGAAGACCAGCGCTCGAACCTGGACATGACATTTCTGTAGTACTGAGTAGAAATGAACCTTCCATTTATTTCATCTAATCTAACTTATTGCCTATGTTTTGATTTGGGGAAATGTCTCATTTGAGATTCTGGATACCTTGGGCTGGCTGATGCTGATATCACTGTGAAAAAGAGTACAAGTACAGGAGTCTGGCAGCTATAAGGAAGAGGGAAGACCTGGGAAGAACAAAACCATACCCCATCCACCCATTATCATGCAATTTCTGCGGTGACCAACTTCCACTCCCGACTTACTGGGCACAAAGGTTTCTCCTTTCTGCAGCAGCAACTGACCTTGTAAGGGGATTAATAAACAAGCCATAGTTTGTGTGAATTTACCTAAAGTAAATTAGTGCTGTGAGGTCTAACTAAGTAGTGTTTGTACCACACCACTGCTTATGCTGTAAAAGGGATGTACCAGGTAGCTACAGTGTCTGTAGCTTCCCCATGGGATACTCAGGTGCATAGAAATGGTACTAAAAGGGACTATATGAACCCTAAGTTCAGCCAAAGGCTCCCTCCAAGGCCCTCTCTAGGTGCTGGGTGAGTCCTCAACAAGAAGGGAAAAATGTCAATTCCAGCTCTGTGCTAGGGTTTCACATGTGCATTCTCATATCTACACATTGTGTCCTTTCTAAACATCCTGACATTAGGAGGCATTTCTCCTCCAGGTCAAGGACTACTATTCACAGTTCATATGTGTCTGCCCAGGGCTGTATCTGACCCAGCAGGCTTCCAGCAAACTTCCCTACTTTAATATCAAATTATCATCCAGTCTTATTGTATATACAACATTATCAGTGTTAAGCTCCCTACATGCAAGACATTACACGTGACACATACCGAATACCTTGCCATTCATATATCATGAAGTAGACACCTGGGATTTTCTCATGAGTGAAACTGCATGTAAATAAGTCCATGATAATTTCCACAAAAAGCCCCCAAACCAAACCAAAAAAGCACCCACCAAAAAACAAAAATCCAAATGAAACAGTGAAGACAATAGTTTTAAATAATTTCCATTGTGAGCACAAATACGGCATAGTTGTGTTTTTATGTCTTTTTTGCTCTGTTTTACATGGCAGAGCAATCTAGAGACATAGTCTACAGCAATGACTAAGGGCATTAGAACAGCTGCTTTATTCTAGTGGGTGGTTTATGAGTACTTGTGCAGAGCACCATAGATAAAATGAGTATGCTGCTAGACTGTCAGATTATCCCCATAACTGGTCAGAGCAAGGTGACCCGTGCAGGTTACCACGATCAATATGGAATCTCACAGAAAAGTTAGGTCTGTACAGCAGCTCCCAAATGAAACGAATTCTCCCCATGTCGCCTGTGTAATTCAGCTGCCTTTCATTCTAAATTGCCACTTTCACGAACAAAATGGAACAGCATTTCTGTGGGCAGTGGATGTTCCTCTGCTTTTTCCTTGCAAATGCAACAACAGGCCACCATTTTTGCTGAGTGAGCTGTTTCCTTGTGTAGCCAAGTCTCTGTGTTGTCATTGGCAGAGCCACACTGCAGATTTTAGGAGCCACAAGGAGCAAACCATGCTTTAGACTCTGTAACATAAGTGTTAAATAGTTCGGCACTGAAACTCACTGCGGGTGCAATTAGATGTCCCCCCAAAAAAAGTAAACACAGATCTTGGCTGTTCATCTAAGCCCATGAGCAAGCCTGCACACAGTGGGGTTATTCATCTGGGGAAGTTCTGGAGCATAAGCCAAGCCAGGAAAAATTCAGGGTCTCGCACAGATTTGGCGGGGCAGTACATGGGTCAGCCCTGCTCCACACCCTCTCAACAGCAGCACCAGCAAGAGCTCATGGACCCATTTCCCGGCTTGACAAAGGGCCCTTCTAGGCCAGACTAGTGCAAACCCTCAGACTGGGGCAGAATACAAGACCACAGTTCCTGGAATTGCACTCAGGACATGGGAAGTTTGCAGGGATGTAACAGTGGCCCCTGCAAAATGGAACGTATGACACACTGCGGATGTCCTTGATATCACTTCAGTCAACCTTCTCTGCTTTCCTGCAGGCACCTCACATGATTTGACAAATTTGTTTCTTGGCCTATTTCAGAGGCAACTTAGATGTGAATTTTAAAAATTTCCAGAAATGTCCTAGTTCAGAGACAGCATTTCACGGGATCTAGATTACTGCCACTGACACCAGAATTGCATGTAAACGCAGGTTTTGAGTATCCTCAGGTTTTCCTGTTCCTGAAAAAGACCTCTTTTCCAGAGGTTTGAACATCCTTGCCTCAGAAAGGAGCTCTGCTGCAGCTTGGCAAGCCAAAATCTTCAGGCACCTAAAACCATTAAGCTGCAATATCACTTTTCCTGGGGAGGCATCTCCAGGGATTTTCTTTAGATTCCCTTCCCCCATTCAGGCAGTGCCTTCTTTTTTTGGTATGCTTCATTTTAGAGTGGAGCATTCAACAAATGTTTTAAGAGTGTTGTCATACTTATTCTTATCTCCTTCCTCAGCAGAGGGAAATCACTTATAAACATTTCCAGCTTCACTCCCCTTTGCTTAAATTAACGGAGTGACCATCACATCATGGCTCTTGGTGACAAGCTCTGCTGCAGTTCAGGGCAGAGTCAAACACTCCTTCCAGGAGAGCATTATCAGACCGAGAGCCAGATGGTGTGTTACACAGTTTCTTTGTCTCACTATAATGCTGTTTCAACATGAGTCAGTTTCTGGCACTGAGTCACCTATGAGCAGTGAAGGACCCTACCAAAACTGAGTAACCTACAAGAGGTGAAGAATTCTACCAAAAAAATATTCAGGTATCTTCCTTAACACTGAAACCTGTGCCATCAGCTCGTGGGATTTTGACCCCAGCCTCACATGGTCTGGATTGGTTTCAGATTTTTTTGAAAGGGTCAGTTGTCCTGACTTCTTTTCTTTGGAGTTTGTGACATTTCACCAGTCCAAATAGGCTGTCATATCCCATTGCTTCTGAGGAGATGGAAGAGACCTTCTGCTGGAGGACCTCCCTGCCATGTTACTGTAATCTGTGTGCAAACTATGCTGCCCGTGGTGGAGAAGCTGGACGTCTCCCTCCACAGGTACCTCCTTGCTGACCTGCTGGACACTGTGCCTCTTGCTTCCCTATCATCATTAGAGAGCTCGTCTCCCACCTTCCAATTCTCTCTTTCCTATAGTTTTGTGCCACAAATTCAGACTTTGAACTGTGAGCCCAGCCGTGCATTCCAAACTGTTGGTTATCATTGTCTACAGAAGAATGTTCTGCCCTGCAGAGAAAAGCTCACATGGAAACAGAAATAGGAACATAAATCTCTCACTCAATATTATTGTACAGTGTCCTTCTGCTGGCCTTGATGTTCAGCCCTTCACCCCCTTATTCACCATCGCCCACCTAGAGCAACTTCCAGCCTGTGCTCAGGACTTTGTCGGATGCTTCCCCTTTCATGTCATCCCCATATTTACACTCTTATCTCTTCACACACCCCACGTACATCACCTCACAGAGCCAGTCAGCAGTTTGGCCCTTGGGAATACCTTGCAGTTTCTGGACAGCCATAAGGCAAGTGGTATTGTGAGGGAAAACTTATGGACACCACGAACTGACCAATATGATCAAGGTAATGCCGTTTATTGTTGTGAAAACACCCCTTAAATATCCCAGATAGCTCACACACTGCACACACACTGCAAACCACCCTGTGACTGGTTAATACGAATAACACACAACTCTATTGGTGTAAAATAAAGTCCTTGTGACCTCTCTGTGGCCGATGTTTTTCAGTTCTTCTGCCGCAGTTTCTGTAAGTTTACATTCTTGTCCCTGTTGATCTCCACAGAGGCTTCTTACAAGCAGTTTCTCATGGCAGTCTTAAAGGCCTGGCAGCATAGCTGCATCTAAAGCACTGAGGTCGCTCATATGTCCATTTTCTGCAAGATGTTTTCCAACAAAGTGGGACACGTGAATCTCACCGAAGCTGTGGATTGCACTCCTGCTCAGCTCCTCGTGTCATCCATTATCCTTTTCCTCATGTTTCCAAAAGACACTTGGATAGTGTGGGACATTCCTCATGACTGTTCAATTACCCAGGTGTCTTTCTGCAGTACCCACTTGCTCTAGTGGGGAGATCTCCCCATGCATTCGGTGTCACAACCTTGCTCCTGCAAGACCTCTGGGAATAACTCCCCCTCTCCCCACACCCACCTGAGACTTTCAGTGGGAGCTGTGGGTGCTGAGCCCAGGCACGGTCAGCCCTGTGCCCCAGAGCCCATGACAAAGCCCATGACTTCCACCAGGTCCAAACGAGAGGCACAGCCTGCAAGAGCCCCGGGACCAGCATCGACATGGTGTGCAAGGATTCTCTCCCATCTTACAGGCAATGCCATCTGGTACAGATGCACATGTGGGAGATTAAATATGTAAAAGCCAGCAGAAGCAGCAACAACAACAACAACCATTTCCATAATAGTTCTCTTTCTTTTATTTTTTTTTTTCTTTTTCTTTTTCTTTTTTTTTTTTTTTTTTTGAAGGAAAATGCATTGACCGTCTAATTTGGATTCATAAAGGAAACCTATTAATGAAAGGCTTCAAAGAGCTGTCTCAGAACTTTTAATCAGTAGTTGTGTTTTAGCATGGAAAAAAAAAAGGCAGAGGGGGCTGGGTGGTGGGCTTTTTTGTTGTTCTTGGGTTTTGTAGTTTTTGTTTAAAGCATCCCACTATTTGAAAGCAGGCTGGGTGAGGGAGCCCAGCGGGGAGCCTCTTCTCGCCCACCTGGAGAAGAGGCCCCCTGAATGCTTGTTTTCATTAGCATGGGCCTCTCTGGCTCTTCAAAACCCTTTCCACCCGTTGCCAAGGCAACCCCGAGCCGTATTGCGGCACATGGGTGTTGTGCATCAACTGGTGTGTTGCACTTAACTGAAATAAATAACTAAATAAACATGGAAAATGGCCACGGGCCAAATAAGGGCACTGCCTTTTATCATGGACATCTAACATTTATAGGGATTTCAAACACTCTACCAGTCATATCAGCGGAGAAGGTAGTTGATCAAAACAGGGAAATGCATGTGCACGCACAGCCGGTTCATTTCATTTTAATGGGTCTTCTTTGCTTGAATAAGGTGAAAGGAGCTGGATCTGGAGCATGCAATCCCACTTGTGAGCCTGGAGTTACGTTGTGGTGCCATTTGAAGGGTCCCGGCTACGTCTTGCCTTTTGGCAGAGCTTGGCTCCTACTTCGGCATCAGGATCTCCATCAGCAGCTGTTTTCCCACCAGGCCTGGACACCACCCAGGCCGGAGAAGGAGCTGCTGAGCGCTGGAGAGGTGACCTCCAGAGCAGTGGCTGTAAACCTGCTTTTTGGGATCCAGCTGCTCCTGGACCCCCACCTGAGCCATTTATCCTGCCATGATACAGCCCACAGTCATGGGCATGGGAGTAGAGGACCATGGGCTCAAGGCTTTGGTTTCCAGGCAGTGTGAGCAACCAACCTGGTGGAGAAAGAGAGTGTTTGGGGAGATACCACGGGCTGTATTGGTGGTCAAGGATCAGTCCCTGAAGCCATTCTAGTGGAGGGGCGTGAGGGGAATGGTTTCCACCACTGCCTGCATGAGCTCCCTGTCACTGAGCAGTAAAAGCAGCAACATCCCTTCAGATGATTGCAGAACAGCAAAGGAAAAACAGCGGCCCTGGGAATATTTGCAGCGAGTCCAACTACGCATGGCTGCAAAAATAGTTTTCATTTAGGTTCAGGAAGGGAGGTGCTGGCTGCTACTGCTGGCAGAGGAAGAGGGAAGGGAGTGGGGTGGGAAGCTCTGCAAGGAGAAACGTTCCTTGCCCAGTACTGTGCCATACTGTGCCGTGCCGTGCCGTGTTAGCAGCTGGCAGAGCAGGAGCTGGCAGCAGGAGCTTGGCAGAGGCAGGTCCTACATGCTGCTGAGCGCAGGTGTGAGGCAGGGCGAGCCAGCAGGAGGGAGGCACTGGGCTCTGGCAGGCTTCCGTGGAGCTCCAGCTTCCATCAAGGTGGCTGAGAGGTGAAGAACTGCAACCTTTGTGGACACTTGACTGAAGGATTTCTGAACATGATCCTGGAGGCTGAACACAAACCCAGAATTGGACGGTTCGCATATCCAGAGCCAGTGCTAGACCAAGCTCCGTATTTAGCTAACACCTTCTGCCTTGCAGTCTGGAGACAAAGCAGAGAACGTGGTGTGATGTCACACCAGCCATCTCCCTTCTTCTTGCTTCGCCTTGTGAACCCTGCTCCCAGCTTCTCTGCAGTAAGCCCCTCTTTGCCAGCACACAGCCCCTCAACAGGACCCAAATAACCGTGGTTGCCCTTACCCAGCACCCTGAACATCCTCTGTCCCTGAGCTCCCTTGGGAGCCTCATGGTGCCAAAAGCACTGTGCATGCTGTTTGTCCCACCCAGGGGCTGCATTTCAAACACACGCACAGGCCGTACTGTCAAACCGAGGTAATTTTGACTGTGTTTGTGTGTGTGTGTTTGTGTGTGTGGTTGTGCGTGTGGTTGTGTGTGTGCAGTGTTTGCTCAGCAGCTAAAGCTCTGCTCTCCCGGCGTGTCGCTCCTCAGCACTCCCAGGCATCAGGAGGTGAATGGCCACGTGCACCAAAAGGTGTTTTCCTGCCCTCACCCCTCAGCACGCTCCATGATTTTCCCTGCTGCTCTCACAGCTCCCTTTTCTGAGAGGACTTGCAGTGCCAGCAGCTCCCCTGGCATGGCAGCCGTGTTATTTTAAGCTCCCAAGTATTATTATAACACAGACTTTCCAGATGCAAGGACTCCAAAGTGCCAAATGTGTGGCCACGTATGAACGTGTACGCCTGTGTTCACACACGTGTGTAAAGACAGGTGTGTATTACTGCATGTTGCATTTCATATTTTTCTATCCAATAGATACAGACCTATTTATATTTGTTTTACGTATTTATACTCAAACGCACAATGCCTTTAAAATATATATGTACCTATCAGATGTACAAAACATGCTGAGTATTTGTTAAGGGCTAAGTCTTCAGATGATTTTATTCTGGTTTATATTTTCATTTCATTTTACTTCTCATGTGAGCTGTAACCTGTTTATTTAGGACTTTCAAATATGTAGCTATATATAACTATGATTGCTGAAATGACTGTAAACATCATTAAAAAATGCATCTTCTTGTGCAAGCTCTGTAACTGTCACAGTCATAAATACACAAATCGAGATGATGATCAGTCACGGGTGTATTGCCAAAAATATTTATTTATACAGCTACAAGAGACTCTGAATTGCCCAGAAGCACCTGAAGCTGATCCTGGCAAATGCATCTCATGTAAGTCAAAGACTGAAAAATGGCTTTGCAATGGCAACTCCAAATTTTTTTACAAAGTTATCATCACATTTAACACCCAAGCCCTCAGAAACAGGAGGATCAGAAGGATGGTAGTGTGGAAGAGGCAACGGGGTGCACCCCATTTGAGGTCCATGCTATGTTTGGTTTTGGTACCTGTGCTTTGCCTGCATCGCCTGCGTTAGTTCAAAAGCGTGTTAGGAAAAATAGGGAAAACCTTGTGTCTCCCTCTGACATGTATAATAGGACCTACCAGGGATTGATACCGCAGCCACACATTTGTGATAACTTCAGGTCTCGAGTGGTGCCCGTCACTGAGTGCCAAAGTGGCATCCTAGTCTCTCACACAGCCTGATTTTCAGGATTTGGCGCCGATTTGCTGAGGGTTTCCCAGTTCAGGCCTGCAGAGAGGGCTCTATCCTGGCAGGGGAAGATGGAGACCTGTCTCCACAGATAAAAGGGGAGGTTGGGTCACAGGGGGCTTGCAGTCACACGGGCAGGGCAGAGAATCAGACCCCAGAGGTCGAAACAAAAGACCAAACCTTCTGATCTGCCACAACAAATGGGACTGTCTAGGTCCTCGAATGGTAAAAACTGGCACAAAACCCATTAACTACAGTAGAGCTCCACTGATCTGTGTCAGCTGGGGACACGGTGCAGAGGAAGAGAGCAGGCTTATAACATATGTAGTATGACCTTGTTCCCTGCTAACATCTGTCAGGTTCAGTAAAGCTGTGGTGATACATATTAGAGGATGTCCAGCGTGATCTATGGAGCGGTTTAAATTGCATCAGACTTAAGGTGGCCTCTCGCTTTGCTCTTGAATGGGGGAACTCAATAATTCTGAGCTGCCGTGGCCCTGAAAAAAATTGTACCCATAAATCTCCCTCTCATATGGCTCGTCATGTTCCCAAGGATGATCATGGTGCAGCTGCATGGAATACACACCCTACAAAGAGCATGTGGCTCAAAGCAGCAGGCTTTGTGCTTTACACACGGTGGAGAAGTGTTTGGGTTCACCTTGAAGGGACGAGCTCCAACTCACCGATGTGTTTCTCTGGTAGTACATCTGCTAGGAAGGAAAAGGCATACGGGTGTGCTCGGAGGAGAAACAAGCTCCTCTTGGTGAGCTCAGGTCCTTGAGCCTGATGGCACCAATTCCTTTCCACATGAGAAGAAACCCAGTCCAGCAGTGAGGAAGGGCAGAAGTCCAATGCACCACTTCAGCCCTATTTAACCTAGAGTGAGGGAAGGGGCAGGGGGAAGAGGAGGAAACCACATGTCATCTCTCTGTGAAAGCATAAAATTAAGATGATAAGTAATCTTTGCTCCTCCAGGAGTGTGCTGTTGGTCTAATTAAGCCTCATTTGGGGATTAGGCACAAGAGTGAAGAATTGCAGGGCTTGGCAATTTATTTGCTGATTGTTCCCTGGTCTTGTTTTCCAGGTGTTTTATGGAGGGTAGGACAAGAATTCTCCATTTCTGATGGCTGAGGTAGTATTTCCCTGGAATGGGAAAATTAACCTCAAAATCTAATTAACCCCAATTAGAAGGGGAAAAAAATAATCCATCAAAAACCCAAACCCACCAAAACAAATCCAACCCAAAATCTCTGTAGCTCTGAAGGGGTAAAAAATTGCTTCACGGGATGTCAACAAGCTGTGTGTGCAGTCCCACTGCCCTCACCACCTGGACATTGCCCTGTGCTGAAATCAACGGCACATTTTAAGGATTAGGATGCTCTGATCAGTAATGCACTTAAATACACACTCGAGCATCCAAAGCATCCCTTTGAATTCAAGGGCAGCACTCACAGAGTTAAAAATAAGCCTGCTGTTAAGTGTCTTCATCAGATCAAGGTCTAATTATTTACTCTATGTGAGTAGTTCCAGAGGAACTCGTGTCTTTGCTGTTTGGGTTACTAAACAAAAAAAATAGCCTACAGTTCTAATTTATGTGGGGGCAAAATGAAGCATACTTTGAAGAGGTAAGTGCTCTTAAAATCTTTTTGTTCCATTAAATCTGTGTCAAACAGAATAGAACAAAAAAGCAGGGGTAGATTTCTTTAAAAAAAAATAAAAATCTGTAGACAAAGAAATTTTGCCAGTGATCTTCTGGATGCTCTAAAGTGATGTTTTAAGACCGGGCTTGTCTTTCATGGACTTTAATTTACAATGCATTTTTGAAAGTTACTTGTTATTTCTTGATGGATTTGACAGGGAGTGTCAATAAGCAGGGGATGTAAAAATGAATACAAAAAGAAATGCAGAGTCTCCCCAGTTGCCATTTCAGCACCATTTGTCCATATGCATACAACTTCTCCAGAGCCTTATGCTATGCATTATGTCCCTAAGTGTTTAAAGCAGACTTTAAGGCATACGATGCCTTTATATCTCCCATTGCGTGTGGTCACCTCTGGCCCAAGCTGGCAATCATGGGAGAGAAAAATCTTAGCTAAGCAAGAGTGTTAAAATGCTTCTTTGAGTGTTTAGATCAAGAATCCCCCAAGCTTGGTCCCGAATGGATGATCTTCTGGAATGTTTTGTAGCCTGTGAAATCTGAGGAGAAAACCTATGGAAGAGTCCAAAAATCCCAGTACTGCTTGCTTCTGGTTGAACTGGAAATGCTGCAAGGACAGGATCTTACCTAATGAATGATGCTTCCAATAATGGTCCCAAGTGTGTGCCCGAAAGGGAAGGGTGGAGGCAAGAGCGAAATATCTTTAAAAGTTAATGGAATCTTTCATTTCAGTGATTGAGGTGAGCCTTTGATTTCTGTTTGGTTCTTTCCTCGCTGGAGGGTCTCAATCAGAGCCGGTTTGCCCCATCCTCACATGTCAAGGCCAGGATTCATCTCACGACACGGCAGGCACTTGGTTTGCACCAGCAGGGGTGAGAAACAGGCTCTCCTGAGGGGGATCCACACCAGAGGTGGGCTGGGTTGCCCTCAGGAGGTGCTGCCTCGACTGCGGTGGGAAGCAAGGGCTGACAGCACTCCAAGCTTAGCCACCTCAGCTACGTGCCTACAGCACAATAGGATGCATCTGGGCTTATACATATTTTTTTCCTCCCTTCAGGTAAAGTTTCACTTTGCATTGACCTTCTGCACTGTTCCTCTTTCAAAAGCAGTCTCCAGGGCAGCATCAGGACTCGCAGAGCAAATAGACACTGCGTTGACCCCGCTGACTTTTGCCATTCATGTCCTTCCCTTGGGTGTTTCAGGGATGTCTTCCAGGGTCTGCATCCTTTCCGTTAGATGCCGGCACTATTAATATTCCTGATCATCAACTCCAGAGAAACACAAACAAAGCTCCCACACTCTGAGAATAGCTCCGGTGCTAAATATAGGGGATTTTTATGAATCTGTTTGCCACTTCCATTAGTCAGGGCAGAAATGCACTATTGTAAGATGCCTAAGCATTTTGTCATTGCTCAGTGGCTGCATCGAAACACAGTCTAAGCAGTTATCACTGTATTTCTGATTAATATTATAACAACCACCGGCTAATCAGAGAGTCAGCGGTGAAAACTGCTCTAATCGTTATCTTTCTGCCTAAGTAACTTCCCCGTTGTTTGTTGTGTACTGCAGATTTTGGTGCGTGGGGGGTTCTTTTTTCTTCCAATGTTAAATGTGAGATCTTATCTTCAAAGGAGTGATTATCTCAGAGCAAAATTGGCAAGGTTAAACACTATCTATAAAAAAACATTCAGCAGTGTGCCATGAAATGAATTACATAATATATCACTCATCTACCTGGCTTTTGAAAAAGTGTGAATATGTGTTTATTCAGCCTGGGTGAGTATTTTATATTAGGCTTCTTTTTCATGAAGGTAAAAATGACCTTGGTTATTAGAAAGCGAAGATACATTGAACCGGATAGAATCAACACAGTTCCATTTCATTTAGTCCCCACTAAAACTGAAAGAAGGGAAAATACAGATTGAATTTATTTTACTATATATTGCCTCATTTGAACTTCAGTAAAGCATTAGCCACTAAGGAAAAAGCCTTCTCCCACCTCCCTTCCATAATCTCTTACAGATGGCATGTTAAGGAAATTGCTTTGACTTTATTGATTCCTTGCTATAAGGTTCAGCTCACAGCTGGTGCGTTACTGGGGGAATATATGCTGTGCTATAGTTACAGGAAGGCAGCTCTTTGACCTGGCAGCTCTTTTTTTACACAAAAAAAAGATCCTTCACGGTTTAAAATCACAAATTGGTGTATCTTTTTTTTTTTCCCTCTTAGACGTTAGTAGATCTTTGCTTTAGGACCCCATTTTAAAATCTGGTCTCATACAAATCTGAGTATTTTACAGAATGAAGGAAAACAGTATCCTGCCACCATGGAAGGGCACAGGCTGAAAACTGGCTGCCGTGTTCTGCCAGGTCACCATAATATTCCTTTAGCTTCTTTCCAGAAATACTCCCTTTGTGGTTATTATAAAATGGCCAGTGTGTGATGCTGCATTCTACTGGCCTCTCGCAGCTCAATAATTCATCAGCTGGAAGTTCAGACACCTCCAAATTTAAATTTCCTGTTCAAGTGAAGGGATCAATGTGCACTCTTTCTTCTCTTTATTTTGGTTTTAAGATTAATTGGTGTCTTAAAAATTCCGGGGAGCGTTTTTATCCGGTGTGAACCTCTCCAGTTCTAGTGGAGTCCACAAAGTCCATCCGTTTCTACCAGCTTAGCAGCTGCCCCTCTGAATGTGAAAATCTACATTATCACCTGTTTTATAGGTGATAATTACTGCCTAAGTACTGCAAGCCCAGGATATTAGCACTAGTTCTGAGAAACTTCACAGTGGGTCAGATTCATCTCTACATTGAGGAGCTGATGCCACATCTTCCAACAGATTTCATCTCCCATGGTTTTCCTCAGCCCCATGATTCCCCTCCCTTCTTTGTCTCCTCACCATAATGATCCTTTTCCTGCTCCTTGAGGGGCTGCACGTTGCCTTGCAGAAGATGAAATCCTGGCTGGGAAGCTAATGATGGAGGAGAATGAAAACATGAAGCCCCCGACCAGCAACTCCCACAGTGTTCTTGAGAATTGGTATAAATTATCTCTTTTGACCAAAATGTTTCAGACCAGGTGGGTTTTTGTTTGTTTGTTTGATTTTCAAGTTGTGAGGAGTCTAGAGTTGCCTACCACTAATATAACCTTAAAATATTACTCATTCTCATGATGCTTCACCGTCCCCCGCAATATATGCTGGTGTCTCCCTAGAAACACTAAATTATGGGGTGTCTCAGTTCCCGTAAAAAAAAAATTACATTGCTGTCTTTCACAGCTGGGGGGTTCAAGGGTCCAAACTTCCAAACTTTAATGCTGTTTTGCTTCTTTGTAACACATTCCCTTCTAAATTAAGTTTGTCTTCCTGCAGGTGCTTATTTAGGCTCATAACGATCTGACACTTTGGCCGAAGAACACCACGCCTAAACTTTTGGAAAAGTGCTTAATTGGGATTGATGCAGAGCTTGGGCCTTGTAGTGAGATGGGCTGTAGGAGGACCACAAAGCAACAGTCAATGAGCCACACTCCTGTGTGTTAGTAGTTTGGTGTTTGTCATATCCTATTTGGGGGTCTGAGCCTATTCCCGGGGAGGATTTCAGTGGGATGGATCGCAGTTCAGCATTGCATAGGTCTGCTTCTCTTTGCCATGTCACTGCACAATAAATATAACATATGAATGGTGTAAACTGCCCTAAGGGCCTGATACAAAGTTCTTCCATTCATCAGTCAGATTATGTCACTCGTAAGAAACGTGGCTGCCCTGGCCTGCAGTCAGGGCCAAGCTCAGAGGCAGTACATACAGCAGTGTAATTTAGATATCTTGGCCTCGTTCCTCACCTCTGCTGCAGAGCTCCACACTGCAGAGCTCCCTGGCACCAGCAGGGAGAGGCTTCCCATTTGGGATAGAAAGTCGTTTTCACTCCCATTAGTTCCCCCGTCATGCACTAGGTCTAGGCTGAGAAAAAGTTTTGCACCCCTTTGAGCAGGTGCTCCCTTGCTGCCCCAAAGTAAAGCTTGGGGAGTTCCCAAGTATAACGTGTACTCTGTGACCTTCAGCCTCACCTGAAGTTTAGGTTGAGAATTTTTGTTGGCTCTGTTGATTTCACTAGCAAAATATGAGATGAGAAGGAAAACCTTCAAGGCCAGTAAGTGTCTCTTTTCACTCAATGAGTTCCTTTCCTTCTACCTCCCTTCTGTCATTGTCCTCCTCAATTGCTCTGTCGTTTGAGTGCCTCACATTGGTGCAGGTTTCCCTTCATCCCTTCCCGCCAAGCAAAGTGTT
Source organism: Grallaria varia (assembly GCA_013396735.1). Taxonomy (NCBI): domain Eukaryota; kingdom Metazoa; phylum Chordata; class Aves; order Passeriformes; family Formicariidae; genus Grallaria; species Grallaria varia. The sequence goes on from VWZG01004790.1 coordinate 268,794, forward strand.
ATCGCTTTAATTCTGCTCAATGAGGAACGATCTACAGTGAGATTAAACAACTCCCTGCAAGCCCTATAATAAGTCAGTAGCGGAGCAGGGGCTCTCCAAAGCCCCAGACTCAGCTCCCACGCTGTCCCACCCTCCCATCCTTTCCTGCAGACCACTGTTCTCACGATCACTAGCTGCACACAGCCCTACCAGCCCGCTCCACCACAGCTTCGTGTCACTGAAACCTCTGCGTAGGAGGGCATACCCCAATTAGCTCCCTTTTTCTTCTGCCAGCACCAGTGGAAGTCTCTCCGTACCATTATAAAGGAAAGAATTCTTTCAAAAACTCTTTGTAAAGGTGACTCGGATGATCCAATGGAGCCCGGAGAGAGGAGGGGGATTCACAATTTGGTCACTCAGTGTGCCCAGGCACGGTGGCCAGTGTGTCACCGTCATGCCACCTTATCACAGGACCTCTGCAGTACCTCTCTGCCCAGCGGGGTGATGCCAAACAGTAGGAGGCTGGCTGGCCTCGTTAAAGCCCGTTTTGCCTTCCGCTGTTACTTTGTCACCGACCATTTGTGATGTTTAAACGACATATGACATTTCACCAATGAAATTGTGGCCGGCGTTGCTTTGTTCCCCTCCTTCCACAAACCCCGGATGACTTTGAATAACGAGGATCCCAGCTCCGAGAGCCGGGCCTGCTGCGGGCTGCGATATTCATGCAGCATTAGATCATGTTAACATTAGGCATAATCCAGTACAAATCCTCTTAGTGTCACTGGCACTGGAAGGGCTGCTATAATTGCTCGTAGCTTAAAACAGTTTTGCAGCTTTTCTTCACCTCCGCGAGTCGGTTCCAATTAGAGGAAGGGAACTTTCCGAACCTGCGGAGTTTCTATTTAGGACACAGCCCTGTCCTGACAACACGCTGTCAGCCCTGCCGAGCAGATGGGAAAATGTCCACTGTATTACAGAGACATGACAAAAACAGAGGGAGAAGAGGAACATGTGTGCTCCAGTTTCTTTCAAAGTCTCTCGGAAGCACCTCCTCGGGCGTTTATTTTGTTCTGCCTGACACGGCGTTCACGGGGCCGCGCAGCCTCCCTCTGCGATGCCTGTTTTTCAGACAGTGTTCCCATTTCAGAAAGTTGGAGGAGAGAGAGAGAGAGCAGAAAAAGGAGAACAAATCAAAAATAAAAGTGCCTTCAGCTGGAGGAGAGGCAGGGTATTGACCGGCGTGGACAACCCCCCATCGCCCAGAGGCAAGAGACGCGCGGGGTGGAGGAGAAGGTGCTCAACCACAGCCAGCGGGTTATGGTGCCCCGATCAGCAGGGTGATGTGGGTGTCCCTGGGGTGAGCCAGGCACCAGGGCACCCCGTGGCCAGGAAGGTGGTTGTTTGTGTGATGCACACGCTGGTTGGGAAAACCACAATCACCAGGGCACAGATTTGGCCCCTCAGCTCTGCTGGCAACACATCCCCCCATCCCACCCCTCCTGTCCCTGGGGCTCACAGATGCATGTGTCCCAAATCCATGGGTAAGCCATGGCTCGCCTACGGCATGACAGGAGAGGGATGGCTCGACTTCTCCATGCTTGCAAGAAACTGGCTGCCTGAGCACTGTAAGCAACACGGTGCTTCCTCCCTGGCTGTTTAGCTGCCAGAGTCTCTGAAACCATCAGTGTTTTCCCAGGAGTGAGCAGATACCAGCACTGGCTTTACACTTGAGGACCAGGCAGCCAGAGACAGCACCTGCTGTGTCTTGGTCTGACTCCAGAGCAACAAAGGAAACCTGCTGCTGCATTCCTGTTTTCCAAGGGGTTCATGATAACAGCCTAGCGTGCTATAAAAAGTGTTGGCAGAAGGAATCACGGTTAATATGACCATGGCACTGGCCAGACGCACTGCGTGAGAGAGTTCAATTCGAGGCAAGATTTGCTGTAGAAAGCTCTAAATACACGGGAGGTGAAACTTCTTCCAGGCTGAAGGGGCAGTGTTTGAAATGCACGTGCCTCCTGAGAGCCTGGAAAACAACAGTGTGCCAACACGTCAGCTGGTGACCAAGTAATGCATGAGAGTGGGAACCAATACAGCAGGTCACCAAAGTCAAACAAGAAAGTTGTCTTCCACTGGTTTCCCCCTTCCTTACTGCAAGTGTCTACTGTGTCTCTGTGCCTGACCTGTCTGAACTACATCTGAACCAGTTCAATGCACTAACCCAGAAAAAGAATTTTTCTGCCCAGGTGAGCTAAATCGGTTTGGTGAAAGGTCCAGTGATTGGGGTGACACAGGAGCTCATGTACCTGGCAGCAGGGACAGACAGAGCAAGGAAGAGGAGTGGGAGACAGTGGAGCAAAGCTTCCCATGCAGCAGAAATGAGGGCTTAGAGTGGCTCAGCCACAACACATGCACAAGACAAGCAATGCACAAGTGAGCAGGTACGAGGTAAGCAAAGACTTGGGGGTGTGAGATTCGAGAATAAACCAAAGATTTTTGCTTTCTTTTCTTCCTTCCTTCCTTCCCCCCCATTCACCCACCCATAGTAACAGAAACATGAGGGAGGAAATGAATTTCAGGAACCAGGTCTGGAGAGGAAGACGTACTCCTTGCTGCCTCCTGTTATGCTTGGCTCGAGTTGGACGGACACACCTGGCCTTCCAAACAGGCACTATTTATACCCCTCCTTCCCCGCAGTGGTGTGTTCCTCTTCCCCCGCCTTGTCTGCTGGCCACCTGCCAGGACACAGTGGAGAAGGGACCCCAGTGTTGCCTGGTGCAGACAGTGGCTGGCCTTGGGGAGGACACTTTCTGCTGCCAACACGCTGAGCAGCCAATCCATCATCTCCTAGCACTGGCTTTGCCTTTCCTTCTCCATTTTTCTTGGTGCACAGATGTGGCTGCTGTAGCTAAGCTGCATCTCCCTTCCCTCTCTCAGCTGCCCCGGGAGCACAGGAAAGGGATTTGTGTTTTGGGTGCTCCACGCTTGCAGCAACTCTCCCAGAATTCTTCTACTCTTAGTTCCTCGGTGCTGCAGCTTGTCCCCAGCCCATGGCACCTTCCATCCAAAGTAAACCTCTCTGGATGAGAGATAGGGATTTGGACAGCCCAGACTGGTGCTATCATGCTGATTTCAATGCCGTGCAGCACAAATGGAGCAGGTAACTCCATGCAAAGAAAAGAGGGAGTTAGACATAGAAATACAGCTAAATGTAGACTACCGTGGAAGGAGCAGAAAAGAAGCAAGTCCACAGGCATGGTCAGCTTAAATTTCTCCCTGAAAAAGAAACTGGGCAAGCGGAATCAAAATCTAATTCACCTATACCACTAAATCTATTTTCCTGATGGTAACATAAGCCAGGCCTAGAGGTTTTTCATGACCAGCAACTGCAGCAAAGACATTCACCAAGAAATGGAGCCAGTCCACTGTGACTGTGTGCCCTCTGCTCAGCTCCTCTAAGACTTAACAAAGGCAGCTAAAGCTGTTTCAGCCTCTGCATTGCAGCTGGTCCAGCATCAGGACCTTGCTGGTGGATCTGCAAATCCTGCTTGATGTAGCAAACAGGAAAATTACCAGGGGGGAAATCAGAGTGTAAACCTGCCGAGCCAGCAGCTAGTCAGCAACGCGCCCGTTCCTACCCTCTGGTACCTGCAAGGTGACCTCCCCATCCGTGGAGGAGAGCAGTTCAGTTTAATAAACCAAACTTGATGTTTCAATCACTTCGTCTTCTTCTTGAAGGGATAGCTAGCACTGAAATGAGAGTATAAGGAGCAAGCCAGTAAATGAAAATGACCCAGCTTTATGATGTTGAGAAAATCTACATAGAAGTTCTGACTTGCTGACATGCAGACCTCCTGCAGCTACCAGTGGCCTCTCTGGGGTCTGAAAGCAGGCCACGATAGACAGCAAATTACTGACTTCTTTTTGCACATCTCTGGGGATTTTCCAAGAATTCCTGCAGGACTTTTTTGACTCTGCAACAGAGAAGTTCACTGTTCAGGAAAAGAGTGATTCACTCCCTGAAGAGTTTGCTTCCATAAGATTTGTTAGTAACGGGGAAGGGAGGTTGGAGACGGCCATGTAGGGAGATAGTTGCTCATGTTTGCACCATGTGTATTCACATGAGCAGGCAGAGTGCCAAGCAAGGATGTCCTCTTATTCTCCTATAGCCGAATGTTTTCCTCCTGAAATGCATCCTTGCCTCCCGGCTCCCAGCACACCCTCAGCCATTGGTATCAGGTGACATTTGCCCAGAGGATGCTCCCTCCGCTGCTTTCGTTCAATCTCAGCTCCATCCTCAGATCCTTTCATCATATTTTACACAAGGCAGAGTCACACAACAAAAATTTTTTAAGCAGCTCTATCTTTTATTACCAAAGGAGACACCCTGATAAATGAGGAAAGATCCTTTCCCTGTGATGTCACGGCAACATGTATTCAAATTCATTTGATGGAAACAAATGTGCTTAAACTTCTTCAAATGGGAGAAGGCTGCCTCAGAAATTATTTCCATTTTCAAGGTCAGTAAGCAAAGAGTCGGTCCATGCTCCTTGGAGACAAGCTGCAATCAGAGAACGCGGTTCCCCTGTCAGGCAGCTGTTATCTGCATAGTCCTTCTCTGCCATTTGATGTGCCACGGGCTCCTTGTCACTTGGCTGCGAGATATTTTCATCATTCCTCCAGCTGACACCCTTTGAATTCCCTTTTTCCTGGTGCAGAAATCCCCACATCTAATAGCAGAGGGGGATCAGGATGCATCTAAACCAGCTTGGGCTCTTTCGTGTACTGTTTGCACAGGGTCATTTTTACAGAACGTATTTCATACGCATCTTATAACCCCTTTAGCACACTTTGTGGCAAATAAATACATAGATTTTAATAGCCACTTGAATTTGACCCAGAGGGGAGTGATTAGATTCTTAATGAGCTATGCAGGGTACATTCTCTACTGGCTAAATCTTGAGGTGCTTACTCAGGCAAATTGCCACAGAGGCTGAGGCTGTGTAAAACACTTCCAGATGTGGCAGATGTGGTCCCTTCAAATTAACTAGAAGACTAAGCATCATTCATTTCAGCTCCAAGAAGGAATATCAGCTTAGCTCGCTGGCTGATTTACAGCGTCTGATCTCTCGTCCCTTACGCCTCCTGCCCTAACTGTGAAGGCAAAGTTGAGGAAGCACAGACAGGGATTCTGGCAAGACATCAGGTTTATTTTCTCCATGCCAATGAAAGGTTGGATTATAGGGTGACTCTTATGCTCAGCAGGGTATGATTACACCACGCATTTTCAGTGAATTAGAGGCAAATCCCTGATGTGCTTCTTGGCCCTGGGGTCCCCCTGCCAGTTTCAATACACCCCAGCGAGAATCCCCTCCAGACCCACAAACCCCATGAAGGGACTCACCGAAGGTGTGCAGAGTGTGAGGCACTTAGAGGGCGGCAAGCTGAGTGCCACGGGGTGCTTTAGGCTGAACTGCCACGGGGAAGGAGTTCACACACTGCAACCACTGGGAACAGCCGATTGCTTCAAAATGCTAAAAGGCAGAAAAGTTCTATGACCAAAAATATATACCTTTGGTTTGAGATCCTAATAAGGTTGCTTCATGAAGAGTGTGGCAGCGTTACTTATAAAACATAGAGACGAGAGAGCGGAACAAAATGAATCTCCAGTTTTAGCAGAACCAGAAACAATTGCTGCCAAAGTGCAACTTTTTAACCTGGGAGACTTTTTCATATTGCAAGGGATTCTCTCCCTTGTGCATCTGTCTCAAGGACCAATGGGAAAGGCACTTTTTATATTTACAGGCTTGGAAAGGTCTGTAAACGTGGAAAGAGACCAAAATATCTCACTTCTCTTTCAGAACTGTTTGAATGCTGATAGATACCGAGGAGAAATTATTTCTCTTATGTTTAGATCACACAATATTTCTACTAATATCATCACATATTTCTGTATTAGCTATAGCTGCATGAATAGCATGTACATAGAGTAGAAGTAGCCTCTGTATATCATAACTCTACGTGTGGTATCAACATGACAGACGTACTATGATGCAGCATAAAATATCCTGTATATTACTCTGCTATACACTGTTTAGCAGTTTAACACCATGTCTATCTTGTGCTGGATTGTCGTATAGAGCAAGATGTAATCTTCACAGCTAACAAGGAAAAGTCACAGGAAAAACTAAAGTGTGAATAAAGAGGACAAACAGTAATATGACCATAGCACATTCAGTACAATTACTCAACATTACCCATACAGTCCTCTCCTTACTTCCAGCACCAAAGGCAAGGCAGGGCAGGGTTTGGGGAAGCTTTTACTTGGCAGGCAGAATCTGGTTTGGATGGACTTAGAACTCTTCAGATTCTTTCAGAAATTCCAAAAGGACCTTGCAAAGTGCACAGGGTCCACTCCCGTGACCAAACTGCAGCACTGGAACTGTATTCAGGTGCTGTGTCTCTGCTGACCATGCCAAGGTGGCCTCAGCACTGGGGCTGTCTTGGGAACGAATGTGAAACCAGAAGAGGTATTGATATATCGTAATACAACCGGGGACACAAACGTTACTGTAGCAGCAGTGAGTTTAATAATCTTACTAATGCCCCAGAGAGAAAAAGGAGGGGGAAAGCTCTCTGCTGCTTCTTTAGCTGAACAGAAACCAGTAGCTGCTCTAAAAAGTGATGATGAGGCTGGCTTCTCTTACCCCTTACATGTTGCAATATCCAAAGAGTGACTGCGAAGTCAGCCTGTTCTTTGCTATTTGTTGCAAGAAAGCAGCAACAATTTCCTCACCTACTCGTTGATTTTACCACTTCCACCAAGTCCTGCATTCAGATGAGTTCTGGTCAAATAGTAGAAACAAATAACAGAATTTAAATAGTACTGTGAGTAAAACAGCTAAATTTCTCTCTCTTGGACTTCTAGGAAGTAATCACTGGTTTTGAACACTCAGAAGCCTGTTAGCCTTGATGGGAACGCTCACAAACCGTGACCATCTTGTTGATTTTTACAGAACTGCCGGCTGTGTTTGGTGAATGAACACATCCTGAAGATGCTCAGTCAACCATCCGTCAGCAGCACCAGGGACTCTGTGACTTGTGTGCTCATCCATGGGCTGAGAGCACCATACTTTAGCTCAGCTGTGGAAGGTTTGATGCAAGTGCTCTGCCAGGGGCTAGATGCATATGCTTATGTGCAATAACAACCACATCTTTGTTGTTAATGGTGCGACATCAGTGGCTTCAGCCGCTATGGATGCAACGCCGATGTAACCCATGGCAATTCCAACAAGTGCAGGAGTTATACCACAGTGTCTCATGACTGAAATCATGACTGGCTCACAAATGACCCATGTGTCAAAATGGCTAAATCCACTCCCAGCCTTAACTGAAGTAAGCAGCGCTGTTAGAATTCAAAATTAGTTCCTGCTCTTCAGACCCCTGCAAAAAATAGCCCCCTTCTCCCATCTCAGAAAGACCTGTATATTCCATCATTCTTCATTATAAAGAGGTGACTCATGAGCTAATGTGACTTCTGGAAAAGACAGGCAATAAAAAGCTATTCTTTTTTTTTCTCTAGAAAAATTTCTGTGGGTCATTGCAGCTTTAATTCAGAATTGTATTGACTGATTTCTTTCTGCATCCTAAGGAGTTGCTAAGCAACATAGATTCTCTCTCGCCATGCATTTGTCAAGACAGAGAAAAGTGGGAAGAATCAGGAAAAGATTCTCCTCCTCTAATATATCTATCAAGCCACAGACTATCCCTTATTTCAGTCTCACCCAAAGTTATACTGCTGATATATTATTCACTTCCTCAGTGCTGTAGCTGGTTCTAGAGTTTGAGTTCAAAACCAGTGAAGCTCTGATTTTTGTTCTTGTTGATAAGGCCCCATTGACTTTCACCCATGAGATCACCCTCAGTCTGTGGCTCATAGATCTGCTTATAAATTATAAATAGGCAGTGAATAACCCATCGTGCCAAATTCCTAGGCTGTCCTTCTCATGAGAAGCAAAGGGTTGGGGAACAAGGAGCTCCTCAGCCTGGAGCTCTCTGAGGTCTGTAGAAAAGGCGAGTCTCTCCAGGCAGCCAGCACAGCCTGAATGCCACCATTTGGGCTTTACAGACACTGCACTTTTGTTTTGTGAGCCACTGCAATAACACGGTCAGTCAGAGAGGGTTTGCCAACACCGTGATGGCACACTCTGCAGCCCATACATTCAGCACAGGCAGCCTATGGTTTCACGGCAGTGCTACTTGAAAGCTCTGTCAGAACTCAGCATGTGGTCACCAAACCTATATAAAAAACCCCACCACATATTCCATTTTAACATCTAACACCCTCTCCAAGACAATGGCCACCAAGTTTTAAGGATTTTCTTCTTTTCTTTGCCGTTTGACAAAATGATTCTTTGCTGGGTGTTAAGTGTCTACCTCGCCTCAGAAAGGAGAACTGGTATTTGCCACCTGTGTCTCTTGCTCTCTCAGAGTTGTGCTGCAAACAGTTTTGTACAAGCAGTAAAAGTATAATTTTTGTGTTGTTGTTGAAAAATTCAGATATAACCTGGAATACAGAGAGGTAAAGCCAAATTTTTCAGTCCACTGCACTAAGGAAAACTAGGAAAAAAATCTATTGATTTTAATGTCTTGATGTTATGTATAGTCAATGAAGCCATTCCTTACTCACTGAGAACAGAATTTCTGCTTCTTTGCTGCACTTTAAAGTCAGGGCTTTTTGCCCTCAGAAACATCCATTTTTAACTTCAGTTGACAGCACGTATCTGAGAGCTCTCAAACTGGACAGCAGAAAAGTGTTATTGACTGACTTCACCCCTGTTGTTCATCATATGATAAGTTCGACTTTTCCTGAACAGCCTTTTGAGGGTCAGAATCAGCAACTCCATTTGCTTATTCTGAAAGAAACATCACAGTTAATGTATGGAAAATTGTAATGGAAAATTGTAAAATTTTGCTTGCATTTCAGAAACTTTGTCAAATGTTGGATGTGGCTCCCTGTGTTTTTTCTGACACTTTAACCACAGTATTTTGAGTATGGCTTCAGTAACATGTTCATATTGTTAAATTGGTTTATTTTGAATGTATTTGTAGTTCTTAATATCCATTTCCTGTTGCTATTCTTGCACTTATTGTCAGATACATGGGTAAAAAACATTGGTTCTAATCATATACTAGGAGGTTGATGGTATATATACAAATAATATATAATCACAGATAAGTACACCAAGTGCCTGTCTGTAGAAATTAACCTAAAGCAAGTCAGGAAAGGAAAGAATTACATATGACTCCATGTGCAGGTTCAAAGGAACTCAAAGGGCATCCACCAGCCCATCCCATGGTATGGTGGATGAGACAGAGATCCAGTTTCCCTTGGGCAATCAATGTGGATTTCCAAATTGTCTGGAATTCTTCAAGGTGCAGAAAACCCCACCCAAGTCCTCAATTTCAGTTCAAGGACTGTGCACAGCTTGAATGGGTCTATAGTACAAATGCAATCACTGCACGCTGGGAAATTTCCCTCAATCAATAAATAACAAAACTTTTCAGGTCTGAAAATTTAAATACATTTTCTACAATCTCACTCCCTTTTCTTATCTTGAAAAATCAATATGATATGCAACTCCAAACCCTGCTGAATATACAGTTCAATTTACAGGTCTGGTGCAAATTCCTGTGCTTATGAGCCACCAGTCTCAGTAGATTTGAATACTCACATGAACAAACCCTGTAAAAGTGATTTTGGGATTAGGTTCTATTTATTAAAAACATCAAACTCTTTTTTTTCCCTTATTTTTTTCAATTATACTGTCTGGGGTTATTGAGTGCTGGTAATGCATCTGAGTCAGAGTCTCTGAGAGTGTATGTAAATATATATGTGTATTTATATAGAGCTCGCTGTATTTATAACTGTGAATCTTGAGTGTGGTACAGCAACCCACGGAACAAAGCAAATTGGAAAAGCACTTTTCTTAAGCAATAAGAAGACGTGCTATCAGTGCCTTTCTGCACAATTACTGCCTGCCCCTAGGGCACAAAGTCAAAGGTTGGCTTTCTCAACCACTCGATAAATACTTTAAATCTCATTCGTGTTGCTACTTTGACATGAAAAGGGGAGGGAAGGAGGGGGGAAGATTAATAAGTATGCATTCATTAGGAGTTGCCACTGAATGTCTTTACCTGCGCAGATCATCCTACGCTTGAGAACCTCAGAGACCTTTGCAAACACTGTTGAGTCACGTCTCACCACACCTGTGAGACTTATTAGCCTGATCTTGAAGTCAGCCTGTGACTTTCCATGACTATGCCCGGAGTTTGGCTCAGTCACTCATTTTTAAATGCATCTGCAAGTTTCCCAACAAAAAATTAACAGGGAAGTTAATTGACTTTGCCAGATTCATGCAGGGAGCTGCAGCAGCTTGGAACTGAGTTGTCTCCTGTCTTCTGCTCTGGACTTTGTGACCAGCCTGACATTTGACACCTCTCCTAGGAGAACAGACTAGGAAAATACTCTGGATCAAAAATCATGCTCCAAGTCCTTCTTCCCCAAGCTAATTCTGCTAATGTGGATGTATTTGAAGAGAACCAACCTTCTGTGCCTAAGTTAAAACACATTAGTGGAGATCCGTGTCAGCACACCCCATTTCCTGAGTTAGAAGTCACATCAGTAAGAAAAATGCTCTGTTCAGTCATCCTATGTCAAATTTGACAGCTGGAGTAACTTTACCAATATTTAGAAAGGAAAAAAAAGCAAGACTTGGGAGACACGGGGTGGACAATTTTGGCTTAATGCAAAAGAAATGAACAAAACCGTTACCTTTGAAAGCAAAATAGGAAAAGAGAAGCTGCTTTACAACTTTATTCGCAGTATCTGGTAGCACCTGCACACTAAAAAACAGCACACCACAATGAAAAAACATTGATTAAAACATATAACACGCTCTAGTCTTTGCACATCCTGCTCACCACCTTGTTTTTCCCCCTCTCTGGAAATTCCAAAATGTACAACGATGCAATGCACATATCTCATTTTATAAGGTTGGGCTGCAATGCAGACTTAAACCCCAACCTTGTATTTTCCTCCAAGGAGAACAACTCTGCATAAAGTTCCCTGGAGCATGGCTATATACCAGGCAAGTGCTTTGATACACCACAGCTTTGCATCAGAATGAGAAAGTGAAACAGTGACTGGTATTTAACACTTGTTTCTTTTTCTACTTGCCAGTGACCAAAGTGCCTTCAAAAAGTTCCCGGAAAACTCCAAGAGAATTTTCTATTCTGAAAGTAAATAGATTTTTTTTTAAAAAAGAATTTATTTCATTTTGGCTCTACCGGGATGCTAAACCAAATCCCTCAGTATAAAACCTGCTGCAGAGCTGCTGCCACCTCTTCCATAACAGAGTCAGGATCAACACACCTCCAAGTTGACTTTAACTCTTCCCTTTCGAACCCTTCAAAAATTGCCAATATGTGTGCAGCCTTCGAATGCGTTCTACTGTTTGCTATTTGCAGAGCAGCTTGCAGCATTTTTAGGATGCAATGCCCTTCACTGCCACACAATAAGTAGCTTTCCTGCATGGGATGTACCCTCTAGGCTGAGTTATAGCCAAATCCAGAGAGAAGGGCCCCGGAACAGCCTTCTGGACAGCAGAGTCCATCAGGAGCTGCCACATAGTGGTGCAACTCCACAGTCTCCTGTGCTTCTGAGGTGCCACCGTGATGCTCCTCATGGCCTCTGCCTCAGGCCGGCATTCCACCAGCTTCTCTGAGTGGTGCTGTGATGAAAATATTGTCATGAAGGTCCATCACAAGGCACAAAAACTGCCTTAGACCCGTATTTTGGTAATGCAATATAAATCACTTATTTACTCGGTAGATTATTTTAAATGTCCCCAAAACACATATACATGTATCTGAACGTGCAGTGCCTGAGCCCACCAAGGTAAGGCTGTGTTGGTGCACGTTCTCGTCAGCACAAAGGGTCCCACTGGTGTCTGTGTCTTGTTGTTTGGATCTCTCCTCATCTGATGGGAGCACAGTAGCTTCCAAATGAGCAGGCAGTTTCCCCCTGCCTCTGGAAGCAAGAAGGCTCTTGCTGGTTGTTTATCCCAACCTGAGCCTGGAATAAACCTTTTGGTAAACAGGCCCCACTAGAATAGGTTCAGATAAAAGAATTCTGTGAAGGAACTAAACCCTTCACATTAGAAAAAATAAATAATTTGTGTTTTTGGGGCAATCCAAGCCCAAACACATCAGGCATATGTCTGCTGTGTTTTATGTGGGCCTCCATCTGCAGCTGTAAGCAATAGTTCCTTTGGTTGCTCCAGAATGTCTTGTGTTTGACCACTGTGTGAGGCTGGATCCCAAGTCCTTTGAAGGCAGTGGGAGTATTTTCATGGAAGCTGCTTGTCTTTGGGTTTGCTTGATGTGGCCTTACAATCAGAACTGAGCGAGAGAAGGGGAAGGCCACACCACTGCCACTAGGATGGATGTCATCTCAAACCACGGCCAACAGCACAGGCAAACTGAAGGAATAATTGTCATGGAAATTTCCCAGGAAGGAAAGTGGTTTCTTCCAAAGTTTTGGTCTTAAGGATTTACTGTAACAACAACCAGAAGAAAAATTATCTTCTGCGTTTGTGAAGAAGGAGTAAGCTGAAAAAAGAATTGCTGGCTCCTCTTCATGGTAATAGTGATGGAAATAATGTCTGATTTTGCCCTGTGACCTTCCCATGCACTTCCTTTGGAAAACATAATTCACCTCGTGTCTACAGTAACTGCTGCCTTCCACCTCCAGCCACTCAAGAGGGAAGAGGTGTCACATTTTTCCTCTCTCCTCACCTACAGAGATGCATTGGCCAACCTGAGGTGCTCCTCACCCAACATTTCCGTGCGGCTGCAGCACTTGGTGAGAAGTGAGGGAGAAGATACCTGGGGTGCAGTCCCACTGCAAGCTGAACCACCTCCCAGGGGCTGCTTCTCTGCAGGAAGCACCGAGAAATCACTGGCCAGACTCAGTACAGGTGATGCTCAGCTTTGCCCATACACAGTGTACGGTTCCTCTGTCAGCACTGGAGAACAGCCTTCAAACTGAGAAAGCACGTCATTATCACAGATAATTTTTATTAAATGACTGCCTTTTTGTCTAGCCCAACCAAGAGACGTTAGTGCTCACTGGCACTGGAAGAGGTATGGAAGTGAGCACTTCCCCTCTGACTATGGGAATTTTCTCTTTATTCTTTTCTCAAATCATTGTCATAAAATTCAAGGTGGAGGCAGGTGGATTTTCAGCCCATGCAAAATTGCCCCGTCCTTTAACTTCTGTGAAGTGGCAAGAATTCATATGGACTGGGGGTGCTGACTGAGCTTGGCTGATCTTCTAACCAGAGCTGATCCCCTGACCCAGCAGGAGAAACAGCCTCTTTTAATTGTTGCTGTGGATGAGCTGCCGTGCCTCGCCATCTGGGCACACACTGAGGATGGGGATGTCCGTGCCCTTCCCCTCTGACACCAGACAGGGACTATGTGCAGTGACACTTTGCTCTCTAAATGGGCGTTTCTTGGCTTATCACACTGGTGGGTTACACTCGTGATTTGGTGCCACAACCTGCACCGTTCGCTGTCAGACCACCTTTAAACGTTTCGGTCTTTTAATTAACAACAGCACCATCAAAATGTTGTCAATGTTTGTGGCATTCAGCTGCCACTCTGATGCCAGCTGCTGTGTGCAGATCTCAGTGAAAACACAGCATTCTGGGCACTTCAGCTTCCCCAGGAAAGTGATTGGTATGTCATGATATATGATATTCCACAATATCACCATAGGTGACATTAGAAGCCATGCTGCCTGCGGTCAGTATCAATGCAATGGACAGTAATGATGGTGATAACCTGTGTCCTTATGAGAAGTTTGGGGATAAGGGATGAAATCTGGGTAAGTCCTTAATAGGTGCATAAATTAAGGTCGTAGTAGATGAGCGAAATATTTCAGAAAAGAAAAATGTAAAGCTAATAGGAGATTTTCTTCACCTTCTACCCTGACTGCTTTAGGAGCTGAAGAATTTCCACCTGCCCCTGTCTGCCCTCACAGGATGCAACACAAAGGTCTTACAATAGAAACAAGTACAGATTTATCAACACAACCCCCTGCCTGTGGTCAGCCTTGGCTCACGCTGGGAGCCTCACCAGCCTTGGTGTGGTCTCTCCCATGAGTAACTGCAGCTCACTTTCTAAGGGTTTAGCCTCATCACCAAATTTACTCCAGTTCCGGAGGGGCAATGACTGATTGCTTTGTTTTGTGGGCAGCTTCAATAATGCCTCGTAGTGCCTGCAGAGACTCTGGCTATTAAGAGCTGGCCCTACCTGGTTTGTAATGGATGGGTGGAAGAGACAGCATGAACTAACTAACTCCCAGGGTGCACTTAGTCCATCACACCACATTATCTCCCATTTTCAGCCATTTGTTCTTTAAGCCTTTTCTCAGGTAGTTCATAAAATATTAACATGGAAGGTCCCAGAAATCTCTCTTATTCTCCTTTGCTGTAAGTAAAAAAAAAAAAAAAAAATTAAAATTACAAAAGTGCCCCTCTTCAACCAGCACTTTTGTTTTGGTAGGAGAAATATTTTATCTGGCCTCTGAGATAATACTTTCTGGTTTTAAAAACAGGAAGAAAAGTATAAACAATGTGCAATCAGAACAAATAAGAGGGTGTTTGGTGACCACATTCCTACATGCATATATACAAAGTCTGTGAAAAAAACTGCTACAGCCCATGATTCCTGACATTCAGAATTGTCACACCATTTATTTTAGGCTTAAGGTTTATGAAAGATTAAGGATGATAAGACCTACTGCTAGTTCTAAGCAGTCTGGGGATCTCTGGCAGTTTGGAGACTGTCCCCAGTGGTTGTGGCAGAAGAACCGAAGAAGCCACAGTAGTGGATGCAGTGCACAGGGAGGCAAAACTCTCCTCTCCGTCCTTGCAGATCTCTGTCACACTTCCCACCTCTGGGAGTGGAACTTCTGCAAGTGCTGTGCAGAGTCTGCAGTGCTAAAACCAGAAGGGCCTCCCTGAAGAAGAGCTCTGCAGGACTCTGGTGCAGGGGCTTTAGCAGATCCTGCTGCAGGGGTGTGGGATGTCTCAGCCCTCAGCTGTGCCCAACCCTCTGCGAGGAGGTACCAGCCCCACATCAGCTCCTGTGCCTCCATTGCACCCAACTGGTTCAGCCCTAAGTTGTAAGTGCAAACTCCTGGGGAGGGTGAGTTTGGACCAAGACACCAAGATAAGAGGGAGAGCACTGGTGGGACTGGTGCTGGACTGGTGTCATCTGTCTTGGGGCGGTGATGCTGGCACAAGGGCAGACACAAGCTGCAGGGTGGCAGAAATTGCTACCCAAACAGTCCGATGGGTGCCTGCAAGTCCAGCCCCTCATGCACTCTTCTGTTGAATTTGTCTGTAGCAGAAGTTTTCTATTCAGATAGGTCTGCTCGCATTTTCTGGGCGATGTCCACTCTTTGATTTTGGGAAAGGGCCAAACGCAGGACAGCAGGCTGGTGTGTAAAGTCTGTGATGTGTAACTGGGGTGCCCCCTGCCCAGTCTCACACTGTGGCCTGTAAGAACCCTCTCTGTTCCCATCAAGCTGTTTTTAGTGGTCTCCAGCCCTTCCTTGTGCCCTATACACGGGTTTGGCACCACATTTACTATGTTGGCTTGAAACTGACTGACCTGGAATGGGAGAGTGAAGAACAGTGTGGTGGTTTCAGTGTAGGACATGTTCTCATCTCTTCGATGAATGCTTTGTTTCTCTTCTCTGTTCTCGTCTACCTGCCCCAGCTATGAAGAGGTTGTCCCAGCAAACCTCGGTCCCACTGGGAGGACAGCAAACGTGTCTGTGCCCCAGCGAGCCCTTCAGTGCCACCACACGGTGTCACCCAGGATGTGCCTGCCCTGCCACTGAGTGGGGATGCTCATGCTGACTTTGGGACGTTTTTTATGGAATTCCCTGCTGGGCAGTGCTAATGGTGGTGTTGCAAGTCAGGTCCTGGGAAGGAGATAGAGAGGTGGCCATCAGAGGTACACTGTGGGGAAAAATTGGGGCAACTCATCTGAGATGTAAAAGGTTTTGGATGGATTTAAATGCCAAGGAAGGGAAGAGTAGGATATTTTGAAGTAACAAAGAATTAAAACATAAAAAGCAAGGAAAGAACCCTCATCAGGTTATTGTATAAAGCTGCTGAAGCAGTTCCTAGAGACAGGAACACTATGAAAAGTTGAGCAAGCACTCCTCCCATGTTCACTGGAAAACTGATCCTTGTTCTCAGCTAACAGTTTGATATCCATAAGAAATACTGACTCACACCCTACCGCAGGTCTTACATAAGTGCTCCAGACACATCTGTTTGCAGACATTACGATCTGTGTCTTTGACTCTCTGTACAAGTCTCATTATAAATGATGAGCCAATAAATACTCCTGGAAAAGTTTTTACGGTGTTTTAGTTGACATTTGGGAGCTTCAAAGAATCACATAGAGCTGCCTTCAATCTATATGCGCTGCTCTTCATTGATTAGATGGGATCATTGATTTCTAGCAAGATCAAAGGTAGAAGACAACTACTGGAGAGGATAAATATAGGGAAGACCTATTTGAACCAATTTGCCAGTTACTTGCTATAGTAGAAGCTGGTTTTCCCATATAGCAGCCTACAAAATACCTCTTCCACTTTGACATTATTCCAGCAATTGTTTGAACATGCAGTATCAGGGTTTCTTCTTCCAGCCCTGGTGGCTCCCAGTGTTAAAACTCTTCTTCTGCAATGTGGCCTGCTGTTGGCCACAGATTGCTTCATCCATGAGCTTCCATCGCCTCTGGTGCAGCTTCTCTCTTGCCTTGGGCTGCCCATCTGAGCATCATTTTACTGAGCCCCTGTTGAGGAGGAACCCGCAGCTTTCAGGAAACAGGGATGTGACAGGGAAACAAGAGCAGTCATAACTAAATCAAAAGGTCTCCCTAACGATGGCCAGTGGCAGACAAATCGAAGAAACCCATAAAAAGGGTTTCTTAAGAAATTTCTTAAGAAATAAGAGCCTTTCCTGGTGGCATCTCTGTCTGTAGACACCTCCAGAAATGGCACTCATATCAGGAACGCTGAGTGTGAAAGCTTTTGATGGACCTTTTTCCCATGAGTTTCCCTTCTTTTAGAAGTCATTTCTAGTAACTGTTCAGCCCAAATAGGTGAGATGCATTTTGCCTTTACATTGTTCACCAGGCTCCTTTCCAGTTCGTGGCCACCCAGTATCCAATATTTTTCTAAGCACAATTGCGAGTAGTTTGGGGTTTTTTTCAGTTAACATCTGCATTTCGAGCTATTTTCTTCAGCTCTATTAGCTAGGATTTTTTTGAAATTAACATCCTTAATTGGATCAATTTGAAAGGATATTAATCTTCTATCCATTCATTCAATCTCCCATTCTACCCACTGGGGTTCACAACCCTTCTGAATCTGAGCAGCACCAATGAATACAAATAATATAGAGTACACATATGATATCAGATCATTAGTGAGAATGTTAAATAAGATTGGGTCTCAAACTGATCTCTGGAGCACCTAACTTTCCAGCTATTCCCCATCTAACCACGTTGATGACTAATGATGCCTTCTACAGCCAAGCAAATGAGGTTTTGGCTTACTGCCAATCCCAAAAAATCAGGAGAAAGCAACAGAGGAGCTGGTTTCAATCATGCTGAAAAGAAAAAATAAAATCAACACTTTCTGGTGAATCATAAAATCACCTATATTCAGTTTCGATCAGGTGGTGTTTTTCCTCACTTGATTGACATGGTGGTTTTGGTTTGGTTTAAAACACTATCAAGTGTTTTAAAACTCGCTTCGCTGCACATTGAAGGAAAAATTCTGAACAAAAAATAGCTTTGAATGAGAAAATACAAAAGCTGCTTCTCAAATGATCCACTTGGATGTCAGATTTATTTTTTTTTTTAGTGTGGTTAATTATACAAGACTGAACAACTTAGGAAAACTCAGACAGTAAGTACCAAGTTTAAGTTTGTAACTGACAGATCTACATTTTTCACTCCCTCCAAGTATGGCCTACTAGAAAAAAAGAAAATTTTAGATGAAAAATTACATTCATTTCTGACCATCTTACACCAGGTTTTAATTTATTTTTAACTCATTTTCTTTTTTAGCATTTGTGGCATGTAAAAGGGACGGGTAATTACAGTGATTTTTCAAACTTACGAAGCATTACGGCTTGCTGTTATAATTAACAATATTCAGCTCAGAAACGCCTAAGAGTGCTTATCCGTGGCCAGAACCCTGTGGCTCGGGGCTCCGAAGCAGCACAGGGGAGCGGGCAGGTGCTGCTGCTGAAAGAAGGGAGCTGGACACCCGGGTGGCTGCAGCAAACTGCAGCACACAAGGAGCTGAGCCCCGGGACAGGAGCGGACCCTGCCTTTGGTGCGCTCTTCCATTTCGCTGCTTTGTAGTTGGCGCGTATCGCGTTCAGTCGGAAAGGGACACACCGGTTGGAAAGGAGAGCAGCGGCGGGTGTACGCGGCGCCCCTGGTTGTGCGGCGCTGCCGAGCTGCTCCAGGCTGCTCTGCATCCTTTGGGGCAGAGAATGGCCCCGAGCACCCCAAAGATGACCTGCTACCCCTTCCCACCACCCCCTCCCTGCCGGCGGTGCGAGACAGCCCCTCTGCGCAGGTAGGGCAGCTCGCAGGAGCCTCTTGCAAGCAGAATCTAGGACAGCCGAGTCTTGGTGCAAACTCATTCCTTCCTCGACGGGTGACAGCCAAGCCGGTCTCCCCAATTATTCATTGCCTCTCCGTAAAGTTTCCTCCTTGTTTTCCACTGATGCCCCAGTTAAGAGCTAAGCTGGAGGCAGAAGAAAGGAGAAGGGATGCTGGAGCGCTGTCCCAAACGGCAGCCCAGAGCCTGCTGATTATACCCAGGCTGAGAGTCCTCGGTGCGTGCGAAGGGAGGAAGGGGAGAAGGGAGATGCTTATTAGACCGAATGGGAGTTGTGTGCGCGGGAGAGGAGCGCTCTGCGGCCCCGAGGACGTAAGGAAGATGTGCTAACTTTGCTTTATAGTATTCATGCAGATAAGGAAGACTCTCCGTCTCCAATCATGAATCCGTATTATACAGTATACTCCCAAAGGCCATAATTACTTCCAGAAGCAGAAATTTGAATGACCCAGATAATTAGTTCAGTGCAGCTGGTCCAAAAATTATTTACATAAAAGCCAGTTTTACTTGAGGGGGAAGAAAAACAACCTTGCTACCAAAAAGCAAATGACCCAGTTAGCTTCGTGCAATGAGTGTGAGGAGGCAGAGCACGAGTGGCAACACGGTGGCCCAACCATCATTTCTTCCCTCTTGTTTTCAGAGGGCACACACTGGCAAACGAGCCTCTCTGTAAAAAAACATGCAGGAAGGCAGCAAACAAACAGGAAAACTGCATGAATTTGACCTTATGTTTTCTGTGAGAGTCGGTCCCAGGGAGGTGTGAGGGTCCACAGCACCCGGAGGAGGACAATTCGCTTGCACAGCGCAGGCACCCAGGGAAAAGCGAGAGGGGCAAGGAGCAGCACAGCTCTGCTCCGGGCACTGGGGGAGCTGGCGTTGGTCCTTCCACACAGGGGACTGATGCAACTGGAAACTAATCACTGTGGTTCTCTGGATTAATTTTTAACCAAACGCAGTTCCTCTGTCCAGCTTAGCACAAAGCTGGGCAGCAGCAGGGCAGTCCGGGCAGGGAATGCCCAGCAGAACTGTAGTTAAGGTCTCATGGGGCCCCGCACTGATATTTCAGAGGTTTCCCTCTAAACCGCTAGGTTAAAAAGGAAAGAAAGGATATGCTTTTAGAAAGCATTTAATTTTAAAAGCAGCTGAGTGATTCAACCCCTTGCTGGTGACTCTGTGCACTTTTAGCATGAACAAATGGGCGCACCAACCATGGCCAGGTTGACCACTGCTGTTTATTTACGACTGTGTCCCGTGTGCACAAGCCCTGAGACTCTGCTCTGCAGTGCTCTGATCCCATCCCAGGGTCAGTTCCTCTGCCCCTGCCACGGCTTTCACCCTGCAGGCAATGAGGATGGTGGCTCAACCCATTCACAGCTTCCAGACAGTGACGGTCACCCACCACGAGTACATTGGGGACAAACTGGTTCTTGCTTCTGATAGACTGGGACACCCTGTCCCCTGCCCATCAGTGAAAGATGTGCTGCTGCAAGCACAGCAAGACACAGAGGCGCAGGTGTGTGCAAGTGTGAAGAAGAAGAAAGCCTGAGCAATATATTCTAATTTATTGTGTCCTCACATCTTTGCCACCTTTTCAATCATGCTGTGGCCACCACAGAATCTGACTATTGCTGTATGCCAGGAAAGGTATCTGCTGTCCCCAGTGTGCCACAGGCATCGTCTAGCATCACCACTCCTTAGCACCCTGTCAAGGTGTAAGTGGTTTTGTGCTGCTGCTTCTCAGAACGTTCACTCAGTCTGAGAACACAGCTCTCCTCCCCCAAAAGGAACCAGAAGACAAACAAAATCAGTGATAAACAAAACAGGATAACAATGATCTTTTGTATTCAATAGAGAGCACAAAAAAGCTTACTTAAAAAAAAACACCCAATTGTTCTCCTAAAATGTTGTAAAATGTATAAATAACGACAGTAAATTGCTATGCGTCTCACCAGCATCCCATTATTGCTTGGTATTTAGTTTGCCATGGATAGCCCTTGTTACTTAACAGCATAGTAAATAATCAGATAACATCCCCATAACACCTCCGGATCTGATTCCCCTTCCACTTACACAGCTTTTATGCTAGTATGTGCCCATTGCCTTAATGGGGTTAATCTTGATTTACAGCACTGTAAATGGAAAGGGCAATTCAAGACAAAAGCAGGCAAGCTGGAGAGGATGTGATTTGCTTGGGGGCTGGGTCCTGAGGGCAGTAACACATACCTGGGGTGGTGGGGTAGCTCCACCAAGCTTAAGAGCCTCAGTTGCCAAGCTAGAGGCAGTGGAAATTCAGGCCCTGCTGTACCTTTTTTTCCCCAGTACATATGCACATCTTGCACAGCACAGAGTGCAGCAGGTTCCCTTCCCTTTCCTTCACCCCACCCTCTCTCCACGTGTCTCAGGGATGCAGGAAGCCTTCCTCTCACACAGCCTGAACCCATGGGGGTCTTCACGATGTGCACCCCAGGGAAATTGTGCTCTGTCCCTTGCCTAAAGGCATTGCACACCAGGTCCTAGGGGAACGTATTGCATGCCCAGAACATGAGCTGACCTTTTGAGGTGGGCATTCAGAAACCAGTTCCCTTGAAGGCTGGGGAAAAATCTGGTGCACCCATCAGCCTCGTTTGCCAAAGTGAAGCTTGCTCTGGTTCATGACTCTCGCGTTCCCGACCCCAAAGGCTGAGCTCAGGCCACTGGCATGGGCACCTTGCATGCTAAGCTTGGGATTAGTGGATGACAGGTCCTGGAGGAAAAATATTAGTGAACAGAAGAGAGAGGAGCTTCTTGCAGGATCAGGGAAAGGATGAGAAAGGGACATCGGGAGCATTTGGGTGAGCAGGCAATGCCATTCTCCCCAGGCCAGCCTGGTTTCCCTCTTGCTGTTTGGGGGCCTGTCAGTGGAGATCTGTGGGCGTGTGTGCATTTGCATCTGTCCCTCTCTTTCGACATGTGAGAACCAACCAGCTCCTCAGATGCTGTCAGGCAGCAGCAACTGAGCTCAGCAGGAGCACAGCAGCTCCCACTAGAGCAGAGCAGGTCCTCCAGGACACCTCTCTCGGAGGAATAGCACAGCTTGGGGTTTTGGAAGCAACACTGTTGGTAAATATATCCTTGTTTACATTTCCTGATCCATAAAGGGAATATTTCCTCTCCTGGCTCCTCGTTGCCCCATGCAGCAGGGGATGCTCGCAGCCAAAGAGGGCACATGGGAGAGGATGCAGGATGTGCTTCTGTGCCCCGCTCTCAGCACTCCCACCACACCCTCGCCCCGTGCTGGGGCTGCTGACAGAAACTGCTTCTCCTCGTGGTCCAGCTTGGCTCCCAGTCAGGGCAGCATTGGTGCCACGGTAATGGGGACTCCCAAAATTAATCCGCCAGTCGGAATTGTGTGCTAAGCAGGTGCTGAAAGCTGGGGCAGGTTTGATGACTGCTGCGTGCCAGGACAACAGCTGGAGGCTGGTGAGCACCAAGGTGGACGTGAGGAGTAGATCTTGACCTTGCATTCACTCCCATTGCAGACATGGAGAGCAGCGGGGGCTTTGGGGCAGCAGCTTCCCTGGTAAAACTCCTCCTGTCATGCAGCAGAAGTAAGTTTGCCCCTCTGGACCAGCTGCTCCCCAACATGGGAAGTTCAGGAACCTCCCTGAGGTACAGATAGACATTTCTACCAGCAACAAAATATGCACAAACATTTTAGAAGATCACTTTTAAATTCCAGCTCTCCCTCTCAGCTGCTTGCCACCATCCGATTTCTAAATAAGCAACATTTCTTACTTCATACATACATATATATATATATACGCATAAACATACCCACCTCGTACACAAAGTATTCCCCACCCTCAAGTCACAGTCTCAGCAGAGTGCAGAGTTAGATCCGTCTCCACTTCATAAACTTGCCCTCTCTGTTAATTTATATAAAGCCATTTCAACCCTGAAGGATCTGGCATCTCCCATTCCTGCCTTTGGAATGTACAGAGCAGAGGAGTAAAGAACAAAATCCTGGGGGTGAGGGGGAATGTTCTGTTTCTGCTCAGTAACATGAAACATCATGGAGTTAAATACCAACAAAATATTCAGTGGTAATGTTTAATATTGCTGGGAACTTGTCACCTCCACTTACTGTCTTGAAGCTGTCATTCTCTCGCAGACTCCCACGTCTGGGCCTAACATGCGTTCCCATTATATACTAGAAGAAAAAAAGAAAAAAAAAAAAAAAAGAAAGAAAAAAAAAAGAAAGCCAAGAAGTGGGGAGAGCCAGTTACTCTGTCTGGGCTACAAAGCTGGGTAGGGCTTTACCCCACTTTTTATCTGCAGGAATAAAATTACTCCCATGGCAGAGCTCCTGATCTGTTCCTTTTCGGGAGTGGCCTCTCTGAAACATCCCTTTTACAGCATCCAAGAGATGCTTTTGGATGTATGGAGATTTGCTCATCCCCAGCCTCATCCCCACTCTGATCCCCTCAGTTCCCAGCCAGAACCCACACAGCTGCTCTGCAGACTCAGGAGAACAGAAAACTTGGTGATCAAGGGACAGAACGGCACCTAAAATAATAGGAATTAAGACTTTGCCCGCCACACTTTAAAATCAACTTGAGGCTGATTTGCTTCATGAGGGTCCTCTTGAAAAAATGCATGGATGCCATTTCGCAGAGCTTGTTTGCAAACTGGGGAGTATTTCTTGCTGCAGCTTGGCACCATCCCAGACTTCTCCCTTTCACTGCAGGAAACTCAGGGGACGCAAAAACAAGAAGTCAAAACTCTTCCCAGTCAGTGGGAACACTGCACATCACACTGCAAACAGAATCAGGCCATCCTGCCTGTCCCTCTGGTTTCTGTAATATGACTTATTATCCCTCTAGGCTGAGTGGTTAATGAAAATTCAAACTCCTCTAGCTTATTCCAGTTAGGAGGAGAGATGGGTGATGCAATCAGGTGTCTCTGCTGCAGTTCTGTTTATTTGGAAGGCTATACAAAACCCTGCTTCTTTCAGCACAGGAGAAACCAAAATAACGACAACAGAAAAGGTAATTTCACTCCTCTTTACTCCTAACCTCCTTCGGTCACTCCCTGACTCAAAACCGATGCCAGTATTCTGCCAGATCCATCAGACCCTGCTAAAACCTGCTACTGCTTCTGTGAGCTCTGCTATTCCCTCTACACCTTTAGCTTTTTTTTTTTTTATTTTCCCCTACAGCAACGAGCATGTTCAACACACCCCTGAAATAACACCCAGCCCAGGCACTGCTGCTGCAGAGCAGCCAAATCCCCAAAAAACACCCAGGCTGCCTTTTGCAGGGAGCTGGAGAGGGGGAGGTGAGATATTCTCAATGCCTCTTGCAGCTGCGTTAGATGAAAGACGTCCCTAAACTATCTTTCTCACAAAGCTTTAACCCAGTTGTAAGAACACTCCCCGCCTTGATCGAATTGCTGCAGCCAAAACTTTTGGTTAAAAAAGGAAGCAAAGAAACAAAACCGGGTGAATTTCGATTTCTGTGGAGTTCAGCAGGGAGGTCCATCAGGCTTATAACACGTTCCCAGAGATGTGCTGTCATCCCTGTGAGCCTGCAAACACACCTTGGCTGCGGGAGGATTGTAAACCACCTCTCCTTTTTCCAGTGCCTCTCAGCATCCCTTTTGAGGACGATCCAAACACCACTTCGCTACCGATGGTTTGGATGCAAACCTGCAAAACATCCAGCGGGGTCAGACCGAGTCACCCGGAGAGCTGTCTCTGGCAGCCAGTGAGAGCAGGTGCTCCAGGAAACATGCAAGAAAAGGGCAAATTCAGATTCATCCTTCCTCTGGCGTGGGCTTCCAGCTTCTGACAAGCAGAACCTAAGGATGCCTTCACATTGTTGTGCTTAACATCCCTCAAGAGTCTTTTCTGATCTCAATCTGTCCGATGACTTTTTGATTGCATTTTGCTCTTGGCCTTCATGGCATAATCTAGCAATCAGCTCCACAATTTAATTACATGTGTTTGTTAAAAATTTACTGCCTGGCCACCCTAAAAAAACCCACCCTGAGCTATTGGATACCAAATAAAATGCTGAGAAATAGTAAATACCTATTCTTTGTTCTTCTTCTCTTTGGTATTCACGGTTGTGTTTTCATTTATCATGTTTAATCAATCTAACCCCACCAAATTTATCCAATAAACTTTTGAGCCCGTTTATTGCCCTTTGCCATCTAAATATCCCGTGGCAATGACTTCCCAGCATAAGGCTCTGCCCGCAACACTATTTGATTAGTCTTAAATCCACTCTGTAATTAATTCGCTGTGGATCCCCTTTTCACTGTCAAGAATAGCAAACGATCCTTCTGTTTGTGCCTTCTCCGCTCCCTTGTGTCTTTTGGCACCCTGCTGTAGTCCACCTTGGCCCCAGACATCTCTCCCCAGACTGAAGTGGCCTGGACTCGTTAATAATAAATTGCTGCTAACCTTGACCATTGGTGCTGGAAGGAGTGGAGAATGTGAAGGTGGTTCCCGCGCCCGCTCTCAGGGTTTCAGTTTCCTGCTTCATTGACCTTCAACACGGCGTCTTCCCGGAGAGTATTTAGGTCA
Organism: Grallaria varia; assembly: GCA_013396735.1. Classification (NCBI taxonomy): domain Eukaryota; kingdom Metazoa; phylum Chordata; class Aves; order Passeriformes; family Formicariidae; genus Grallaria; species Grallaria varia. Next base: position 294,134 of record VWZG01004790.1, read on the forward strand.
TAGGGATGTGAGATAGTGGGAAAAATGGGAAAGGCTACGTAAGGAAAATGTGTTCTAAAAGGGCTCAGGGAGGGGAGGAAGTGAACTTCAGTGGAGACTTTCAGAAACAAGATGTGAGAAATGTATTCATAACTACGTTCAAAAGTAGTACATATGAGTTTTTGTCAGGCACTCATCAGAAATAATCACAAATTACTTTGTATTAATTAACTTGGGTCAGTGATGGAGCTGTTAAGGGAGCTGGTGATTGTTTTCCTGTTGATGTATCTCTAAAGCAAGGGGAAAGACAGGCAATGGAAGGCATCAATATCACTGACTTGCAAACAAAAAGGGAGGTAAAGATGGAACAGTTTGAACTGAAGGCAGAGACAGTGTAAATGCAGCAGCTATTCCTGTTTCCAGATAGATAGACAGAGAGATTATATATCAAATACTACACAGTGACTCAAAACAGTTTTATGTTTACCTGCATTCTTTTGGAAGGAGAATCGCATCCTATGATGAGTTTTGAAACAAAAGTGCTTCCATGGAAGTGTTCATGGAAAACTGCTTCTGGAAGGGTGATAAGCAGCACCAAGAGCATTTTGATTGGAATTCCAAAATTCATCTGCTTTTTATTCCTACAAAGAGTATTTCATTGCAATTTCTTTCAATTTTGCCAAAATTTTCAGTGTGTATGCATTAGGTCTGGAGCTAAAATGGGGAAAAATCATGTTCTGAACATTTCCAGGAATCACCTAATAGGCTAATACCACCTCAGGTATGCTAAAACACTGGAAAAATTGATGGTGTTTATGGCTATTTCTGAATCATTTGGGGAAAAAAAACAGCATTAAGGTTGCACTTAGGAGTCTGAAAGAGCAAGCAATTTCTTATTTCAAACTGGGAGGCACTCACTTCATCTTAGCTCTGACCCTCCTGTTTCCTCTTCCCCTCGAGAACTGGTGAATATTGCCTATAGGAAGAGAACTTTTTGGGTGTTTGAGATCTGTGTGTATTCGACATCCCACTTTCTGCCAAAAAAAAAAAAAAAAAAAAGGGTTTGAGCAACTCTAATTGGAGCCCTGAAGAGAAAGCTACAAGAGGTGGAAAGAAGGCTTTACTGAACATTAATGCTGCGCAGGAGAAAAGCTCTGGCACTCATGTTGGTGGGTAGTGACAGTCCCTACCTGTCAATGCCAATGTGCCACATGGAGAGAAATGCCCCCCTTTCCGACTCCAAGTGCATCAGTGATATATTTGAAACATACCCATCACCGGAGGACACAAGTATGAGAAGCATTTTGTTTTGCAGTGATTAAAAAAAAAAAGATAAAACATTGCAAAAGATTGCCAACAAAATAAGCCCTGTGGTGAACCATAGCCAGCTCCGTGGAAGATCTGGAAAAGACACAAACTTTAAAAAAAAAAAGGAAGTAAAGCGGGGAAAACCCCTGCCAGAAGAAGTTACCACTAATTTGGGAATTACTGGGGGGGAACACCCTGGGGGAGGATGAGGAAGGGATTACTGAGGCCACTGAAAGGGCAGAGAGGATGGTGCAGTGAAGGGAGGATGTGCTGGAGATCCATGACTTTGCCTCTCCTGTGGGTCCGCAGGATGTCCTTGGGGAGACCAGAGGCCCTGGACACCTTCCCAGACACCAGGAAATGTGCTGCTCTTTTGGGAATGGAGTGGGATGGGACGGGATGGGATGGGATGGGAAGGGATGGGATGGGATGGAATGAGATGGGATGGGACAGGATGGGACAGGATGGAGTGGGATGGGAAGGGATGGGAGGGGATGGGATGGGGTAAAGTGCACACCATGGCAGCCCCCCTCTTCCTCCTCCTCCTCCTCCTCTAGGGTGTGCTACAGTTGCTCTTGCACAGAACAAGATCCAAGGATTATGGTTCAAGGATTAGAGATTCATTTTTAGGGTGCTTTCCTTTACAAATTAAGCTCAAGCAGTCTGATTGAGTGCCCATCCATTAGACCCCCCCCACCCCATAACTCTTGAAGCCTTTTGCTTTCAGGCACATTGACAGAGAGGTAAAGTTTCAGAAATACCTCAACCCTACAGGTTTTGTGAAAATAAAGGACTAGGCAGAGAAGAGAAGACCCTCTTCGCTTATCCGCTGAAGGACTAACTGCAAGAGCTCGGCTGTTATCAGGCATCAGAAACCCACATGGATGAGTCCCTCGCTGGGTTTCATTGCTTCTGCTCCACAGGAACTCGCTCACGTATTAACTGAATTTTCCTGTCCTTTCCTTTATAAAGCTAGTGCTCCACTCTAACAGGGATAATGACATATTTCGCCTGAAATAGGATGCTTATGAGGGCCTGGTTTGAAATAAAGATTATAAAAATGTAATGTCCAGCAATTGCAGTATCATCCATGGAGTGGAAGAGAAAGAGACAACACAGACATGTAGGTAGGCAGACAGATAGATTTCTTAATTGAACTCGCTGCTTGGCTGTATTTCCTTTAGGCAAGAACCATAGGTGACTAACAATAAAGGATCATAAGGAAGAAGGTGTAGGGGTTTTAACAAATTTCACTTATCACAGACAGGTTTTCACACTTGCATCTGCCTATACTGAAAATCCCTAAATAATTCAAAGCATTCAGTCTAACATCAGCAAAGTAGTATTCTTCCCACAGGTGTTTAAAGGTAGAAAACAAGGTGGCAATATTTCCTCTTTTAAAATACTAACAATATTTCATTCCCCTGCTCCAGAGCATTTAATATCCTGTATAAATCAATACCTACCTCACTATCAATAAATGAATAATTACATTTCTGCCTATTCCCAGATGCTCTGAAACCATTTATTCTAGTCACTTAATAACAAAGCTGTTATTGCAGGGGAAATTCGAGCAGACATGAATACATAAAGCCAAAAATAGAGAGCTAAGCTGAGAGCTTCACCATAGCAGTGGTTTCTTCCAAAGCGAACCACTACTCACTTTCCCAGGAGTGATCCCAGGATCTCTTCACTTTTCAAAACAATAACTGGTATTATAAAGCTCAGTCAAACAAAACAGAACTTCACTCACTTCACTTTTTCACAGTCAACATTTCAGTGCAACAGAGTCCTTGCTGGTCTGATCAGGAACTCTCTCTATCCCTACCAAAGGACCTGAGGTCCCAAAATGTCCTCACACTGGAGCCTCCGTTTGAAAAGGAGTTCTATAACAAGACTTACATGTCTCTATGGAATAATTTGTTCATCTCCAATCAGCGCTCTTCTTTTGTGCATCTCTGAATGACTATACATCTGGGAAAACTGAAAATATCCATCTTCACCCTCTGGAAGTCTTAGTTTACCCTCGACAACAGCATTACTCTTCCCAGTTTGCTCACTGTCCCTTGGATGCCACGTGTCTGCTGTCAGGAGGCCAGACAGATGTGCATTAGAGGTGGGAGTAATGCTTGTACACACACAGACAGCACATACCAGTCAGAGGAAGAGTCTGGATTTGATGGCAGAGTGGTAGTTTCTCATTCACTGACATTAACACAATTTTCCTCCCGTACCTTGGAGACGACTAAATTAGGCTATGTACAAGTCAAAATACTTCACAAGTATTAACTGTATAAACTTCCCTCCCATCTCAATTAGATACGTGATTTTTGTCTGTAAGAAGGCTCAGACGACTTGCAGAGTTCAGAAAGCACCGTATGTTCTCCCAGCTCCCCGTCCTATCAAAACCTGTTCTTCCTTCCAGACAGGCTGGGTATGTTTCCCATGTCTCTACCTTTGTTTTTGCTCACCTTCCATCCCTACAGGGAGCCCTCAAGCACGTATTTGTTTGCACTTTGAACCTGTGCTTGTTTTCATGGCTGTGCTTTAGCTCAGGCTGGGACCCGATAGCTTTAGGGGAGACAGGGACAAGATTGCCTGAGTGTCAGGAAAGCTTCAGTGCCTTCATCCACAATTCCCCCAATCGCCCCAGCACTCCAAGTTCTCTTTCAGTTGATATCAATGAGTGGAAAAGAATCCTACAGCAGCTCAGAGCAAAGGGTCTGCAGCACAAAGCCCGTGGGCAAGTGCAAAATGATGCCATCAGACTAATGTGGACTGAACTTAACTTTCAGCAGCAGAAATACCAAAAGTCTTTGTGTATATCTTCAAGGATACCATGAATGTTTCTGAATGTATAGATGGTTAGGATGTCACATTTAGCTTTGGGAGGTGTCTTGCATCCTATAAACGCTAGGTTCCAAAAAACATTGCCATATGTATGTATGTGTTTGTATAAATAGATATGTCTAAGTCTTTGTGAAAAAAAGCAGCCTAGAATGGCTGGATGGACAGCTGACTAACTAGACAGCTGTACACATCCATAAAATGAACAGAAAACAAAAAGCTACAGGCACCTCTGAACACTGACTTGACTTCTAAGCCCCTAAGTACGCTGAGAGGGCTGCAGCCATCCCAGGTTCCATCAGCATGACCTTTCACTGGGCACATAGCCCTGGATCCTGCTCTGCAGGTCTCAACAGTCCCAGGAGAACAGGCAGACATGGTGGGTCAGTTGGGGTAGTTTGGTCCTCCATTATTTGGCTTTAACCCAAGCAACAACAGCAAAGCTTTTGGTGGGTATGGTCCGAATGGTAGCCAGGCAAAGAGGACCATGATAATGCAAAAGCCAGGAAAGGCTTGGCAAAGTGTTTTTCTAGGCTCTGTGATATCCACATTAATGAATATTTTTCAAGGGTGAGCCTGAGCACATCCTGTTTCTGTCTTCCAGCAGCCTGCCTGTGTCAGAGGTGGGACAGAGAGCCCCTGCCTCTCACGGCTCCCAGGCAGGGCTGCAGCAGCCCTTGCATCCCAACATGGGCTGTTCAGACATGCTCTCACCTTGAAGCTAGAACTAGGCAAGAAGTTCCTTCCTGACCTGTTATTCACCAATACCAAGTTCAAATAAGTGGTCATTTTTGTGGAAGCTCTCAGTCCCAACGTGGAGCTTGCCCTGCTCGTTTTGAGTCGGAGTGGGATACCTCTGACTTGGCAGCAGCAGGGCAGTAACATCCAATTTGCAAGGAAAAAATGGTCCTAATATAAAAAGACCCATGAGCAGCTCAGGCCAGCTCTCTTCCCTACCTTCAGTGCCCACATGGATGGAAACTGAATAAAGAAAATCTCAGGCACAATTGCAGCTTCTCTACCCCTTCTCCTTGTGAGGACGCAGCAGCTCCCACCTGTGCTGGGTCTGGGCTGGGAGACCAGCAGAACCACCAGGGCTTTTTGGCAGTGCTGCTCCAGCTGCAGAGGGCAGTTTGGCAGACGAGACACACCTGGCCTGTTGTCAGGAGCTGGGAGTTGATCCCAGGCCAAATGCACTGTTGAGATAGCAGATCAAGACTAACTCTACTCAGAAATCACCACGCCGCACAGATCTGTCTGCTTGTGGGATTTGTGCTAGCTTGATGAAAGGGTTGGCTCCTATCCTCAGCTGAACTCTCACGGTTCAAAGTTGTGCTGGCTTTTTTCTGTGTCCTTTGGGGTGAAAAATGTCTTGCAGCTGCTGCTTATAATTCTTTCCCCTATGTTTCAACATTCTCCAGACGAATGTCACCCGAAGCAGCGCTCTGAGAGACTGCAATCATGATTGCCAATAGTCAACATCCAAACTAAAAATAAAAAGCCACAGCATGGGACAGAGACACAAGCAGTACATCCTCTGGCAAAAATCACCCATCACGGGGAAAAAAAGGCCTTGCCCCTCCTGCCCTGTCTTCTCCACGCTTAAAGAAGCTTTCCTCTGTAAGCATCCTCTTTGGTTGTCATCAAGAAATCAAGATGGCTTGTAGAAAGCACTAAGCGAGCTGACCTCCCCTTTTCCTAAGTGTCTGTGTTTAAGAGCCATGAAATCCTGGCTGATCTGTAAATAAGGTGGAGGGAAAGACAAGATTTTTCAGCGGAACATTTATTTGCCCCTTGGAGGAACCTGGGGAGCTGTTACCAAATACTTACTTTTGGCCCCAGAGCTAGCCCATTACATTTTTTTTCCCTACAGTTTCAACAGCCACTTATTTTTTTTATGGAGGTTCATTAGCCTGAAAAGATCCCACTGCAGAAGGGAAGGAAACCTAAGAAAAATATTTTCTGGGAGAGAGCCACAGTTCCTGCCTTGCTTCCGCCTGGCTGTCACTGCCCAGAAGGGAGGCAGAGCTGCTGAGGACAATGTTTGCAGGAGCATTGGCGTGTTGGACACGGTAAAGGGGCAGGGAGCAGAGCCAGGGGCCTGCCTTTCCCCCTTGTTTTCAGTGCAGAGGGTGTTGGGGTGCAGAGCCCAACCCTGCTGCGGAGAGGGAGCCCACCGGGATGGGCGCCTCGGCACCGGGCAGCATCAGCTCTCTGGAGCAAGCCTTCAGGTTGCCCTGCCTTGTACCACGTGTGGCACATAGCCAGCCTGGCAGAAAGAAAGTATGACAAGCTCACAAGGTTTCTCATTTAGCCATCCACTACAGCTCAGGGATTGAGACCTCAGGGTTTCGCCCGGTATATCAATTTTTGTGTATTATACCTGAGATGGGCTGTAATATTTATACCCCTTCTTCCTGATTAGTATTTAACACACAAGGAAAATCTGCTCATTTGTCAGGCTGACCTTGCTCAGAATGGGGTCTGGAGACCAATCCTTTATGTGCTGCCAGTAGCACACAGACTCGGGCTAAGTAAAAACATCGTGTGGCAGCTGATCCCCCAGTTCACTGCAGTGTTAGGGCTGATCCCAGCCCTGAATTTTGCACGCAGTAACCTCACAGGATGAAGACACTCTGAAAAAAATAACGTGACACTCTTCACCTTGTGAAAATAAATAAAAGGCCACATCTTTGAACAGCAGTGGTGAGATGTTTTATTTGCACTCATCTACCCCATGCCTGGGAGACATGAATTCTCAATCGCTATTGCTACACAGTCTTAAATGTGAAACAAACTGCTTCATGTGAATGATAATAATTGTTTCCAACTGGACTCTAAACAGCCAGTTGGGAAAGGATAGAACCGCCTTTGAAACAAAAACGTGGCTCAAGAAGGAAGGAGAAAGATTCTGGCTCTTGTTTCCCATTCTCACAAGTCTCCTGAGTTCTCTACCCCAGCTTGGGCAGCTCTGAGCAGGTCCTTTCCCTGACATCCTGCTCCCTGGGGGAGCCACAACTCCTGCCACATTCTCATTCCATTGAAAGGATCCCCATTTAAAACCACAGTGCTTGATAACTTCTGATATCTTCTTTGGCCCACTGTTTTTAAGAGGTTGCAGAACTAGAAATATGTTGTTGGGAAGGACTTTACTGCCAAGAACAAGTGGCTGATATATTATTAGATTCAGGACTAGAAAGAATGGAGTTTAGACGTTCCCTTATTAAGAAATCAGAATTTTTACTCAGCATTTCCTCTTTGTGTCTTGAAGTGATAAATATGAGAAATAAGTGCCTAATACCTCAAGTCCAGACTCAGTCCCAATGTTGGCCTTCTGCTCCCTCAGAAGTTTCTACAGCCCCATGCATTTGATGAAAAAAATATCATAACACAATATTTTAAAAGTCTGCAGCTGCTTTAAAAGGGGCTCCCTTTTCTCTTGTGGTAAGACATGGGGATTTCATGCGCAGGAGGGAGAAATAAAAAAGTGTCAAATCTGAGTTAGGGAAAGCAAGGAAAACCTTTTCTTCTTTAGTTAGTCTAGTGAAAACACCTTTTCTCCTCCATCGCTGATGCAAAGTACCTACAAAGAGTTTTCCTGCATGTAACACTGGCTGCAGCTACTGCAAGAAGCACTGGAATTACAAATCTGCAGGCTGGTGGAGCCCATATGAGTCATAGGAAAAAGCAGACTCAACTTTCTGTTTAAAAAAAAAAAGAAAGGAAGAAATCATGCTGATTTTCCTGAAGGTGTGGGAATTTCCATTCATTTTCCTGGCCAGATCAACATCGTTACAAGGAGGTAGAGGGGAAGTTCTGAGTCCTTCCCCACCCGTGCCTGTCAGAGGCAGCGTGTGCAAAACCCTTCCCTCCCATGCACAGCACACACAGGATTGAAGCAGATCCCACTTCCAAAGAAATCCTAGGGAAATGGCACAAAAATCAATAAAACCCAAAAATATCCAAGGTACACATCTGACAGGTATTGCGGGCTCACACCCAATAGACTTGGGTTTTTAGAATTTTAGGCTTTTATCTCCTGTTGGCACTCAGGGGTTGACACAAGTAGAATCAAAAATGCATGGAACAAGCTCAGGAGAAGCAAAATGCTTCTTCATGTCTTTAGGCCTGTTTATTTAATGACGCTTTAGCCACATATATCTTTAGTCCAACCCCCCATAAACCCAGGACCAGTGCCCATCGTCCTGCTAAGCCTGCCCCTACCCTCACAGAAAGACAGAATCATAGGATCGATTGGGTTGGAAAAGACCTCAGAGATCATCAAGTCCAACCCTTGGTCCAACTCCAGTCAGTTTACTAGATCATGGCACTCAGTGCCACGTCCAATCTCAGTTTAAAAACCTCCAGGGACGGTGAATCCACCACCTCTCTGGGCAGGCCATTCCAATGCCTGATTACTCCCTCTGGAAAGAATTTTTTTCTGATATCCAACCTAAATTTCCCCTGGCAGAGCTCAAGCCCGTGCCCCCTTGTCCTATTGCTGACTGCCTGGGAGAAGAGACCAACCCCCACCTGGCTATAACCTCCCTTCAGGGAGTTATAGAGAGTGATGAGGTCACCTCTAAGCCTTCTCTTCTCCAGACTAAACAACCCCAGCTCCATCAGCCTCTCCCCACAGGACTTGTGCTCAAATCCCTTCACCAGCCTTGTTGCTCTTCTCTGGACTTGTTGCTCTTCTCTGGACATCATACTGAACATGGGTGTCCCATTGACCAAACCCACCTCTGCTGACATTTCAGACAATCAGATGGACCATCCTTTGAGGCAGGGAGCATCTCACACAGCTAATGGGAGTTCTGGCAGAACGTTCAGCTTGGGCTATTCTGATGGAAATCAGAGGATAACACATCAGATTTTGGGTGCATTGTTTTCATGACCAAGGGTATGTTGCTCCACAAAAATATCTCGCCATCTGTAAATACTCTGAAAGTAAGGGCCTGACCAAGATATGACTGCAGTTAATAACTTCAGGCAGGTTGACTGTGTCCTAATTCACACTTGCTAGACTACATGATTATCAAATCTCAAAGCAGCCAGTGTTCCCAGACATATTTTATTTGAGAACATTGTTATCAGCTAATACCTGTGCCTTATTTACACTAGAATTTGAAATCACGTATGCAAACATATGCTAAACTCCTTGGCTAAAAACCAGGCGTCGGCATACATTGAAACACCTTCATCCTGTCTGGAATATTCTGCAGCACTTTAGCACCCTGATGATGCCAGGGCAGCTTCCAACCTGGGAAAGATGAGTGCTGAGGCAGCCCAGGTGAGATGTGTTCCACACGGCTGCAGTGGGTTTCCCCAGAGAACACTGTGGCACATCTTCCAGGCTTATTTCTCCCATAGAGGCTCAGTGGAGGGGTCAGGCTCTGCTCATGTCCACTTTCAGCACGCCAGGTGAAGTGCAGAGGCCCTTGCGGCAAGAGGAGGAGCTGCTCTCAGAGTAGCAGGAAATTCCACTTTTCCAAGTGTTCCCTAATTAGCACTGTTTCTGGAGGGAGAGAACTTAATGGCAGGGTGCAGGACTGAGCTGGTTACTGAAGGGAGGCACTGGCTAATTCTGGTTGGCCACTGTGTTCGCTGCTCTGGAATATGGTTATTATGAGCTCCTATAACCGGGCTCTGTATTTCTCACTCAGAAACAAACCAGTTGGGACTCAGAGCAGCGCCCCTGCCCAGCCGGTGATGTTTGATGGGCTATCCATGCACAAGTATCATGGTTTCATGTAAATACAGGTGCCAAAGGGGCGCACACTGCTCTGCTTATGAAATACACCCCTACAAGTGCTCCAAATGCCTGCTTGTGATGTCTCCGCAGCCGGCAGTTCATCCAAGCTGAGTATATCTTAATGCTCATCAGATAGCATGATTATCACAACTCAGAGACCACAATTGCCTGCCTAGGCCAAGGACTACCAGCCCACCAAGCCCGTGGTTCCCACCATTTCAGGGGTCTACTCCCTTTTCTCACAGCTTTCTCGCACACGAGCTATAAAATCTGTGCTTGGCAGGTGGGGCAGCAGAAGGTGTTTTGCTGCCCCCACTGCAGACCTAAGCCACAGCTTGGAGACACCTTTGCCCTCACCTTGAGCCTGCTCACCCCTTGGAGCTCTGAGGTGCTCTATAACACAGCCCTGAGATGCTCCATAACACAGCCCAGAGGTGCTCCATAACACAGCCCTGAAATGCTCCATAACACAGCCCTGACATGCTCCATAACACAGCCCAGAGGTGCTCCATAACACAGCCCTGAAATGCTCCATAACACAGCCCTGAGATGCTCCATAACACAGCCCTGAGATGCTCCATAGCACAGCCCTGAGATGCTCCATAACACAGCCCTGGTCGTGACTGCCAGCGATGCACCCAGCAAGGTGACCCCCGGCTCGACTTTGATTCCATCGGATCCATCAGACCCATCTCCTGGAAAAGGTGTTCCCAGCAACACCTGCATATAAGGCAAAGCACGGCACGAGCCCTTCTGCCAGGTGGAGAAAGGCTGGGGAGGCTGAAAACACCACCAAAGGAGGCTGTGTGCATCTTATCTGGGACGCCAGAACGTCGCCTTTATGAGCAGAGCTCTGCATTATCAGAAAAGAGGCTATTTTCGGCTTCCTGGCTCACCCTCTGGAGCAGTGGATGAGCGGGGCTGCAGGAGCTCATTTAAGGAGCCAGGAGATAGAGAGCCACAGCAAAGCAGCCGGGGGTTTCTGGGAATGCATGGTCAGCCTGCATCCTCAGCAGGCTCTCCGCGTGCTTCAGCAGCTCAGCGGAGCAGAGCAGGCTCGCTGGAACAAGGCAGGTGCCATTCAATTAGGATAAATTGATGTTGGGAAATTTCTTGCAGAAAATGGACACGTGAGCGACCCCAGAACTTTAGACGCAGTTATGCTGCAAGGCCTTTAAGACTGCAGTGAAAAGCTACTTTTAAGAAGCCTCTGTGGAGATCAACAGGGAGGAGAATGTAAACTTAGAGAAGCTGCAGCAGAAGATTGAAAAACATCGGCCACGGAGAGAGATCACGAGGACTTTATTTTACACCAATCGAGTTGTGTGTTATTGGCATTAACCAGCCGCAGGGTGGTTTGCAGTGTGTGTGCAGTGTGTGAGCTATCTGGGTTATTTAAGGGGTGTTTTCACAACAATAAACAGCATTACCTTGATCATATTGGTCAGTTCATGGTGACCATGAGTATCCCTCGCATTGATTTAAAGCATTTTTTTTGCCTAACCTGCTAAGCTACTGACTTCTTTTTATTTTCTCGACCCTGCACTGAAGAAAAGAGAGAATGCAACGGGGGGTAAATAGACATAGATTATATTAATACCCCAATTATTTTAATACATGCAATAAAATTAAATTCTGCACAAAAAGTTAAATGTTTCACTAGGTTTCTCTGCGTCGGGCACTGAAAAATGCACTGTTAAAGCAATAATTTATTTTTGACAACAGGAAACAGCTGATAAAAGAAAACCTCTTTTGTTTTAGGTTTACAGGCCATTTCCCATATGTGGTGTTTGCTTTGGCTGTCTCTCTGGCATCCGCTGGTAGAGACGAGAATGAGGGGAAAGCAAGGGTGTTGCTCCAAACACAGGACCCCCAAATGTTTTTACTCCTATTGTCCTCTTCATAAATGCAGCGAGGATCCTTCTGAACACTTTTCCTCCTCCCCAGAGCTTTTTTAAGGTAACTGTGTGAGGCAACTGCCCGAGCAGGGCTCCAGAAACTCTCTGGAAACACATTACAAGCTTCCCAGAAATAGACAGTCTAGGAAGTCCATAGTCTGGAGACAGAGTGGGCACCCAAGGCAGCCCAGTGCCTGAGAAGCCTGGAGACCACAGGCTCAGACAGGGCTTGTAAAGGAAGAGAAGAAGGGTTTCTTGTGTTTTCTTAATGATGAGCAAAGAGGCTTTGAGAGTGTTTTCTGTTTCCTCCTTGCCTGAGGAACAGCAGGACTGCTATGCCTAGTGGTGGTGGTTTTTTTCTTTCTTTTTTCACTGGAGAACCTTCCAGAGATCTCAGAGATAGGAAAAAGCAGGGTATTCAGTCTCTTCTGCCCTATAGTCCTTACAGCCTGAAAGAAGGGTTCATGAACCCTAAGCTTGTCTGTGCTTCCTGGCTCTCAAGAAGGTCTTGCAAAAGCTCTGACCTTCACGTGCAGGCAGGAACCACCAAAAGGTGCTGTCAAACCCCTCCTGTTTTCCAGGTTTTGGGGGTTTTGAATATTGCAGTGATAAAGTAACTGCACCATGTATTTAAAATTGCCTGAGATTTCCACTGTAGACCTTAAACACGGTGCTAAATAGGGCAAACAAAAATAGCTGTTACTTTGACAAGTGCTTATTTAAAGCCTGTTTTGTCAGCATCGCTGCCCTGGTTATGACAGGGAAGTTGACTAGAAATTGCATAATTACCAATATTAAAGCAAAAGCAAAACAGCACCACACAATTCAATAATAGAGCAGGTCACGTTTGCCTTGGCTGCTGTCGCCTCTGCTAAGGCTGCAGCAAACCCATCTCAATTCAAGGCTCCAGGAATATGCTGAGCTGCTGCTGCTGCTCCTGCTCTGCTCTGGGCACTCAGATTGCTGTGCTGGGGAGGCAGGAAGGACCCTGTTTTCTTGCTTGTCCCCGTGCTGCTGAGAGAAAAGGTAGTGCTACTGCCTTTGCAACATTTTCTCCAAGCATCTGGCACTTGTCCCTGGACTCTCACCGGGGATAGGACTGGGGACTGGAGATGGAGGGGAGAAACAGCCCCAAAACATGAGGTGCTCCTTTTTGCACGTAATAGAAATTTCCAACAAGTCCAACACCCGAGCTCCTGTGAAACAAAAGAAAATATTCAGTGCTCTTTCCCTCCTTCCCCTTCCTCTTGCTTTTCTTTTCCTCATGGTAGAAAGGAGGTGAGAGAAGACGATCAGCTCAGAGCTGCTTTTTTAGCGGCTTGATTTCAGACTTTGTGCTGTTTACATGGCACTCGTGCTCCTTGTGAGCTCCAGGAGCACCTTCAGATGGTTTTGCCTTCCATTTTCCATCAGCTCAGCAGGTCATTCAAAGAGCCTACCCACGCGATCCATGTTCCAGTGGAAGGGCAGAAGGGAACATTGCAGCAAGCTCCACGCCACCTTTCCCCCCACCTCTTTCCCTCCCAATGTCTGTTGCGTGCACCGGAGCAGGTTTCTGCCTATGCTACACGTGTCACACTTATCTGAATGCGAGCTTGGTATCGACCTGCCCTGCACTTTAGCCAAGCTCATTTACTCTCAGGAAATAATAAAAAAAAAAACCACAGGGAAACGGAGCAGGGAGCTCTGTCCTGCTGGTTTAGATCCTCTCTCCCCGTGTTGCTCGCCCGGTGTCTCCCCTGGGAAGAGCAGCAGCAGGGTCAGCAGGCTCTGGATGGCCAGGCGGGTGCCCTGGAAGTGATGGCTTTGCATTCAGCCTCCACCAGAGAAAAACTTGCCTTAAGTGACTCAGTCAGCACCACAGCTGGATGCAGCAACGGGAACAAGTATGCAGGAGCAAGGGTTCCTAAGACACCAGATAATCTGAAACCTTCTCGTGACTTGCTGCCTCGTGGGCTGCATGTCTTCCACTGACAGGAGAGCTTGGGATGAGGACCCTAAGGCCAAGGACTTTCTTCACGACACAGTCTTCATTAATTTTAACAGCTCAGTCATTCTCTGCACTACATGAGGACGGGGACTTGGGGGAAAAAATCATTTAATTAAAGACAGATCGTAATAACCAAATCTTCACAAAGGGACTGGTGTGGGATTATGAAGAGAGCATTAATTGTGAAATTCTTCCTGCTTGACTTTGAGTTTCTGATTTTTGAATCTCAACACAATTGTTTTAAGAGCTTTGGCATGTAATTCCCCATTTAAAAAAAAAAAAAAATTAGGAAAGAGTGTTCTCGTCCAGCTTCACACTGACACCTGTATGTTCAATCAGCCACTGGAATCTCCTCTATCCAGGACTCTTCCCACTTGGTCTAAGGATTAACTGACTGCAACGACAGGTTGCACTCTCGCCTGCTCATTGCAGGCCAAATATCAGGGGAGTTTGGCTAAAGCACTCTTCTCAGTGGCAAGCACGTGCAAATTAGCAAACGCTAAAAATTAAGTTTTAGTAAATTTAAGATTTTTTTTTTTTTTTTTTACTGACAATATAGTGATATCAGACTTTCAGTCCCTGCTTCAAATGAGGGGTACTGCCAATGCTTTCTAAAGATAAAGTTGTCAGTGTTTTCTTATCCCATGGATGAACATCCTTTTCTTTTTGTGTGAGTGTGGGTTTTTTTGGTTGGTTGGTTGGTTGGTTGGTTGGTGTGGGTTTTTTGTTACATTTGGGAGGTCTAAAATGTTTCAGCTGAAACTACGTATATATATTTAAATAAATAAAGAAAGAAAGATAAGGCAAAACAGAAAACAGCAAAATACCATGCTTCAGAAGACATCTGAAGACAATTTCATGCCAAACAGCCAAAGCTTGGCAAAAGTCACTCAAAGCTGAAAACAGGACCTCCTCATCCAAAGCGCTGTATGCCTTTAACAATCAGTAGTGCTCCCCAGTTGCTGAGGTTTATCTTGGCATGCAGAGGATCATCATCCCCACTCCTTTCAGCAAAGCCTTTTAGACCTGCTGGTGAAAATGAAGAAACTGTCATCATCCCCAGTCCCACTGGCGGTGATTATCAATGTTATCTGGAAGAAAAGCAGGGCCTTTGTTCACACACAGGATTTCCTAACAATGGACCTGTGTGTGCAACATCCCATACGTAAGAGCAGAGCTTCCCTTCTCCACTGGGCCGACGGCCACGTTGCAGACCAGGCTCTGCCCCCGTGGGCAGCACTGGTTGGGCAACCCAAGGTGCTGCAGAAGGTGCTTCAGCACCGGCGTGCCAGGCACGTTTGCAGGGCTCAACCCTGCTGTGGCTGCTGCTGCCCAGCGCTTTGAGCACCCCTTGGTGCTGCTGTGAATGACTCTGCTGGGTGCAGACAGTCCTGAAGCATTTCCGTCTGCCAGCGTCATAAACAGATGTCAGTGAAGAGGCAAAACTCTGCCAACCTGCACTTCTCTTGCGAAGAAACGCAAAAGTGGGCTCAAATAACAGGGCGGTGCAAAGCACCTGGAGATCAAACCCTGTAAATTATTAACAAACACATCTAATTCTGTTTCCAGCCAAGATGATTCAAATATTTTTATTTTTTTGTGGTTATGCGTGTCCCCAGCTTTCTTTATAGCTCTTTTAAATTCAGAGAAACAGAAGAAAACTACTAAAGTTCAAAGTTCTTGACATTACTGTCAGTTTATTTCCATGAAGCTGAGCCCTGAATATTATGAAACAGCTCAGGAATGCGGGACATGAAGGGAGATTTCCCTTTTTTTTTTTCCTCTTCAGCTGAAATATCTTTTGGCAATAAATCCCCGCCGGAAATGTGCTTTCCCTGATTCCCCGACTTAATTAGCTCAAACAATGTAAGATATGTAACACTGACCACCATGGGAAACCTGATAACAAAGAGCAGTGATACAATACAAGCCTTTCAAACAGATGCAGCCAGTACCCTGCTAAGACAAAAGTGGATTCAGTGTGGTGTCAAGCCTTTTCTTCCTTTCCTGCTGCAGGAGACACCAGCACTACGGTGAAACAAGTTAATCTTTGCTGTGCTTTTCCCCCAGTAATGATCTAAAATTGCCAATTTCTCCATAGCATGAAGGTCACACATCAGTGTTTTCGTCAAGGAAGAAGCAGCAACTAACGCTGCGCCCCTTGGCACTCAGGATGCAATCACTGCTATGGCCACAGGGAAAACTGTGAGAAAACTGACTCCAAAACTCATGCAGAAACGAGCAGTGGTCCTGTCTGGCATGACTGCATGGCCTCTTCTCCTCTCAGAGACAGCCGAGGCTGCAATTTCCTTAAGATTTCTTTTCTGGGCTATAACCAGAGCAGTCCTACCCCCCTGTCCCTGCTGAGCACTCCCTCCCACCCCTGCATCATCCTTCAGCAATGGTTTGTGCAAATGGACAATAATCAAGAGGGATGTTGACTCGGGCTGCAAATTTCCTTTTTTCCTTTTGCCTTTCTTCACCACATCCCTGCTACTGGAGTGAGTACTCCAGGGCCAGCCCCTGCACAGCACTGGGCTACTGCATTGGCTGGAACGCTGAAGGGAAGGTGAGGGATCAGGAGCAAGGCCAGCCAAGCAGAACTGGGACCCTACTTAGGTCAGAACAAAACTGATGTACAGCTGGGGTCTGGATTGGTGCCCACATTGTGCATAGTCCCAATCTCCCTTAAAGCTCTACTCCAGTATCATTAAAGATGCCAGAGGAGAAAAGTTGCAACAGGTTTTTGCCTATTTTCCCATTTATAGTTTAGAATTTTCAAGTTCAGATGGATTTATAGATTTTCTTTCTGTTATGCTTTCAGTCAAAGCTGAGTCTTACCACTTCTGTTCCCCAAAATACTCAGTGGACACCAGAGAACCAACAGTACTCTAATGTCACATGCAGGGAAGTGCAAGTAAACATAGGAACAGGGATTTCTTAATTAGAGCGTTAATAGTTTGCTGCCTCTTTTGGTTTTGTCATTAGCTGTGCAACTCAAATGCCTTCAGGAGAGCAATGAAATGACTTTGGCCAGGTCCACCCAGCAGAGCTCTGTTGACTCAGCAATGTCCACTGGGGACACGAAACTGGTCGGAGAGCCAACCTCCATCCATTCCTGATGCGCGGGGGCCAGACACGCCAGCAGGGCTGTGCTTTACTGGCTCAACTTGTTCCACTTGTGCACAGGTCCAGAAATGCACTGCTAGAGAAAGAGTATGTCCTACCAACGTAGCTCTCCCATATATACCAGGCTCTTTGGAACAGGTGAGAAACTAAATCCAAAAGAATTCCTTTGGGAGGGTTTCTAGACAAAACAGGCAAACAGCAAATCCAATCAGTGCGGGGTCTAATGACTTGTGTATTCCTAATAAAAAAAACCAAACGCTGTTAAGAAAGCCCAACAGCCACCTCTTGATCTCCATTGTTTGTTGTGAAGAACCAAAGGTCACAGGCTCACTTTCCTTCCGTGGGTTGCCTTTGAAGAGCGGGTGTCATCAGTGCACTGCAGGGCCCCATGTAGAAGGTCCCATTTGATCCGAGCCTGTAGGTGGCTAGCTCTTCTTGGCATCTCTGGTTATCACCTTTGTTTTACAAGGCTGGTTGCAATCTGACTGACCTGTAAAACAAATTAAATTCATCCCTCTGGCTCTGCTAAAACTCAAGTGTAGTCCTCAGCTGGGTAAAGCACAGACACTCCAGCTTTATTTACATTAATGTAATTATAGATAGACCAATATTGAAATGGCCAACTTGCACTGTAGGCAAATAAACAAATGTTTCTTTAGTGATCTGTGCATCATGAGGTTTTTTTAATTATAGCCTGCATGCTAACTCTAGACCATACCCAGAAAACGTGGCACTCTTAATTCTCAGAGACAGTAAATGTTGCTCATTTTCCAATATATCAAAGCAAGAGTGTCTACAGAGTATGAAATTATTTCATACACCAGGCATGAAAATATTTCATACAGCAGTTATTAAATCTCAGTCCCACAAAAGTCATTGGTAAAATTGCCAGTAACCAGGAGAGACAGTGGTTTAGACGAGGAGGGTGTGTTTGTGTATGCAGTGAACAAATGTAAGAAGCCTGAGGAAAGGAAAAGAAATATCAGGAGCATACAGGAGGTCATAAAATCTACCATGTGTATCATAAGTGCTGGGCAGCCACACATGGCCTGCATTTGGTTCTCCAAATTAATGCCATACATGACTGCAGCATCCCTTACAAAAAGATCCCGATTCATGAAGTCTTGTAGAGGTGTTATTAAATACTGTTTAGTAGGCACAGCTGCGCTTAATTTCTGCCTATACAGTCCTTGGTTTCATCAGAGATTTTGAAGATGTTCCTTTTATCACCGCAACACTGGAAATAAAACCTACATGAGAAAGCAAAGATGGAGAGCTCCTGGTCCATCCACTTTTCCAGCCAGGCAACCAACTACACTGCCAGTAGAGTAACACCAAACCCCTGGTTTTATGCAGAAGAGCTGGTGTGAACATTTTCTTTGGTTTGCCTCCAGAGGAGAAAACAGTCTTCCTGGGATTTGGGTCTAATTTTTCACTGTTCTCTCAAAAAGAGCTCCCCCAGGGCTCTGGCAGAGTTTGGTTTGTAACTTCTGAGGCTCTGCCCCTGGAGATCTGCCAAGCCTCTGCCTTTGAGTGATGCACGCTCCCATTTAGTGGGAATCCACCACCCTTGTCCCGAACACGCACTTGGTTTCAGGCAGGGGGTATTACTTTTTCCCTGAAAACTTTCTGCTGTGCAGGCACACAACTGTTGGGTCTGAGCAGTCTCACAGCTGTGGGATGTGTGGGATGCATCAGCTGTGCTGGGCACGTGGCAGGCGGCTGGACGCCTCCGGCACGGCGAAACCTCTGCATCCCATTGCTCACGTGTAGGGTGGCTCTGCACCTCAGGTTTGCCTGGGCCTGGTGAGTCTGGAGCTGGGGAAGCAGATAACCTTCCAAATCACTGCACAGCGCTCTGTCAGTGTCACCAGCCTTCCCATGCGCCTGGCACGATGACTCAATTAAACCGAGATTTTCAGCCTGTTGCCTGGTGTTCCCTTGGCTCGAGTTCACTTCAACAGACATCTCCATAAGGTCAGCTCAGGAAGGTAATGAAACACGAGCCAGAAAAAAGTAGGGTTGCTTAGGGTACTTCTGCCAACCCAGCAGAAATGTGCACAGGGCAACTTCATCCCTGCCGGATTCCGCTGGTTTCACAACATGAAGAATATGCAAGAAATAAGTTCCTAAACTAATAAACATATATCAGTATTTAGCCACTAAATTACAAGATGTGATTTTGCATTCAGAGGATTTTCAGTTGTTTTCTCCTTTATGTTTGCAGTTGCTTAAAGGAAGACAAACTCATTGAATCATTTTAACTGATTTGTGTTGCTGGGGAAAATAGAATATTTCAGTACTTCAGTGCTTAAGAACTTCAGTTTATAGAGCACAGTCAAAATGAAGAACTGTTGCAGGCTTACAAAGCCTTTCTGGAGACACACACATTTTTTGCTGGGTATTCTTCTGATCTTTATTTCCCATGCAGCCAGAAAAAACACTCATCTTGCTAGAAAAGTGCAGCAGCACTGAACTCACACAACTGCTTCTTTGCTGGCAGTACTTTGGCACTGGTGTCAAAGGAGACAGAGGCCGGTGTAGTGAGGAAAGAAGGCCTCTCTAAAACCAAGTTGCCTGTCTGATTCTTTTCTTTCTCTCTCATTCGTCCCAAAAAGGAATCCTAAAGTTTCGTGCAAGGTCGGGCTGTGGATATAAAATAGCTTGGCTTCTTCTCCCTGTACAGAAAGCCTTATCCTGGCCCTGTAAGTTTACAGACTGAGCCTGGGGAACTGCTGAGCCCAGATTCAAGAGATGGACTGACACAACATCAAGGGATAGGTGCTACTGACATTCCAAGGAGTCACTCCAAAGACTCTGAGCTGAACTCCCCAATCTTTCCAAACATGAGACTACAAATTACGTGGCTCATGGCTGTGCTACACATACATACACGCATATATAACTATTTTGTGTTACTGACAGCCTCCCAGACTTTTAATAATGAAGTCTTCCACTCTTAAGGGTAATTGATTGTCATAGAAGTTGTTTTTAATGCATCCACTTTGTATGTACCTGTCTCCAGGTAACCCCAGGACTCCATCCACATTGCTAGTCATCTCATTTTCAAAATTAAGCCTTTTCTCATGAACACTGCAAAAAGACAAAATCAATCTGCTTCCCATCACACCGTGTGAATAAAACTGAGGCTGTAGGATGATGCCAGACCACACAATTGTGGGAACATTGAAGCACTATCTTAGTTCCCTTGGACTGTTGTGAAATATGAGCATGTGCTTAAAACCCTTAGCACTATTGCATTCTTTGAGGTCAAAGTACTGACAGGGAACGTGGGCAGAGAGCTGTACTCCTCTAACAGGTCTTACACACTATTCCAAAATTTTTGGTAGATTAAAAGCCTTTCACTTATTTATTTTAACTGATGAACCAAATCTTGGTCTTCCTTTTGTCAGCTGACACTTTGAGTAACTCATAGGCCCAAGACAGTGATGAGAATAAATGAAGAATACAATTGAAGAGGTTCAGGGCCCTGGGCCTGTAAAGTGCACCCTGCAAGTAAAATGTTAAACCTCAGGGACACGTCAGCATGGACTGTGCAAGCTGCACTTTCCCAGATCAGATACTGAAAGCAATGCAGGATTCATTGCCTTATGGCATCCTATTGATGCCAGCAGACAGCAACTTTAAATAAAGCAGGGCTCTCATTCACAGTCATAGAGTAAATGTTGTTATTGAACTCCAGCTGTTTGTTACCGCTCATCTGCTGGGCTACCATCTCCTGACAACAAATTCAACAGGAGGGAGCTTTGTCTGAGCCTCAGTCATTATAATTGAGATACTGCACAGTCCAGCATGAACCCTCCCTTCTTGGTGACTTGAACTAACCAGACAATGAGCTACAACCTGGAGTGGCTGAGTGGGTACAATCTCCCTCC
The DNA here is from genome assembly GCA_013396735.1 of Grallaria varia. Lineage (NCBI taxonomy): Eukaryota > Metazoa > Chordata > Aves > Passeriformes > Formicariidae > Grallaria > Grallaria varia. The sequence goes on from VWZG01004790.1 coordinate 314,936, forward strand.
TATCGCCTCTGTCCCAGAGGATTAATTGTCTACTGTCAAAGCCCTTGCTTATGCAGGGGAACAAAATACATGTGAAAGGCCAGTTAAAAAAGTTCACCATTTTTTACACCCAGCCACTGGCACTTACCAGTAAATGGAGCCATTACTACAGAGTGACACAGAGTACTTTTATTATGGAACCCACACCTGGATTTTATTTGTCCTTTCCATTTTCCCAGATCAAGTTTGGATTTTTATTTTATTCTCACAACTTTTTTTATTATTGCAATATATTTTTTAAATTATTGTTGTTAATTAGTACCTAGCTGTATTGGTTATTAGGTTCATCACTGCTTGGAAACTTCTGTGTTAGGTCTGGTCTGGATAAATATCAAAAGGTTTGGATGCTTTTCTAAAAGTTTTGAATATGCAAAATTGTCCATATTCCTGGAAAGGAATGGAAGTTAGCATTTGAAAGAGGAAGAATCAGACAAAGTAGGGCAAATTAAAGGATAGACTCTGGTACCTCCCGTCTCTGGGAGAATTTCCTTAAAACCAAGACGCAGCATCCCAGTGAGGCTGTTCCTGCATAGCTCGTGTTAATTTAAAGCACTTGTATTCTGTCTTTGTTATCAGGCTTTCTCTAGTGGTCAGGGTTAGGTATCTCAAGCCATGTGAGCTAATTAAGTCGGGATCTGCAATTTCTGCAGTGATATCCTCTCAAACTCTGGCTCTGCTTAGAGAAAAAGGAAAGTAAATTGATTTTTGAAACTGGGTCTAGTTTAAGCCTTCACCCAGACACCTGTGTGAGGCCTTCTCTGCAGAAAGATCTGGGGAAGGAGGAAGCTCTTTGGTGGGAATCTTAGAATAAAATATCTGTTGATGGGCAGCTCTTTCCAGTACATCTCATTAACCCCCCCCGGGAAGAAAGCTGATTGTCAGTGTTGGAAGTGCAGTAGACAACAGCCAGTTGCATGTCCCTCCAAGGCAAATGAGGTGCCTCCATTCCCACCATGGTGGTCCCCAACACAGTTGCACAGGACACCCACTCAGGGCAGCTGGGCCAAGGGAACAACTCTCCTCTTACTGACCCACTTGGCCCTGGGATGGATCTGAGCTGGGTTTGGTTGTGCCGTGGTCACAGCAGGTCCAGCAAAATGCAGCGCTGTCGTGGTAGACTGGACCCAAGCAGGAGCACCTGGCTGAGGATAGAGGGATAGCCCATGAAACACTGAAGATGCTTGAGACAAAAAAATACTAAGTCTGAGAAAATCTCACATGTTTGGTCTTGAGTTTTTGTAAAGACGAGGGCGTGACATCAGCTGGATCAACCCAAAAGGTAGATTGGCCTTGAACAGTGAAAACTCTTCCAACCAAATCTCTCTCTCTGTCTGGGGAATACCAACTTTAGCAACAGCTGAAGACACTTTATCTCCATGTCATGGAGATAAAGCAACGCTCTGAAGATCCCTTGTTACAGTTATTGAAGTTACACAGAGCTGTTTTGAGGAAACTTATGCTCAATTCCGGTCGTTCACTATGGCTATTGAAGAACATTTGGACTTGAATCAACTCTTTGAAGAGCCACTTTTGGAAGCATTCAGATATTGTATCGGTTTTGCTTTCTGTAGAAGAAAAAGACCCCTGAAGGCTGGCAAGTTAAAAGCCTTTCACACAAACCCACACATTTTGGTGAAAAAGTTTGCACCAAAAATTTAGCGAGGCCCAGCATGATTTAAGTGTAACTATGTAATTGCCTTGTAAATTCTGATTTATTTTAGTTTTTTTCTGCATAGGAATGCCAAGAAATTAACAGCATCATTGACTAAAGTATAAACGTTTCTTTCACAAAATGCTCAAGCAGAATTGACATCAATTGGCCGTTTCAAACATCCCATAACCTTTCTAGCTTCTTTTTGGTTTTGTCCCACACACACACATTTGATTCTTAATGCTGGAAATTGTTCCATACGGGACAATGTGCACGCAGAGATTATAAACAGCCACGGGGTGGTTTGCCTGCTGATACACAGTTAATTCAGTAGGCTCCTTCAAGTGAATTTACATCCTTCCATCTTTATATAATATCTGTGCATAGGAATTTAGTACACATATCAGTCTGATTACATAAGAAAATGCAATCCAATTGGATGAACTAATCTGAAGAAAAAGAAATTTTGATGCCGGGAAACACCTCTACCTCCAAAAATGGAGCTGAAATGTGGATAATTCGTGTTTCAATATATCCAGGCAAAGCAGCAAACTGTGTTCAACTTAAGAAGGACAACTTTAATGAATTTTCCCTCCAGGTACAACTGAATGGAGAATTTTTACCTGTGCAAGAGGCACTTCCTTTTTCTGCAGCACTTTTGCAACCAACAACATCTTTGTACGTTATTTCAACTTTTGCAAGAACAGCCCAAAATTGCTTCACCCATTAGAGAATGTATAGTTCAACTGGAATAACTTTTCAGTTTATATCAGGGGTAAATTTAGCTTAAAACACTTTACATATGGCATAGACAAATACAGCATCCTGAATTGAGAATGACTGTAATTACTAGACTACAGTTTTCTCCCCATCAGTCTGACACTCATCTTAAAGAGAACTCCCACACCTGTTTTCCTTGAGACAATTATTGTACAACTTAAATATGCCACCTTCTACTTTCCATTTGGCTATGAATAAAGGTTTAAAGGATTTATTTTCTGGATTATTAAGGAGAAGATTTTCAAATTCTCAGCTGCATATTTGTGAAAATATTTGATCTGAAATAACATATTATACATTAAGCTGTAATGAATAAAATTGCCATTATTTCTGATGATGATGAGAGGAATGGAATTCAAATTCAGACATGTTGGTAATTGTCAAATTCTTCCTCCCTCTTGAAAATCAATGAAAATGAAATCCATAACTTACAATCCACATTTAGAATTGTGCTTAATAGCTGATGACATGATATGACCTATGGGAAGAAAATAACAGAAGGACTCGAAACTTGAAGAAATTTGAGCCTAGACATCTAGGGAAAATAATCCAAAACTCAGTTATTCCTCAGAAGGGAAAATGAGGAAAGTAATGCTGAAAGAAGCCCGAGGGTGATAGCAGAGAGTGTATTAAATGTGACTGAGTAGAAAAGAGAGAAAGGGAAATTTTTGGCTGCAAATTCAAAGACATCACCTCCTGGAAAAGGGAAGAAAAGATTCCACTCCATATGGCTTTGGTGTGACCACACTAGGAATACTAAATTCACTCCTGGGTACCTTATTAGCATCTAAAAGGGCAGGTTCAGTGTAGAGCAAAAATAGTGTCTAAGGGATTGTCTGGACTGACTTTATGGAAAGATTAAAATAGTTTAGGGGTGGATTGAGGCACCTTTTATTCCCATGGAGTAGCAGTTTAATTTTTATTCCATCCTTTTCCCCTACATTTTAACAGGCCTACTTACAAAGCAAAATATTATGGGCAAGTGTGTAAAAGTCTGGCCCTAAAGGTGTATGTATTGGCTAAGCAATGAACAGGGGAAGTTCCAATAGGCATCTGTGCATGTCAGAAGGGTTATTAACACCAGTGGGCATAACTTGCAACAGGATGATATTTGCAAAGGCAAAAATGTCAAAGGAAGTGAAAACTTATTGACAGGTGTTTTAGGGTATTGACCACTCTCATAAGTGAAACGATGGGTCCCTTGATACATTTAAAACTGTGCTTGGAAAGCACAAGCAATTGCACTCAAGGGAGCAATCCTGCGCTGGACAGAAGAGGGACTAGATAGCTTAGTGGGTGTCTCTGTTTCTGCTCGCGCTGACTTAGAAACTTTAATGAGAGATACAGTGTTAGAGGACACTTAGTAATAAATATGCCCCACTGTCTAATGTATCATTTGGCCAAAGCCCAGATAATTCCTGAAGTACCCCTCAGGGCCTCATAACCACTCCGTTGCTAAGTGTCTCACAGCCTCACGTCTGCCTGGCTGGGGCACTGAAACATTACACAGCGTAAACAAGAAACCAGTCAGTACTCCCAAGCTGCAGTCTCTAATGATAGCGTCGGGGAGGCTTTTTGGATCTGTCTGAAATGGTGTTTAGACCAGTTTTATGCAGGGTTTAAGTCTACTGAAATCTCCTTGGCACTGTTGCTTTCACAGAGTTTCTCTGCCATGTCCTCTCCACGGAGCATCTTCCCCTTCCTCCTTGTCCAGGCTCAGGGCTTCCATCAGGAGTCATAGAATTATAGAATCATAGAATTGGTTGGGTTGGAAAAGACCTCTGAGATCATCAAGTCCAACCCTTGGTCCAACTCCAGTCAGTTTACTAGATCATGGCACTCAGTGCCACGTCCAATCTCAGTTTAAAAACCTCCAGGGACGGTGAATCCACCCCCTCTCTGGGCAGGCCATTCCAATGCCTGACCACTCTCTCTGGAAAGAAGTTTTTTCTAATATCCAACTTAAATTTCCCCTGTCGTACCCTTCAGCAAGGACAAAAAGTTCAGATGCTCTGATGGACAGGACCTGCCACACTTTGGCACTGCAGACGTTCAGCATTGACTGATGTTCAGCCAAGCAGGGCTCCTGCCTAGACCCCCCATTGCACCCCATGGCAGGATGCTCATCGTGCCCCCCAGGACGCCCTCTCTTCTCCAGCACTCAGGCAGGCTCTCTCAGCACCTTCTGCTTTTTGGCAGAATGGATTCCTTTACCTTCATACGTCCTTAAAGCTCTATTGATTTCAAGCAATTTGCAGCCTTTGTTATAAATTGGGGGGGGGGGGAGTTGGTTTTTCTCCCCATCTGGTGTATTTTGCAGCGAGTTTTGGGGGGCACATTTCTCCTGTTACTCGTCACGGTCCCCACACAACAACAGAGGGAACTTAAGCAGAAGGCAGAGGTGAGCTTCCAGTCTGGTCCATTGGCTCAGGAGGAAGGTGCAGTTGCCATTTTGCAGGTAACAATAGGTCTCTTGTTATCTTGCTTGTTAGGCTTTTTCAGAGAGGCACTCTTGCCCAGTGCAATGGGCTGATCTTTTCCCTTCAGCTCCCTGGGCAGTTCATCATCCCTTTGGAGAAATTTTTCCTCACTATTTGGACAGAAACCAGAATTATGCAAACTGGACCTTAGTTTAATATTGTACTAAGGTAAGGGCATTGGCATCCTCCTGTGACACACATTACATCATCCTTTTAAGCAGTAATATTTTTAATGTGTATATTTCACTAGGCAGCAGGCTGGTAGAGGTTTTGACCTTTCAAAGTCACACAAAATATTTACCAGTTTTGCTATCTGAGAGCATTACAAAGGCAGTCAGCCCCAAGAATGTGATGGGAAAAGTTCACGTTCATTTCAGGTGGTATTCTGTGTACCTATTACACACACACATATATAGGTATATAGAGAAAATGAAGCACAGAGGCCTGCTATAGAGAGGGACTGTATATATATAAAATTATTATAAATACTAGAATCTCACACCAGTCTGCAGCATGTGTGAGTGCCAGAAACTGTATACGACATTCCAGACTGGAACAAATACATTGCATTTATGGAAATCATTCATTTTCCTTGTCTGGGAACCTCTTGAATATAAATAATATTTTCATTTATAAATTTCAAAGTGCTGTCCTAAGAATGGGTAAGAATCATTATCTTCATTGTACAGTTGGAGAAACAAAGAGCAGACTGTTTTAAGCAGCAGACTAAGGTCACATGGAGTAAATGAAGTCAAACCTCATCTCCCAAGCCTGACTTTCCCTTGAGAGAGCATAGCAGAGAGCACACCACTCACAACTTTATCAGCTGAAACTCCTCAGCGGGTATGCTAATAGTGCTGGCAACCCTGGGACTGCAGGGATCACAACTGAGTTTTCAAATGGTCAGCAAATTCACTTTAAATGCATAACATTAAAATGCCCAAATAAATACACTTGTGTTTCTTCTATTTGTCCCCTGTTATCTGAGCCTTTGGAGTATGCTACGGATATGGTTTCCAGGTATTTCCACCACCAGAAGATCCAGTCACCTTTCCTTAGAAAAAGAGGGAGGGTGGGAAGGGTAGTATCAAGCGAACAGCTCTAAATACTGTAAATAAAATCTGGAGATTTGTCAAAACAATGCAGAGTTCACGCCTCTTTCTGGCACATGCTGAAGGCTGCTCTCTTTATAAAATGATCTCTTCACCCTACCATATCCTAAAAGCAGATCTTGCTTTCAGAGCCACAGCAGTTCCCAGTGAATGCTCCTGGGAATGATTAACATCCATCACCACCACAGTTTGGATCCTCCAGACCTTTACAGAGGTACAACAGCTTGGGGGAAAGCTCAGACTACACCGCGGGAGCCACGGGTCTTTCTGAGATGTTTGAACCCAATATCTGATGTGGCCAGACTTAGAGCAGCTTTTTTTTTTTTCCACAATCAAAACCATTCTTCCCCCAGTACAAGCCAATTCCTCAAGTTCAGATTGGTAACATGGGATCAAAGCTGCCCCAGCCACATGAAGCAGAATGGTGGTCCAGCCTGAGCTCATTCCTCCTGCCAAAATGTGCTGGTGGGTTAACTCGGTGCCGTGAAGCTTTACATCAGATGCTGTTTATCTGCACCCTTCTTAATTCGTGCCAGATGAAATTCACAACTCTGAAGCAGTGGTGTTCAATTTAAGGGGGTTTTTTCCCCCCTTAAGACCTGGCTTTTTCAAATGTGCCCAAATTAGACAATCTCTGGGGGCACTGATAGTTGTTTTGCTTTTAAGTCAAAGGCACTATTTGCTTTTTCAGTTTTTCAGTTGTTTTATTTCTTATTATGTTGAATCATTTTGAAAGCAATATCTCCCATTTAAAAGTCATATCCCATTATCTAGGAGGGAATTTGAAAAGGTCGGTGTTAAAAGAAAACACAAGCTAAAACAACCCCAGCACTCAAGCCTTCAACACTAACTAACCCACACGATATTGAAGGTTAATTAGACTTTAAGAAAAGGCACAGGCAATACATGTGGCATGCTACTGATAAAATGACATTGCTTATAATGAATTAAATTATAGTGGAACCTCAGTGAGGCACTAATCATGGGCAAAGCACTGGAAAAAAAAAATAATGTTTAGTCAGACTGGGATCTCTTTAAGTTAATAAACAAAAGAGTACAATGTATTCTTGTGTGTGGCCTTCAATAATTACAGTTCAGTTTCACTCAGTCTTAATCCACTGACATATATATTAGTTAATGGGATATTTTACATGGAGCACAAGATATCCCATTTGTTTCTCCATAACTGCTAGTGTTTAGGTATTGGAACAGTAAATACTGGGGAGAAGCACATATGGACATTCAAAAATCTGAAATCAAGTTAAATATGTTATCCAGCTTTCATTTCTCTCTCAGAGTCTTAAAATTGCATGCTGGTGCACACTTGCTGGAGTGTGAAAAATAAAGTGTAAGTTGTGACTGAATCTCATTTTTAGCAGAAAAGGTCTGAGTATGTGCACTGTATATTATATGGGCATATAATGTGCTCTGGTAATAAATAAATCAATGTGATCTGAGAGCCCAGTCCCTGTTTTTCAGATAACTTGCTGACAGGCTGGTAAATGCAGTTGCTCAGATTTCTTCATGCTGTCGCCCTTGAAAACGTTAAAAAATGCTTTCACAACAGTAAGCCTGAGGATGCAGCACCACACAGAATCCATATTGCTAACACATGAATGGCCTTTACTGTCGGCAGAGCCTTCAATCAAATCCATTATATTCCTCTCAAAGACAGGCATGAAATGCATTCGACACCACCACAGTTTCATTAGCTAAAACTTCACTATCTGATCTGTCAGGCAACCATCACCTTTAGAGGAAAACGCAGATCTCATCTATTTGACTTTGCTGCTTTTGAGAATTCAGAAATGCAGACAAATAAACATTCCATTTTTGAAAGAAGTGGGAGGAGAAGGACTCAAAGAAATAAAGAGTAATTCATTCTACAAACTTTGTTTTGATGGCACTTGGATATGTCAAGACACATGCTTCTCGAGAATATGCTGAGGAGCAAAAGTCACAGATACTCACAGACATGTAATCACAACATGAACACAGTTCTGTGAAATGTTTAATTGAAAGGAGCCGGCAACATGGAGTCATCATAATTATAATTCAAGTTCTTAGAGATAAGGCAATAAAATATCTCAAACCAGATAATGTTGGCTCCCATTTCAGCTGGTCATTAAACTTATTCCATCTGTTTGGGGTTGCAGATCTGCCTGACTCCTTCTAAATAGCAACTGATGCATGAAAGCATCACAGAGGCAGATCTGTCCTTACCATGATTAAAACACACACACACAGATACCTGTTCGGACTGTTAGGCAGAATGAAACCCACATTTTCTCCCTTTTGCATTCCTCCAAAACACATCCCTCTTTTAACCCAGATCTTCTGTCACTACAAAACTGAAGAAAACACTGGAAGTTGGAGCACATCTTTTAACAGTTTCCAGGCAGCCTGCATCAGCCCAGTGCAAAGAAGGGTCTGCTAAGCTGCCTTCCATCTTCTCAACTATTCTTATCTCCAGTTCTCGTTCTAAGGTCAGTAAAAAACATACAGAAGTGATTATGCAGGAACTAGCTCTGAGGGATTGCACTGTCACAGTAGTAACAGTGAATTCAGTGTGCGTAAATCTCTTCCCCCTGTGCAGTAGAGCTTCCCTCTGGAATACCGGTGGGATATTGATAGGAGTCATTTCCCAGGCAGTTTACCTTTGGGGGAAGTTTGTGGTTGATATAATAGGAAACCCATTTTTTTTAAGAACTCACAAGTTGCAAGGGACAGTCCCATGGGCCCTTTCTGCCAACAAAAACCAGCTGAGTTACTTTGCATTTTTATAAGTGACCTGGAAAAAAACATAAAATCCTTGCAGAGAAATTTGGCAGATGACACAAAGGCTGGGGGTGAACAAAGCAGAGAGGTCACTGATGCAGGGCGAGCTGTTAGTAAACAAACAGCACATTTTCTAATCCACCCTAATATAAAGATGTAAATAAGCTGTGACTGTAGGAGGTCATCATAGAATCTGGGACTCTGTCCTGGAAAGCGGTGACAACCTGATCATGGAAAACAGCCAATCCCTGAGGAGATGCAGCAGCCAAAAGACAAAGTCTCTAAGGCAAGAGTGAGAGAACCTTGCGATACAGAGGTTGTCTCTTGGGGTCTCCAAGGGCACCTGAGGGCTACCAGAATATGTGCTCCTAGTGAGGAACATCAGCCCTCCACGCTGTGCTGTCCCAGGCGCTGCCATGTGGCTGCGTGGAGATGGTCAACAAGCCAAACAGCTTTAGCCCACCACATCACCTTTGAGGTCTTTCAGGGCCGCTTCATCCCATCCCGCTGCCCGTGGGCAAGAAGGATGTTAATGGACTGTGAAGCAGAGAAGGTGTGGAGCTGTAAGAGGCTGACACTTTATCACAGGGAAAAGGCAGGGCTGGATTGGATCAGTCTGTAGGAACAGAACTCCGTGCTGGGCTGTGCGCTGAGGAAGACAGAGGTGAGGCACCACCCACGAGCTGCAAGTTGAAACTGGGCAAGTTCAGGCTAGGCTTTAGAAGTACTGATGTTTCACTGCTACAAGAACCTCCCAAAGGTTTTGCCGGGTTCCCCGGCACTGGGAATTTTTAAATTTGAGATTAGATTTCTTCTAGAAAAGGATCAGATGAGTGAGGCACAGCAACACCTCCGGCTTCCTAATCCACAACTTGAAGCCCGCTCTGAGCTTCCCTTTCTCTTCCCCCTTTTCAGAGGCTTTGATTAAGAGGGGACAATCCCACTGGAGCACTGGAGACATTTTTGTTCACTTTCTTTCCAATCTGGCTGTTGCAGAGGACAGTCACAGGTTGGGGTGAGGTACTGAACGAAATCAGCTCCCATTTGACACTATATTGCTGGGCATGGTAACAGCTTCAGGCGGGCCTGGAGGGAGAAGTCAAGCCAGTTTTCTTCTGTCATACTGCCCGGAAATAAACCTGTCCCTTCCCACTTGAACAAAGTTTGTTTGCATGAGAGCCAGGGTGCAAAGATGCAACTACATGAGGGGCCCTCTAAAGTGGGAAGTGCCATTTGGGGCTGGGGATCCAACAGAGGCTCCCCTAATAAAATCCACTGGGGATGTCAGTGCATATAGGAATTTGGTTGTCAGTGTATGATTATATGAGGCTATAAATAGGCTTTTGGAAAGTTTGGAAGCTCACACAGTTATTGCTTGTTATTTTAAAATGTTAATGTGGATTTCAAGCTCATGAAAGACACCAGATTGCTGGTGAAGACCTGTCTAGCCACACATAGGATCAGCAAGAAATTCAGGTTCTTCCATCCCACTCAGCCTTGCCATGGAAGAAAGACAAGCTCCTGGTGAGTTTTGGTCTTTATTAACAACTTAACCCTCAGGGCCCTCTGATGGTCTGTGCCAGCTCTGATGCCTTGTGATATCAATATATGCTACCAGCCACCCATTTTTCCTTATTTTCCTTCTTGTTATTAAAAAAAAAAAAAAAAGAAAAATGCTGTAGCACAGAGTTTGTCTGATATTGTCTAATGCTCACAGGGAGTTTTACAGGTTCCCCCATGACACCCACAGCTATTGTATCTCACTGGAAAAACTCAAGAAGGATACTTTGGCAAATTACATCTCTTCAAAATGCCTCCGTGCATCGGATTATGAGATCATCACTTTAGGGCTGGCGGTTTCTAAAGAATTTGACTTGTGTCTCCTTGACTTCTAGCAGGTTCACTTCCCATTTGGTGCCCCCTCCCAGCAGCATGCAACCAGAGACCAAATGGTTACAGCCTGGGTTTCTTGCAGATTCTGTGTCTTACTGTGGAATCTGTTCGCATTAATTCGAGCTAGGAGGAAAACATCAAGTTGTTTAGGGAAATATGTTTTATTTTATCTTTTACTTCAGCTTTTAGCATTAGAAAACAGCATAAGTAGTTTTCTAGACTGGATGAGTCAGATGGAGCTGATAACCATTAGCACTGCATTAAAACACTGTAGTAAAAAGATAAAGTACTTCTTGTAAACATCTGATTTAAAAAATAAAAAATAAAAAAACAACCCAATGGTTAGAAGCTGACAGAAATTATTAGCAATAAGCTCTTTTGCATAGAAATTGCTTTGTTACCATCTTTTCCAACCTGAACAATTCCAAGATTCCATGCACTTGCAGCAGCTGGCATGAGCCCGGCATGATGCCAGCAAACTGCATCCTGCAAACACCATCCCTGCACCTGATCCTAGAAAAAACACCAGCACGCCAATCCCTGCAAAATACACTCCCATTGACCCCTGCAGGAGTCTTGTGCACGTGCATGTGTGAAGAGCGTGGTCCAAAAACAAAAACCAGTTTTGCCTTTTCAACTGGCGGACCCGGGAGCAAAAGACTGGGGTAGAAATGTAGAGAGATGTGTTTTGCTGCATCACTGAAAGCTAACAGAGACTACTCGAGAAGAAAAGAACAACTTAAAAACAAGTCACAGCCATGTGAAGATCTTAGGTAAAATCAGATTTGTTGGAGGGTGTAGCGGTTTGGTTTGGTTTTTGTTTCTTTGTTTGCTTGTTTTTTTTTAAATCAGCAGAAAACTGCCCTCTGCATGACGTGCTGCCTGCTCTTGGGTCTGCCCACACTCAGATTTTGGAGCACATTTGTGGTTTGTTGAGCTCAAGTGCTGTTTGCTTGCTTTTTTTGGTCAAGGACTTTTCTGTGTGATTACACTCTAAAAGTGTGGCATAGATTACATGGTCCATAACCAGGTTACAAGGAGAGAACACAGATCTGCATTTAGGAAAACATCTCTAATCCCAATAGGAACAGCTTCGAACGTTCAGCCTTCAAAGTTTTACATTATTGATTTGGTTAAATGTAGGGACAGATCCTGCGAATGTCGGGGATGTTCATTTCACTGGGGAGCAAAAATAATAATAATAATTAAAACTAAAGCTGAAGCAAAAGAACCCAAAACACTTCGCAAGATTGGTCTTTGGGTATGGAAAGCACAATATTAAAAACTTGGTGTAACACAAATCCAGTGATTTTTGCATTTATTCTAAAAGGCCAAATCATGTAAGATTTTGTCAACTCCTTATTTTAAGGAAGGGTAAAAATACTGACTGTAAAGGAGGTGATTGAAATGGTCTGTGAGGCTTTACAGGTAACACAAAAATCACTATTGCAACAATGGTCCACCCACAGCTGAAAACACTGACCTTTGCTGAAGACATTCACAAGTCTTGAACATGCTCACTGCTTAGCTCAATTTCAAGTCAATTGAAGGAAGCAAAATACAAAGGGAAAGGTCATATTGACTTAATATAACAATCTTAATGAATCTTGGCCCTCTGTTTTGCATTTCCAGTGGAAATATGAACTCAGAGGGTCATTCCCTTCCTTTCTGCGCCCCTTTAAAAAACACAGGCAAAAGGATTGAGCTTTTGCTCAGCTCGATCCCCCAACAGCACCATGTCTCTGTTCAAACAGAGCCTAAAAAACTGCCTCCTTATTTTTAGAAACAACATTTACTAAAAGGAGTTGCTGTTGACAAGAAAAGTCACTCATATGCGAATATGAAAGATTTCCAGCGCTCTGAGTACGAGGGGAAAAGCAAGTAATTCAGGAGTCAAAATCAATAACTAAGAGACTGTGAAGGATTTCTGAACAGGGAATGTTTCTTTGCCTCCCAATAGCTTTTGCCCTGTGTTAAACCAGTGTGTCTTTTGGGAGTGCTGTAACTTATACATGTGCCAGTCGTGGATCAGCACTCGGCTGAGTAAGGTATCGTACAAATGCAGAAGAGAAAGACAAGCCTAAGATGAGCTCAGAGATGGATGCAGACAGACAGCTGGGGAAGTAAAATGAAACAGAGTGGCATTATAATAATTGAGTCCTTATTTCAGATAAACAGCGAAAGGCACAAAGACAAAATTTCTTTGCATTTTTTAAAAGCTGCTGCTCGCTCTGTCAGCCCCAACCCTGCCATCCCAGAATCCTAAAAGAAACTAATCAGCCTGTTAATAAAGGCTGAGCAGCACTGACAGCCAAGGACGGAAGTCTAGTGAAAGACAAATGGTTAAAGTTTACTAAGCAGTTACAAACCACCAAAAACAAGTCTTAAAATGGGAAGTGTCAGGCAAGCCCTTAATAACAGGTAATACTAGCAGCCCCACCTATAATTATGGTACTCATCTCCCCACCCTCTGAATGTCACTCCTTTCCATCAATTGCAGACTTTTCAGAGCACAGGCAGTGCCTTGGCAATGTCTGCACACTGCCTGACAAAAATGGGGCGACGGTTTTTTATCTGCAATATACATATTGAATAGTAATAGCACAAATAGTAGCAATAATAACAAAACAGGAGGGTCAGCTCTGCCCACACCTAGCTGTGCTGATACTATCCTATCCCCAGTACCGTTTGAGGCAACCTTGAAAGACTGTGCATAGATGCATTGAAAGGAATATATTTACCAAACATCACATAGTCCCCATTAGGAGATTTTTATGATCACATTACTATGCGCTTTGTCTTCAAAAGGAGACTTCACGGGCTTTTCTACCCATAAGCAAGAAGGAATACTTGCCACACTCATTAGGGGTCTCTTGGTTCAGATTTCCTCTCTGATGTACAGCTGCTTCATTTTGTTTCTCGGTTTCAACAAGACGTATTGTTGTCATCTTTTCCGTAACAATTTCCTTATACTCCTGGAACTAGATGACAGCCAGGGATATTGCTGTGAGCCTGAGACTGGTACATACTTAAAAATGCTTTAAATGTGAAGAGATGGTTGAATATTATTGTTTGGTTGTTATTTTACACATTTACCACCATTTGGGTCAGAGGATTTTTAAAAAATTATATCAGGTCTTACTCACAAGCCTTGTAACATTTTTCAAACTGCTCAGACTATTTAGGGGGACTCAATGACTGTGCAAATCACATGGAAACTTCTACACTTGCTGATTTGAGATGGGGTGCTTTTTAAACTTGATTCAATATTCAAGAAAGAATAAAAAAATAACAAGTGTATAGGATGAATTTTCAAATACACAGAGGTTTGTGAAGCGAATTAGGGAAGATTCTGAGAGACTCAGTGCCTCAGTGAACAAGCTCCTGTGTATTTGCACTAATATAATGCACAAATCACAGTAAACCGAGTGTGGTGCTTTGATTGGTGAAAATATGCAAGAATATCCTTGTAACTACCTAATCAGCTCCATACCAAGCCCTCACAGTACCAAAAGGTCAGAATTCAAAAGGGTTAAGTATTGACTGACAAGAGGATGAAAGGAAAAGCAACAGAATGTAGGTGTATAAAGGTCTTGAGGGACATTCCTAGAAGTCAGTATCAGTTTTTTACACTTTTTGCACAGGACCAGATATGAATTTCAAATAATGAATAGATTGGGATCATCTGTACTTTCCAAAAACGTGAAACTCATATTTATCTGTGCCCACGCCTAAAACTTTACTCCTTTTTTCTCACTCAAGTCTCCATGATTTTCAAAGCTCATGCCAAATAATCCATTATTTTTACTCTTTCTCACCCGTTTTCACCTGTTCAGGACATCAGCCCCTTTCTTGTCTTACCGTATCATTTATACACTCACTGAACAATGCATAGGGGCAGTTTACAAAACAACCTACATGGGTGAAATTTGCTAATCACCTGGTGTGACAACACTAGAAACAAATGGGTTTGAAAGCAATTAAAAAACTGGGACGCTGCCTATTTCGTGCCACCAAAAATTGCTTTGGCTTCTAAATTCAACAAGCAGGTTAGTGAGCTGCGCAAACAGGGGATGCGCCCCTGCCCCTCTGCCCAGCTACGGCAGAGCCTTAAAAACCTGTCACAGGACCTTCCATGGTGGCAGCGGCAGGATAGGACTGTCACAGTGTGAGGGGGTGACTGCGAAAGGCCCTTGGAAATCCGTGCTCCACTTTCCTTTTTTTTTTTTAGGGGCAGGATGTTTTGGTAAGAGAGAGTTCGCCGGCAACCTGATCCTCCCTCCGGCTGGGGAGATCTTCAAAGGAGACGCGTCGGCAGCTGATGTTGCCCCTTTTCTCCTCTCGGGTTTTTCCCACTCACGCTGCAGATCCCACCCACAGCAGAGCTCCCGATCAGCTCCTTCCTCCCGCAGCCCCGGCTCAGCCCTATTCGAGTCCCTGAGTGCCCCGAGCTACACCGGGAAGCCTCCCGCTGTTGTTTCTAGGGCAGAGCAGCTCCACCGGGCAGTGGCGTTAACCAGCCGCAAAGCAAATAATAATTTGGGAAGTTGTGCGGCTTCTAAATGGGAGCGAGAGCCCCATGGTTGAGAAAGGCAGTGGCAAACAGAGCGAGACTGGGAGGGTAAAGGAAGAAGCCTACGAGGAGGAAATAGCTGCCAGCACAGCCTTGCCAGTTAGGACTTCCCAGAAACCATAATAGTTTCATTTCTGTCCCACAATATTTCACACGCACCAGGCACCTACACAGGGATACATAAACCTGTTGGCAGAGCCCCTTCCCCACTCCTGCTTCTAGAGGCTTTAGAGCTAAAACCTTCACCCAAAGATAACGCGAGGGATACTCATGGACACCATGAACTGACCAACATGATCAAGGTAATGCCGTTTATTGTTGTGAAAACACCCCTTAAATAACCCAGATAGCAAACACACAGCACACACACTGCAAACCACCCTGTGACTGGTTAATGCCAATAACACACAACTCGATTGGTGTCAAATAAAGTCCTCGTGATCTCTCTCTGTGGCCGATGTTTTTCAATCTGCTGCTGCAGCTTCTCTAAGTTTACATTGATCTCCACCGAGTTTTCTTAAAAGTAGCTTTCCACTGCAGTTTTAAAGGCCTCGCAGCATAACTGCATCTAAAGCACTGAGGTTGCTCACATGTCCATTTTTTGCAAGAAATTTCCCAACACAAAGACACTTTCCAAGCCATCCCTCTGTGCTGGGGGTAATCTGATACAAAGAAAGAGCGCCTGACTCGTTCAGCCCTGCAGACAGGCAAAAGGAGAGCTCCGACACTGTGACACCTTACAGCCGTGCAGCACCCACACCCTGAGATGTGGCACAGCCCTCTCCAAACTGGTGAGAGGACTGGCTGGGGGTGCTCTGCAAGGACCCCCAGGCACATGTGGCAGTATATCCACTGTGCTGTCTCCCCCACAGCCCCCTGAGTGTTACCTGACAAGCTATAGCCAGCGACGCTGCTGCAAATGGCAATAATCTCTTGGAATGGTTTCAGTCACACCGCACTTCGCAGGCAGTGCACAGGGAGAAAGGCAGGTGTAAGGAAGAAGGCAGAGCCAGCTCAATAGCAAATATTGACACAGTACAGTAACAAAAATATTATTGTTAAAACCTAAACAGTGAACAGTGAGTCTGTGGATGTTCACAGCCCAGGAAAGGGCTTCAGACTCATGCATTCATGTTCACATTTCTAGTGCTAAATAATACGCTGCAGAAATGAAACCCAAGTAAGAACAGGTTGTAGAAACTGAGGTGAGGTAAATAAAAAAGTAATTCATAATTATGCAGAAGGACAGATATTACAAGATATACCAAAGTGTTAACACAATCACTTACTTTGTCATTTGTCTGTTTGTTAATTTTTAATGAGGATACTCCCACTGACCTTCCCTAACTCTCAACAAATGTTTTCTGGGTTGGATGCTCAGTACAGAGAGGAGTAGGCTGACATTCAAGAATCACAATAAAGCTTAATCTTGAGCCACATCAGCCCAAGAAAAAAACTGGCCTCTACTTTTTTATAGTCATACATACAGCAATAGTAAGTTGCCTGTCACACCACCTGCATTGTACAGGTTGTCTTGCACTTAACCACCTGCTTTTCTCCAGAGCCAGCTATCAGATCTCCTCTTCTTCATTTTTGTTCTTTGCTGAGGGAGGAGTGTTTTATAAAGGAAAATAAACAGCATGTTGTACCTACTCTCCCCCCTTCATTAAATAAATCAGGTGGTATAATACCTCCAAAAGTACTTGCATATGCTTTCCTAATGAAGCCACCCATGTCTCCCACCATGTGATGTTTTGTTGCACCAAGTCACTGTTCTCCAACACATATATTTCTGCTGGGTAGGCCCAGGTCAACCATGGTTTCTCCCAATTTTCCTGATGAATGTCAAGCAAGTTGTTTTAGTTGGCAGACACAAAATTTGCAAAATCACCTGCTAACAGGAGCAAGGAACGGTACAGAATACTCCACTGGCTGCCTAAATAACCTGAAGACCTGCCCCTCACTCCTGCTTCAGATCTCCAGTTTTGATTTGTTTTTTCCTGTGCAGTGTGGCCCTGATAACCTGAGCCAGGCAGTGCTTAGATACTTCCAGCAGCATGATGTATTTAGGAGGACATCCTTTGAGAATATGAGTAGCACCCTGCCTCTTAAAAGGAAGCTATGAAGAATCTGAGGGACAGAGCACAAAGCACCACTCGCTTGTAGCACCAGCTTTACTTTAGGAGAGAGGAGACACTGACTGGGCAGTGGAAATACCTGCAGAGAATTTGCGAAAGCACATTTTCACCCAGTGCTTCATATGTAGAAATACTATACTATTTACTCACTTGGATGATGACTGGGAGCCACATTACCATGAACCATTATGGAGATGAATGCCTCAATTTTAGGAACTCATATCCCAGTTGTTACTCTAAGAAAATAGCTATGGACATAGACAGAAGCTGGGCCCAACTAATAACTTAAAAATCAGATCTCTGGACCAGACATGAAGAAGCCACAGAAAACAAAACAAGGGTTTGATTCAAAAGCGGCCCTAAAACCAAAACCATTTTCACTAGCATAGTATATACCTCTTTGCTTAACTGATTATATGTTTTCTTCCTCGGGTAAAAGGGATTTGAGACATGCAAATTCTAGCTTAGGGACGAGTTGGGTAACGTCACACTTGCTCATGAGTAATCCAATTGACCTTCCCAGGCCGACTCATGTGAGCAAGAGCTCCTCACCACCACCGAGAGTTGCACAATTGATGGGGTTTCATTGTGCTTCTCTATCTGTACCACCCTCCCAGGCAGCATCGTGTCAGCCCGGCTTCAGCACAAGCATTTTGTGGAGCTCCTCTGATCGCTACAATGCTACGACGAAACACAGAGCATAAGTGTCCTGTGTGAGGCATTAGTTTGGTTAGTTCTCTTAGGACACACACTTTTCTTCATGACTGTAGAAAGAACATTTCAAGGTTACTCTGTGAGAATAATCAATCTCTAAACCAGCAAGTTCTCTACTTACATTTGCAAAGAAAACAGGAAAAAAAGCAGTGTGTATACTGTGGCGATGAAAAAGCCAGTGAAGTCAGCACAGCTGAGCCCTTAATTCTGCCTTTTCCCCAGGTTTCAGACAATTAGGTCTGTGAGCAGTAAAAAAAAAAAAAAAGGGGGGGGGGGAGGGGAATAAAAAAGATAAAAAAACTCCACACAGTTAATTTTTACAACACAGTGTCCAAATGAAAAGAGACCACTTGGCTTCATTTAACTTCCCATCTTCGTAGTCTGAAGAATGCTGCAACACACTGCTGGTACATGCCTGTAAGGTAACTAGTAACTACCTTTCATCAACACTATATTTACCAGAAGAAAAAACAGTAAAAATCCCTGCTTAGTTCACTGCTCATTATACAAGCCAAATTGCAAAGAGATTTTTTTTTTCCTCTGCAATGAAGTAAATGGAAGAGCCAACACATACAAATATGCATCTGTTACTAATGAGATGTTTACAGCCCCTGCCTTGCCAATTGCACGTATGTAATACCTCGCTGCGTCCTTACCTATAGAGCTCTGGTTAAGAGACAAAAGGTGCAAATTAATGTCTAAACAGACATTATCTCTTCAAGCCTGGACATGACTTGAAGCCTTGTTAAATAATTTTAAATGCCACAGTTTTCTACGAAGGTTTTAAAATCCTTTCTTCTACTCTTTGCTGGTGGTTAAAATGTTCGGGGGACAGGACAAGATATTTATAATAACAGGACATTTCACTCTGCACTTTGTTTTAGCATGTGGGGGGAATAATAATTGTATTCAGACTTGAAATGGCTTGGGTTACGCAGTTCAGAGCACAAGCACCTGCAGCAAATTAATTTGTTGTAGCACATTTATTATCTCATAGCTTCTATTTAGGCTGCAGCTGTTGCTATTATGTTAATAATGTTTTTTATCACCACTGTATACAACAGGTTATGGTAATACAGAAATTTTGGGGTGTTGGTTTGGGTTTTTCTTTTTTAATTTTATTTCTCGGAAAGAAAAAAGATGGGGAGAATACAACACGTAAGCATTGATCAGGCATTTAGGCTTCTGTTTATTAGCTGATTTGAAAGAGAATGGGCAAGAGAAATTAGAAAAGAGTAACAATAGACAAAGATGGCGCGTGCAGAATTTGTGAAAGCAAAAAAGAAGAAGAGATAGAAAAAAAGAAAGAAAGAAAGAAAGACCGAACACCGCAGTGCTGGGGTGGTGAGTGTTCGGGTGGGGGCGGGGAAAATGCTGCAGTTTTCGTGAAATAATAAGGTGGAAAAAAAGGCATACAAAGAGTAGGTTTTTCATTGTCTGTAAAATATAAACACAGATGAATTCTGTCTTTGGTTTGTTCATGCTTTTCACTCTGCACAGCAGGGATGTTCTTAAGAAGTTGCCCTCTGCGAAATTTCACTAAATGGAAACCGTGGACCCTGCATGATGCGATTATAATCACACCAGCCATTCTTTTTACATAATTTTTTGTTTAAAATCCAGTAATGCTTCTTATTTTTAAAACATATATCTATATCTATACATGCATCTGAAACAGTGCTGGTTTACGTCCCCCCAGCAAAGTGCAAGCTGAAGCTGTAACTGGCTGTATCCCATCCGCAAATCTCCATGGACTCAAAAACAATATGAAAATTTTTAGCTGACAAGAACATGTCTGCTGCCTGCAGTCACTGCAATAGCTCACCATGTTGCCTACTAACCAAAAGATCAAAAATTATCGATTTCATGGCGCTGCGTGCTTGGGATAGAAAAGCTACTTTAAAATTTGCATTATTTAAGAAATGAATTAAGAGAAAAGACGCATGTTTTAGAGCACTTTGGAACACAAAAATGGCTTTATGTTTTAATCTTATCAATGATTTACTATAATTCTATTATTTTTAGCAGCTGGGTTCTGGAAATGATTTTTTTTTTGCCGATGAATTTAGGATTTTGCCGCAGTATACATCTGCAGTCCCAGAATCCTCTGGTAAGATAATCCCTCCTGCGATGGGGAAACGCCTTTAACCTTTTCGTGAATGAAAAATACGCAACCATTTTGAAATAAAAAAAGGGAGAAAGAATGATGATTTCTAAGAGCTGGAGTGAAATTTACTGTGAATTGAAAGAACAAGGGAAGGAAAACATACTGTAATCGCGTTGTGGCGTTGGAGTTTCTAGCTGTTGTCTCCATCGCTCCTACCCTTTCTTCAACGGCGTCGGTAAATACGCCCCGAGTATGATGTTACCCAGAGCTTATGCGGGTGAGAACTCAAGAACCAAGACGCTAAGAAAGACAGCGTTCCCTTGCCATAACTGCAGAAATGCTCCAACTGCAACAACCACCACGCTGCAGGCTTTAAGGAAAACTCTGATTACCGGTCACTGAAATTCATTTGACCGGTAGATTCTTAAGATGACCAGGCTGCGTTAGGGAAGCCAAGCCTCTAGATAGCATGAGGTGTTTACAGCTGCTCGGGCTTTTCAGCTGGAAAGGGAAGAGGGAATTTCTCTGCGGCATAAAGACATCCTGAAGCCCTAGTCCATGCACAGCCTGTTTGGAGATTTGTTCAAATTAAACTCTTACTCTGATACCCTCATATTTTCAGAATGCACGATAATTAAGAAAATGCGGTCTGAACATAGAAATCAGGTCGTGATAATTAACTATCTTCTGTCTTAAGATTATATATTAGAGTCAGTTACTCAGAATAAGGAAATCTGGCCTAAAGCTATTGAAAGAAAAAGGCAAAATTATATATCAACTCCCTTTCTAAAGACAGCTTTCTCTATGAGGACAGCTATATATTTAGAGTATTGACAATTAAAGGGTTACCACTCTGGGAAATCAGGGGTTTCATGTGGACAGAGTCTGATTAGGGAAGAAGGAGGTAGGTGTCACACCTCTGCGACTGTTATTGTTTTTCCCTGTGTTTCTGGCTGGCTTTTCTGCCAGGGTGCCTGAACACAGCCATTGCAACTGTTTTAAATGAGGAGTGTGAGACCCAGAACCATTCAGAGACAGGCACAGAGAAATTTTAAAGGAAAACCTAAGGGCTGTCACAGATGCGATAATGACAGCATTTTGACCAGTACCGTGGATCTTTGCTTACATGATCATGCATTAAACTTTGAATACAAGTACCGTGGATCTTTGCTTACATGATCATGCATTAAACTTTGAATACAAAGCCATCTAGATATTTGTTTGGCTAGTAGTAATCAAACTATATGTACTGCGAGATGAAATGCCTCATGTTTAGTCTGTTCCATTGCTTAATATGCCAGTAATCAGCTATTCTGATGAGTAATGCCTCAGCTGCTAAATCAGCTGGAGACGTTTCTTTAGTTTCTGAAACATACCTGATAAATAAAATTCAACTGTTGTAGAAATTCAGGTGTACTGAATTAAAGAGGGAAACATTAAGATGTATTGCATTTATCCAAAACAGGAACACGGAGGGAAAGAAAAACTTTTGTTTTTTAAATCAAATTGGTGGCCAATGACAATTCTTTTTCCAATGCTCGCAGCAACATTTATAGACTATTCCAATTTCTGTCATTTGAACGCATTAACAAGATTTTTTGAACACTATCTTCTGTACTAATTTATTACTAATTTGTGGGGTCTGTCTTTCCTTCAAAATGACCCAGATACACACTCGTGTTGATTTTTTGCATAATTTCTGAGAAAAGTGAAATCTCACCTTTATTTTGATTTTGACTAGTTCTATTTTTTCTTTTTCTATAAAGAACAATTTTTTTTCACTGAGACTGAGCCCAAATGGCACTGCTATTTCTGTTACACAGAGAAGATTTTGATGTGTATTAATAAAATGTAGGTCTGAAGTATGAGGCAGAAGTTACATGGATTAGTCCTGTGTCTCAAAGAGTGCTTAAATATTCTAATCATCTCCTTTCTTTTCCCCTTCACTGCTGTATGAAAGTGAAAATTTGTGACTTTTTTTAATATACTACAACTTTAGTTTGCTGGAAGAAGATTCCTTCTCTTTTTTCCTTTCTGTTTAAGAGGATCAGAATGATGTATTTTTTTGCTGACAAGTGAACATATATTTAGTCAGTGTCTGAAAAAAATATTTGTAGTTGATTCTTGAGTATTTTCCTAGAGCACGCACGGTTAGAAGCCAATTATGCATACATTTTTAAGATCCATATGGGAAATCAAAGATTCAGGCCCAGAGCCCTAGATATTTCTGTAATTGGTAATTTTGCTTTGTCCTCACATTAGTGCCATGGCTACTCATTCGTTAATATGTTCCTTACAAACATAGTTAAATGCCAGGATTTCAGAAGGAAAGGTGACCAACCAAGTTTACCTTTAGCTGTTTTTTATTTTTAATTAATGGTCTTCCTGCTTTGTACCGTGCTAAAAGTTGGCTCTCCAAAAACAGTACTAAGGATGTAAAAAAGCAAAAAGGCAAGCAAAAAGATTGAAATCATTATCTCTTAAAATTTAACCATGAAGCTGTCCTTTGCACTGAGGATTTCTTACTGCAATGATGCACAATGGACATGTTAGGAGACTGCTTGACCTTTCAGGAAAAAAAATATGTCTGCGGCATATTCTTCGAGCAAACTGCCACCAAACCAAACCTATTAAAGTATAAAAGAGCTCGGAGGAAATTTCTGAAGCTGCATATACACACTGAGTGCTTCTTGAGGAAGAAGGAAAAAAAAAAGTAGAAAGGGAAGAACAATCAGACTGATAGTGAATTTACTCATGAAGCCCCACACTGTAATATCCAATATAACATTTACTCTTCTTGTTTAGATAGTGGAACTTGACACAGTGTATTTTAGAAAAATTAGAAACATAAAATGTATTTTAGAAACATTTTTATAATTGAAAGAACACTGTGACAAGTTAATCATAGTTGCAACACTTCGGCTATTAAGATACTTGTTTTGCTGGAGTAGGGTTTTGGGCGTTTTTTTTAGGTGCAATTTTAGAAAATGCTTAGCCTCCCAACAGTTAAAAATTACAAAGCTAATATGAATCAAATTTCTATGAGCAATTTATCTAGATCCAAAACTATCCTAACCACTTTGTAGTGAAAGAAATACAGATTAAAATTACAACAATCCATGCAGAAGTAAAGCAGCCAAAAATCAACAAGAGTTTAGCATTAGGTACTAAAGGTCTTATTAAATTTTTATATATATATATATATATATATATATATAAGCTTTATGTTTTAAACCTGTTTTTAAAAGGGCTAGTTCCAGTTGTCCTCGTCAGGTCAAAAAGAAAAGCGGTCCATAGTTCAGGGGCCAGAAGCAAAGACACGGACTGTACCCCTCGTGCTCCTGCAAAATCCAGGCTCCAAAAGCCCCATCCCTGCAGACCTCAGGGGGTGGGATGGCACACAAAGAGGCTCTGAAAGGTATCTGGGACCATGCAATGCATCAAGGGCGTTTGACTGATTCTACTGTTGTTATCAAGTACCCAATGGAATTGCTTATAGTGAATTTGGAAATAATGCCCTATAGAAAAAGCACTTTGAACTTATATAGTACCTTTGATCCAGGGATCTAAAAGGAGGGGTCTGTCAGTATTACTATTCCCATTTTACAGAGGGTGCAATCAAGGCAGAGCAGATTTTCCCAAGATTGTAGAGGAAGGCAGCCGAGAAAGGAAGGTGGACAAAGAAATTAACTCTTCCCCCCCACACTCTTTTATCTTTTTGTATTGCTCAAAATAATCACCAGGAATATTTTCTCTGGCTCTTATCTTAAATTGGAATCAAACTTCTGGTGTCAAGAACAGCAAGATCCTTCTCCTCGTACCTGCACCAAGCAACTCCTTGGGGAGGTGATGAGCAGTCACAACCCACTGGCCCTGATCTGGAAAGGATTTTCTTTGCCAACTCTTGCCAACAGTGATCCTCATTCATGCCCTTCTTTTGGTCAGCATTGTCAAAATGGGAAGCTGCCCTAAGGGAAAAGAGAACAACAAGGGAAGCTGCATTTCTGGATCCTCTGACTTCAGGGTTACCCAGGTGGTGTTTCATTTATTTACCAGTGGGGACCAGAGGTTACCCACCGCAGAGATAGGCTGGTGGGTGGATGATTGCTACGTGCCCTGCAGCAGCAGGGTGAGTGGGGAGGAAAATAGGATTTTTTTGATCAGCATTGCCCTCCCAGTGCCACATTAGTTGTGACAGCTAACCCACAGTCTCAGCACCCCTCCCCTCCCCTTGCCCCACTGGGTTGTGCCCCCCTGCTACCCATGCCAGTTCCACCAGCAAGGGTTGGGGTGTTTTTTGTGTGTAGGAAGACTTACATTATTACCCCACAAACCCCCCAGTCCAGGAGAAATCCCCTGTTTTGAAAAGCTCTACATTCAAAAGAAAGCGATTTATGCAAAAATCAAGTAGCCCTATGAAAGAGGTTCCTTTAGTCTAACACTGCATGTGACTGAATAAATCAACGGGGGGAAGCCAAATCTTTTAGTGTAACTTCCTAAGTAGAAACTTGGAGCCTGTTTAAAACAGGATTATCAGTGGAAAAAAAATCAGGTATAAAGGTAGCCCCTCCGTGTACCACACACCTCCCCGCTGCAAGAACCGCAGGAACTGGAGTCTGGTGGGAGATGAGAGGCTGAACGAAGCAAACCAAGAATTCAACCCCCAACATCAGCTCCTGCCAAAGCAAATTTATACTGCGGGATGTGTGCGGGGGGTGGGAAATCATATCCACCTTTCACTGGCGACGGATGTTTTCCATAGCCACGTTAGTATACGCGGCCCTCGTTTCATGTGGAGGGAGGCGGGAGTTTTCTTTACCCCCCCGGTATGTCAAACACAGACTTTGCCGGTGCAAGACGGTACACGCAAAAAAGTCTGTAAAACCTTTCTCCGTGCAAGCCCGTGCGCGCCGAGAAGGGGCCGCCACAGACGCGCCTTCACAAGGCTCCGCACGCCGCGAGAAAAACCTTCTGCAATTCGGATTCTCCTGGTTGTTTTACGACTCGCTAAAGAGGCGAGAAGCGGGCGGGGAGGAGGTGTTGGGAGGGGTGT